>OY829508.1:11548735-11947700 GCA_963691665.1 Clepsis dumicolana
TGCAAGTTAGTAGTATTTGAATAAGAACAAGACATACGGGCTCGAGCACCGTGCAGATCTACTTAGTTCCCACATTTGTATCCGCACTGCAGTTCAATGCACCAATGGTTGAGTAAGAAAAGGTCCAAATGTGTACAAACCTCCATTGAGAAAGGGTTTGACGATAGGCGGCAGGTTGGGCGGCGCGAGCGCGGGCGGCGAGGCGGGCGCGGCCGGCGGCGACGCGGCGCCCGGCCCGCCCGTGTCCGCGTGCGGGGGCTCCTGGAATTACACAGCAGAGCTCGTAAATCAGATTACACTAGGTTATAGGTAGATCCATTAAGAAAAGTAAGTAAGTAAACAGGATAAAAACACAAGTTTTACTTTTTAAGTGTGCCACGGAAGGAAGAATCGAGTTTCTCGACGTTTCTACTGAGTTCTCTTTTGATAAAATAATGTTTCTAAGCAAATTTTAGAAATTCCGGATTGTGGTTAATTTTTGAATAGTATTCTTAAAACGTTTACCTCAGGCGGTCGTCCGGAGGGCAGGTCCGAGGGCACAGGCGCGAGCGGCGAGGTGGGGCGGCGCACGGCGGCCGGCGACGATGGCGCGGCGGGCGGCGGTGGCGGCGGTGGCGTCAGCGGAGACAGCGGAGACAGCGGCGACTGAGGCGACAGCGGCGCGCGCGGCGACGACGCCGGCGACGGCGTGGACGGTCGCCGCGCTTTGATATGAGACGGCAACGGGCCTGCTTTACGCTTTGGTGGCACGGAACGAGGTGATTCAGAGCCCCGTTTGCCGCCTGGGCCGCCGCCGGCGCCGGCGCGTACGGTGCCCAAGGGATCAATGTCCGCTTCGTCGACCATCATACGCTGGAAATAGAAATTAATCATCATCAGCCGGAGCATATATATGGTGAGTCAATTTGGTCAGATGCCTTACTGTCTAACGCGCTCGCCTTCGTTTAGACATTCGCAATCCATTTCTCTTACGATCTTGCACAGTTTGACAGAAAAAAGATGGCGAATGCCAAAGCCACAAAAGCGCCATAGACAGTTTGGTCTGTCTCATGCACCATGAGGCGGCTCGTTTAGCCCGTTTTGTATAAAATGGTATTCTCATAGAATGATGGACCAGGTAAGTTCAAACATTGGTATTCCGAATGAATTTAGAGCCGGAATTGTGAGGCCAGCTCACGATTTGATAATTACAACATTATTTCGTCGTATCCAACTGATTTTATCATTATCATACTCAATATTTCATGATTCATCACAATTACCTTATCTATCTTGAACGGGTTGCCGAACATATGTTGCCTGACAGGCTGCGTCTCGATCTCCCTTAGTTGCGGAGTCATTCGTTTGAGATACTCCTGATAGTTGCCCATTTGGGCGACCGGCATTGAATGTAGGCTGTCCTCGTCCACTAAGCGTGTGTGTGCTAGTGACGGTTGAAGGAAGTTCGCACGCATTCGAACGACCTGAAATTAAATGTGTTTGAAATTAGAATTTCATTAGAAAAATCGTTTTGTCCTGTTCCTGTTACTTCCTATTTTTGTGTAATAAAGATATAAACATACATACATACATACATAATGCGAAAAGAAATTTATCTGTCTAGAATATTTTCAAGGCCTGTAGTGGCTCTAAAATTGTACAGTAATACTATTTATGTGTGCTAGTGTAAACATTACTCCAGAAAGTAAGGTTGCTAACAAAATACAAGTAAGCTATCAGAGAGAGCTTAGGAACTAATTATCCAAATAATGGAAGAGACAGGCAGTTGTTGTAGTGACAAAATAAATGAAAATGCGTACCTGATCCAATAAATCCCGCCTCTGTATATCGAACGGGTTCCTGTAAGCGTGAGTCTGCGTCTTATTGCGTCCGCGGGAGAGGCCGACCACGAACCCTCCGAATTCGTTGAGCTGGTCTCTGAGGGCCGAGAACTTGTCCTGGAGACACGGGTGAGTGGTCAGGTCCTTCTTGAGCGGAGAACGCGGCATCACGCGGACGCTTTCTGCTACCTAAAACATAAGATTTGGTAAAAAAAGTTTTTTTATACATGCTGTTTGTTGTTGTACAATGGAAGTGTCCATTGTCATTTAATTCGCTGAAATCAAGTCACATTAAGTTGCAAGATATTATGATGTTATCTTTTCGCGACTTTCACCCAGTGCCGCTGTCGTAAGACCGAAAAACCATTAACGATAAACTTTAATTTTATCGATGATTACCTTTTGATTATTACTGGATGATGCTTTGTTGATGACATCCGCGCAAAGTTTTTCAAATTCTATTTTAGCTTGATTCTTCAGTCTTTTCAGATAGTTGAGTACAGAGAAGCTCAGAGAGTTGTCTTGTGTATCTGGAATGAGGCTTTGGACCAGCGGCGCTGACGCACCCATCTTTGTGAGAGCTCTTCGTAGTGGCTGAAACAAAACATGGTACAGTTAGTACTGGCTATTTAGAGTTCAAAATATTAAAAACACCGACGTTATGTTTGTAAAATGTTCGTTGAAAAGTTTTAATATAAGAAGAACATGATCAAATGTTGCTGAAATTTTCAAAGTAACGCGTGAAATCTATCGTTATCAGCTACCTTGGCATTTATAAAAGTTCGGAACTTTATTTAGCTAATACATGATTTAAACTGAAAGAGTATCAACGCTACTCGCAGCACTGCAAGAGCGGGAATCCACACTGTTTAGGTGTGGAAGTTCACTAAAATATACAATGGACACTTACCGTGACATAATACGACGGCATCCTATCTAAGTACTGCTGAAACGCCAGTTTCCACTCGGGCGTAGGCTTGCAGCGGTGCACTTTGAACAGGTCGTCGAGAAGCGGCAAGAGTACCGGATAATTGTACGGCAGCACGAACAGATTCACGCAGGTCAGGTTTGTGGACGCTTTCAGGTAGCCAAAGGGATGGTTTACTTCTGAACTCTTGCAACCACTGTTAGCTACAAACACCTGGAATGTGGACAGAGTTTGTTATTGTCTTGTTACATCTTATAAAGCAATTTAACCCTTTGAACGCTATTGAAGTATAAAGGTTGTCACCGACACACCAACTTGAATTAAGTACATACAAGTAGGTCGCCATTACACTTTGCAATTCGGAAAATTACATTATTATTATTATGTGCCGGTGGCGTAGCAGAGACTCTTGAACACACGATACCTTTAGGAATTCTTGGCATTCAAAAGGTTAAACATTATGAATTGTATAAAACTCTATGCAAGGAAGTATTTTTAATTTTGTGGAAGTTCGATGAATGTCATCGACCTGCGACGGTAAGACACCTTAAAATAAAACAAAAGAGTTTAGTTCATTGACCAGAATTAAGAATTATTTTATGCCTGCTGTCGCTGTTTTGATTTTCCATCGAAATAATGCACTTTGATTGCTTTTAATTCCATTGCTTAATCCAGGTAATTCCATCTTAGAGGGTGAAAAGTGAAAAACTTAATCCTCAAAGCCTCAAAGTAATTGTACTAACCTGCCAGCAAGTCGTCGGCTGCTTTCTAGCCAGTATGAACTGAGTGAGAGGACTCGGCTCCAACTCATACTTGTCGAAGGGCAGGTTGTCAATCACCATCGGCTCCTGACTGGAGCAGGTGAACTTGACTGCTGGATGCGCTGACCGTGGTGGCTGCAAGTTGAAAATAGCTACCTATAAACACTTTTGTTCTTTGAAAGCACGTAAAGAGAGCTATTAGTGTCTAAATTTTTTTATTTTTTAAGATGCAGTGTAGTTAAAAAATTAAACATTTAAAACATTATGTGATGAGTGTACTGTGCAAGCACCAAATTACATTAAATATCTGGGTGTTCGTTAACACAAGAATGGGGACGGATTACTAGTACAGCTCTGACAAAGAAGCGTGAAACTACATACTATGAGAGACCAAAAACACCGCATCAGCTTTGTTTTAAGTATTAAGTTTGATGCAGTTTCTCTCATAGTGAAATAAACGAACCACTCACATATGTCAGTCGAGTATAGCCCGACATGTTTCGGACTAATCCGTAGTCCTTCCTCTGGGAGTACACGCCACGCCGGTGGCGAGACGTAAACTGCGCGCCGCGGCTCTACTAGCGCGGCTGGTCGGCGCAGCTGACGCCGGCTCACAACTACCCTCGTTTTCGTCGTCATTTTTATTATTGTCAAAAGTAGGGTAAAAGTAGGGTAGCACACTACACTAACCACATCACTTTGTAAAGGCCGAGCAGCCGCGCGAGTAGAGCCGCGGCGCGCAGTATACGGCTCGCCACCGGCGTGGCGTGTACTCCCAGAGGAAGGACTACGGATTAGTCCGAAACATGTCGGGTTATACTCGACTGACATACGTAAGTGATCCGTTTATTTCACTATGATTGAGTCTCACGGTAGTTTCATGTTAAAAGCAGTTTCTCTGAATAGTTTTTACCATTTTTTTTTTTCATGCTATGTTAGTAAATTTTAATGAACATGATCGTCCGCCATAACGCTGACAATGATAAACCCTAGTTTAAGATTGAATAAGTAGGTATACAATAGTGTACTTACCAAGGTAGGGGCGTTAGGGTCAGGCCGAAAGGACTCCGGTATAGGCCAAAAGCCGACAGCGAAGCCCTTCTGCGAGACAGTCCTCGGCACATAGATAAGACGGCGGCATGCATGCCACGCCTGCGGGGCACTCGGCCCTTGGTTCGTCGTCATACTGCTTTGGTAAGGCCCGCCGTTCCATCGCTAACGAAGTAATAATAAGAGGATTAAGAATGCTTATACAACAATAACGCTAGTCAAGTGTGGTTGAAAATACTGTCGTCTTAATTTTTTTTTAATTTTAAGCCAGCATCTTCTGAAAATTTACTGATTGGTGTCAATCACACTGACTTATAGCCAACTCGAATACAATAGTCTCACTGCATGTCTAGAAGAATCAAACAAATTTGAAACCAAACCGCGAGTATTAAATGGGTTAATGTTATGAATTAAATAGCAAAAACTTGTCATTATAAACCACACCGCATATTTCTGGGAAGCGTTCAGCTCGCTTGCATATTTTGCGAACTGACGTCACATGAATTTTAGTAATTGGCTGTAATTAAACAACTACAACAGGGTTTCCATTGCTATATAAAAATTACACCACAAGGATTCTTCAAATCCTATAATTATACAAAGTGTGCGTATATCTTATGACTATGAATTATGCAGGAATTATGAGTTTTAAGTCGTAGGTAAGTCGTTGATATAGCGGGTGCGTCTCGTTTTGTATACCAACGATTGACCAAATTTCTAGTTAAAAACGCTCATAAGACATAATAAACGATGGATATAACAAAAAAATATTAAGTACAGTCAGCAGCAAAAGCTGCTACGCAACCGACGCAATCATAATGATCTAAGCACTACTAAGCTAAGAGCTTGTGTTGATAATTGTGACCGCTTACTTTTGATGCTGACTGTGCCTATAACGATAATAATTATGAAGTTGAAAAACGCCCGACATTTTTACTTCAAAATTCAATATCACAAAACGGCTGAACCGATTTCAAGAAAACTTAGCTACGAGGGCTGTTTGATAAGTACCCGTTTATAGAAAAAAAAAACATTTTGTTTTTGTATATATGCATTTATTTTTCTACGTAGTCACCTTTTAACTCTATACATTTGTTCCACCTATACTCAAGCTTCAATAAACCATCCAAAAAGTATGATTTTGGAAAGTCATTAAAATAGGCCTCTGTGGCGGCAATGACTTCGTCATTTGGTCCAAATCGCTTGCCACCGAGCCATTTTTTTAGGTTGGGAAACAAAAAGAAATCGCATGGGGCCAAATCTGGAGAATACGGGGGGTGAGACAATAGTTCGTAGCGTAACTGTGCTAATTTAGCCGTCACAACTCTGGACGAATGAGCCGGGGCGTTGTCGTGATGAAACAGTACTTTTTTTCTTTTTTAAGTGGGGTCGTTGTCCTTCAACACGGCGTCAAATTCATCCAATAAATTGGCATAGTACTGCCCTGTTATTGTTTTTCCCTTTTCTAAATAGTCAATATGTATAATACCCTGCGAATCCCAAAAAACGGTCGCCATGACCTTTCCAGCCGATGGGACGGTTTTTGCTTTCTTTGGAGCAGGTTCACCCGGTAAAATCCACTGCTTCGACTGCTCTTTCATTTCCGGGGTGTAGTGGTGGACCCACGTTTCGTCCACGGTCACGAAACGACGCAGAAACTTCTTCGGGTTACGTTTGAACACGGCCAAACACTGCTCCGAAGTAGTCAGTCGGTTCCGTTTTTGCTCCTCCGTGAGTAAACGCGGCACCCACCTCACCGATACTTTCTTCATACCCAATTTTTCTTCTAATATGTGTTGTACCCTCTCGGTTGAAACGTTTACAGCATCAACGATTTCTCGAAGTTTAATTCGGCGGTCGGCTAAAACGATATTTTCAATTTTCTTAACCATATCGTCTGTAGACACCTCAACTGGCCGGCCTGGGCGATCCTCATCAAAGACGGTTGTTCTCCCCCGCTTAAACTCGTTATACCATTATCTGACGGTTGTCATAGAAGGAGCACATTCATGGTAAACCGCTTGCATTCTTACTTTTATTTCATCACATGTTTTTTCTTCCAAAAATAAGAATCTAATTACAGACCGATACTGTTCTTTCTCCATTTTAACAATTTTAAGTTCACGCCTTCACTGAATCGAAATGGTTTAAAAAGGTGGTATACTTATTTGCGGCCAGTGATATTAATATATTTAGAAAACGGGTACTTATCAAACAGCCCTCGTAAGAACCATCGAGGTTAAAGTAGCTTTACTATTGAAAAAAACCGCATTCCAATCGGTCTATATGTTTCACAGTTGCGATGCCAGAAACATACACTTATAATATAAATATAAAACACGTCAAACTTATAGCAACCCTCTCTTTTGCGTCAGGGGTTAAAAATCGCAGGTAGCAAGACACTCACCCCATTCCTATCACTGTCCCCTTCCACGACCTCCTTCTCTTCCTGGGGGGCCTCCTCCGCCGGTTCGGTACCGTCCTTGATCGTCCCACCATCTAACGGCGGCGGGTCAGGTCCAATCTTCTCGAAATTGATCACCACTCCACTCTGCACCTTCTGCACTAAACTGTCGATGCATTGCATCAACATGCGGTGCGATGTAATGCAGTAAGAGCGACCTGTTATAAAGAAACAAGATCATCAGAATGTTGCATTTATTTTAAAAATATCATCATCATCTTCACCATCATATCAGCTGGTTGACGACCACTGCTGGGCATAGGCCTTCCCCTAGGATCTCCACGTACCCGCAGCCAATGGCTTGCCGCTACCTTACATTCACACGATTTTAAAACTTCATGTAACGCGTTCACTACTCCTATACAAAACAATCTGACAATGTCAGAACTCTAACCGTGCATCTAGTAGGTATGCAACAGCGACTCCAGAGCGAGCTTGGACTCCTGGGCCGTGTTTAATAAAGCTACAAGTTACAATTTACAAGCGGAAGTCTCATTCTAACAAAAGGTGATAGAATGGGACTACCGCTTGTAAATTGTAACTTGTAGCTTTATTAAACATGGCCCTGCTATGCAGTTGCGCGACTCATCATTGGGGGCACCCGGACAGGAAACGTGTTAAACCTATTTAAGTTAACTGTAACCAGTTAAGATATCATTTTTCCTGACAAACAACCAGTTATCAAACTTTGTCTTGTTTGCAAACTTTGCATTTGATTAATTTAGGATTATTTTAAGTAAAATACAAATTAAGTACAACCGGTTTACCTACTGGGTTTATATAGTAGTTTATGCAACTGCTACATAATGAGTGTTTTAAGGCCTAATTATGTGGAGTTGCATACATTACTACACACATATTATAAGTACTCTAAGATGGGTTCAGAAGCCGAAGGCATACATCATACCCATATAAGTCACGAATTTGACTGTTTTTTTTTAATCATAGACAAACATACCGAGCTGACGTTTCGTAAACTGTTTTTTTTTTTTATTGTAAAATTTTTTTATCACATTATTATTTATACATGTCGGACCGAACATGACTTATATACGTGAGTGATCCGTTTTATTCCACTATAATTGTAAATTACGTTGGTTTTCAAATTTAAAAAAAAAAAATAAAAAAAAATTAAATTTAAAAAGAATTCGATATCGTAATGACTATTACTTTACTGCTGGGGTGGTGGTGGTGCTGGGGCTGGCGGCGAAGTCGTCGTCGTGCTGCAATGCTGGTCATTTTCTACGGTTTCTGAACGCATTATAGAGGACTTACGATATGTGTGTAAACAATTTTTTTTACATGTGCCCTTACTCAGTAGGGTACGACTTCCAATATGTAGGTATTCACGTAATGATGTCGTACCATAAGAACAAATAATAACATAGTAGAACGGAAACTCCCGCTCCGGACGGGCTCAAGGTCACGATATTAGAGTATTCGTTAAACAGACTACTCAGTCAGGCTATCACGGCCCGCGTCGCCGCATGCGCGTTTGGTTGTTTATAATCATGTAATAGTTTTACGTCAGCCTGTATGTATTTTATTTTATATTCGTAAGTAAGTAATACTTACTTAAATCACCTTAAATGGCTTCATTTAGTATGGCACTTATAATAACTTTTTATTTAGAAGTGTCTATAATTATGTAATGATTTATAAATCTCATATTTTGTAAAACTGGAATAAAATAATCATCTCAAATAAAGAAAAACTTATATCTTAGTGATATTATCTTTAGACGTAAGTACCTAATATTTAATAGCAAGCAACCCTAGCAACACGCCTGGATGACAGAGGGGTGTAACGACATGAAGGGGGAAGTAGGTATATAAATGGCGGCGTTTTGGACTCTGTCAAAAGAGATTCCGTTCTACTATGTTATTATTTATTATTATGGTCGTACTTACTTAATAGATTTAATGAACTAATTACCGGTCATTCTACGACTTTAAATTTTTTCACATTTCCGGGGCTTAAAATATTCCAGTATTAACCAATGCAGGAAAAAAAATCTAATAAATGGCTTATGATCTCTTCTATGTATTGCCATAAACAATTTAATGATTTTGTTTATATCATATTAATAAAAAAATATTAAGTAGTGAAATTTTCATTACCGGACCCTGTTCCAATGTGTTAATTTAGATATTAATTGACGTGTACAAAAATCGCGTCTGTAGAACGCCAATAAGAATACATTCCACAATAGCTACATTCATAAGCAATCGATTACGGTTAAATATGAAAACTCAATAATCCTATAATGCACAGAAAAAACACACGTAAAGTTTGTCACCGTAAAAAAATCATTTCCGTGCTCGAAACTAAACGCTTTGAAAATAGCATCAAAATTCTTTGATCTGGCCACTAAACTCTGGCAGACTGAAGTCTTTAATGCGATGCCAAGACGAACAGACATGCGCCCCGTTTTCCGTGAAACTTATCCCGAAGTCGCTAAACGGGAGATTGTCACAATTTTGAAATCATCGCCGGGTAGCCCTTTTCTTGGTATGTATTGTCTAATGTACTTTATTTACATATTGATGCATTTTGAGAGATTAAATACTATGCAAATCTGTTAATTGTAAATAAAAATGCACTCAAAATGGTTGGCTATTCGGCATCATGTACGAAATATTCATTACAGAACCCTCATTACCGTAGTTTACCGTAGCTCTTTACAGGTCGCGGCAATGATGTTAAAATCACGGTAATGAATTTTTTTAAATGTATTATGACTTTTCCATATATTTCATAGAAGTTACTTCAAAAAAAAATTGTGTTTATGTGTTCCCAGGGTTACATAATTTATAATAACTATTTCAGTTAAACATGGGGCATCCTAAAAGTCCATGCTACGTTTCTATTTGATCTCCGGTCAGAGCAGATGTTTGTATGACGAATATGAATGTTTGTTCTCGGGTCTTGGATGCTTGATATGTCTTGTATATAAGTATGTACTTATCCATATAAGTAGGTATATTTATCCATTGTCTAGTACCCATAGTACAGGCTTTGCCTAGTTTGGGACTAGGTCAATTGGTTTCAATTGTCCCATGATATTTATTTATTTATATTATTAGTGAATACATTATTAAAGAAAATTAAGGATTGTATGCAATATAGTATAGAACAGGAACTCCGAGATACTTGCGAAGAAAGAAGAAAATGAAATTGTAGGAATCAATCAATGACAGATTACCAAAACTCGACGTTAATTAGTGAGCACAGCAAATATTGTATTAACATTTTAGCTTTTTAATAGAGGAAGAAAACCAAGTAGAGCATTACTCTGATATTACAAAAAGAAGAAGTAAACAATAATAAGACAGCATAAGGTAAAGGTAGGAAGAAAGAATAAAATAATTAGAATTTGGTAGAAAGGTCAAACAAAATTGATTGCAAGAGGAAGTACTTTAATCAAGATGAGTACGTACATTTTGTAATAATCGTTTGTTAATCCTTACTTCTGTTTTTGTATTTGTGACTGATGAAGAGAATTTTTTGTTTGTTTAAAGATTGTTAGAAAAATTGTAACCAACTTGGAAGTTCTATGTTTTACTGTATAATTTTTTGTAATGTATGTTCCCTGATTACTCGAAGACGGCTGGACCGATTTGAAAAATATTTTTTTCTTTGAAAGGGTATACTTCATAAGTGGTCCCATTGTCACCAAGTCAGGATCTGATGATGGGATGGAATCCCAGGGAAATCGAGAACCACCCTCAAATTTTACAGGCACGCATTATAATGTTCCATATATTTTCTAAAGCAATTCAATTATTTGTGTCTGGTAGTCATCATCTCATGTTAATGAGGTGATGATGGAAGGTGCAACTCCTTATAACAGTTGCGAGTTGGGAGGATAATTCTTAAAATATCAAATAAACATAAAATTATGAAACAATAATAATAAGAAGCGCTTCATGAAAAAACCATTTAACAAAAATAAAAACCGCATTAAAAAAAAACAAATAATCCTCTAAAGCCATCACTTTTATGGCCTAGCACAAGTATGAAGTTGGTATTCAATGAACATTCCGCTAGCATCGCACCTATTTGTGCTAGGCTACAAAAATAATCACTTTAGAAGATTAATTTATGGTTTTTTTAAGACGGTTTTACTTTTTAAGACTTTTAATACATATGTCGTCAATAATAAAGTCATTTAATCGCTATATTGTAGCATTATTTTACTTTTATGCTTGTCTGTGAAAAAAAGTATGAAAAAGTTATCATCGCCGTGGCCTTATTAAGCCTTATATTTCATTACCGTGAAGTGCTTTCATTACCGTAACCTTCCATGTTTTTTGGGACTTGAAAACTTTAACATAAAAGGTAAGTGCGTGCCTTTGCTTGTTTCTTGGGTAACTATTTGGCCGTAATAGATTTTCGTTCTCATTTTGGCAAAAAGACGAGATTAAAAAAAAAGTGAAAAATAAATTCAAATATTCCAAAATCGTAGAATGACCGTTACCTACTACCTACCTACCGCAAGACGCAGCAGTTGAACATAAATAAGTATTTATGCAAGTATACACACACTCATAAATAAATATAAAGATACGTAAAACAATTGAAGAAAAAAGTAGGTGTTTTTCACTTCTCAGGCTAATGTAAGCTTCATGTAATTTGCCAGCGGTGGGTTCGTATTTGTCATTATTTTTTGGATCCATTGGCTGATTCCAGATTGTAATTATTTATGCGAAAAAAAATGTTGCCGTTTCATCGCAATCGAATTTAAAAGCTGAGTGTATAACCATAAACTCCATTTTACACACGAATTAACTATCCTAAACTACTTATAGGATACAAACTGGTAGAAATCTCTTAAAGGGTTAAGTCCGCCTTTGTACGTGAATCTGACTGTTCGTATCTTGTGTTTTTATCTTGTTTTTTTTTGTAGAATAAAGTGGCGCGTTTTATACACTAAGTAGTTGCACAATCTACTTTTATTCAAAAAGATAACTTTTTATCAATTTAGTGAAAATTGCAATTTTTATGTTTGTTCCACACGACACGACATCGACAAAAACTGACTCGCGTACCTACTCGTAAGTCTATGTAAAAAAAAACCTTATAAAAGTTCACGTGTCTAAGATCACCTTGACACTAAGTGAACCATCTACACACCTACATACATACACAAAAACTAGTCGGACGAGTTTAGTAAAGGGCTCTCACTCTCTATTTTCGCACGGAACAGCTTTGTTTTGCATATTTGACCTGCAAATCACGTTTGTAGGTCATTCTTATTTGCTTATAATTTAACCCCGTAACTCCACAATCGTATCGTACCACGAATAAAATGACTATCAATAATTAACGACTGCACAAAGTCAGAATTAACCCCCAATATTTTCAAAAACCTGAATATCTAAGTTACGTCTTACATACAAGGAAAACTAAGAACCATGTCTCTTTATTTAAACACGTGCGTAACGTAACGTTATCCGAGAAACTTTATATTAAATTTTAATACCAAATACGCTCACGGGCGGGCGCTGTTCCAAACGTCATACCTACAAATTTCTCGATAACGTTACTATACTCCACATAACGCAGGATTCGAATATTCGTGCTTGGGCCTCAGCAAGAATACCATCGTTTACATTAGTTCGACTGAATTGAGACATTATGTAGTCAAATAGACTTACGGCAGCTCCTCTTAGCGTTGTGTCAGAGGTGAAGCGAACGAGGTTCTATTGATGGTTGTAATAGTAGTTTATGCAACTGTTACATAATGAGGGTCCTTAAAACACGAGTTTCATAATAGGATCACACACACACAATTGTGTTGATTCATGTAGCAGTGAAGGCGGAGGGGCTGCATAGAAACATACATTTGTCGCATAGATGTAGCTATTTTACACGTGTGGTCGCGGGTGAGCAAATTAATTGCTTTTAGTTTATGTAAAATAGTGCTTAAATTGTCTGCTAAAGACACATTACAGCAGTCGTAAGCATAGGTATAGTCATGAAGTCATGATAGCCCAGTGGTTTGACCTATGGCCTTTCAAGCAGAGGGTCGTGAGTTCGAGCCCCTGTTCACACTTCTGAGGTTTTCCGGAATTTATATGCGAAATTACATTTGTAATTAACTTATGATGAGCTTATCGGATGAAGGAAAGCATCGTGAGGAAACCTACACTCCTGCGAAGCAATTCAACGGTATACTGTGTAAAGTTTCCAATCTGCGCTGGGCTAGCGTGAAAACTATAGCCCAAGCCCTCTCACACGCCTCCTTACCTTATGTCTAGAAGCTGTCGCAAAAAAGGTGAATCATCAACAGCGCCGTAACTAGGGGGTGTGCCAGCAGTACCTATGCACAGGGCGCAGGCCTTGGAAGGACGCTAAAACGATCAGGCCGGAACCAAGATTTGGCTTTCAGGGGGCGATTATAGAAGCTAGCGCTTGGCACATAAACAGCACTGATTATTAAGTAAAGAGTCACTCACCTCCTGTTACTTCACACATGGCGTCAATCGGCGACGTGTCTGAAGGAACCAGGCCAGAGTCTCGCTCCACCGCTGGAGTACCGGCCAATCTGAGCACCAAGGAGAAGAGCCTCTGGTCCCAGCGAAAGGGCTCCCTAGTCAGTTCGGAGCCCGGAATAGGGCAGTTCATTGGTAAGTTAAACTGGAAAGAAGAAGAGAAACTGTTAATGCCACAATTTTCAAAGTTTAACGCCGTTACTAGATGACCCAGCGAACTTTGTACCGTCAACAGCCAATGCAAACAAAACGTATTAAAATAATATTTTTCTTTTGTTAATTTTCCCTCTTTTAATAGTTATTCTACTAGTCTGAGCGGAGACAAATCCAACAAATCAAAGATCATACAAAATCGGTCCAGCCCTTCTTGACTTAAAACACGGACTTAAAACTTATAAGAACCTCCTCCTTTTTTGAAGTCGGTTAAAAATGGTGTAACTAACATGACTTTGTTATATATAGATATCAATTACATTGTCATTGGATCCACTCACATAGGCAAAGTAACAAGTTAATCCGATGTAGAGTAAGCCTAGTGTTTTACTCCGTGAACCCTTTGAATGCTCCTGACGTATACTTGCCACCTACACTACAAAGCTCGCAAGGCTAACCGCGAACTTGAAATTGAAACAAATAAGTTTAATAAGTACATGTTCGCTTTTGGACACATACAGTTCGGACGACTATCAGTGCCCTAAGCACGACTTGTCGAATCCTGCGTCACGTAAAATCGAATAGTAAACTATAACGAGTTTGTATGACGTTTGGAACAGCGCTCGCCCGTGAGCGTATTTGGAACTAAAATTTAGTATGAGATTTCTCGATCTCGATACGATAACCGTAACGTAACGCAGGATTCGACAAGTGCTTAGGGCACAGTTCGATGGCATGGTAGGCACGACAGCTCTCGACAATTAAAATGTCGTGGGTGGTCAAAAGTTTTAACAGAATAATGTCTCCACTAGACCTGTAAGGTAAAAGCCTCTATGTTGATCTAACTGTAAGTAGGTATTACAACCATCATTTAAAGTAATAATCCTCTATGATTTATAGTATGTTACAGCTAATTAAGTAATTGTATTAAAATAAAGTAATTATATTTCGCACATAGCCATCACCATCAGCAATTCTCATGTTGTGGAGGTCATCATATTTCCAGGCTTTCATTAAATAAATATCATAGGAGTTGTCCTCCACCACCAATTGATTTAGTCTCAAACTAGGCAAAGTTATGGGTATTAAACAACGCATAAACATACTTTATTGCTAAATATATACTTAGGTAACATATTTAACATCTGAGACCCGAGAACAAACATTCAAGTTCATCACACTAATATCTTTTTTTTTTATACGACGAGGAAGGCAAACGAGCAAGTGGGTCACCTGATGGTAAGTGATCACCACTGCCCATAGACACCCACAACCCCGGAGGAGTTGCAGATGCGTTGCCAACCTGGAGAGCTAAGATGAAATGTCTCTTGTGCCCGGCTGTCTTAATCTCCACACCGGAACACAACAGTGCAAGCACTGCTGCTTAGCGGCAGGATTAGCGAGTAAGCTGGTGGCCCCTGATATCTGCCCCAACAGGGGATCAACCCTGGGACCTCAAGCTTCAATCAGGTTCTCTCACCACTAGGCCATCCGGGCGTCATTAGCTTTTCATGTAAAACAAACTATAAGGCAATGATGTGGATGCAGTAAGTTTTTATGTGGCTTTTAACATGAAACTACCGTGATTGATACTCAATCATAGTGAGTAGTCTGAAACATGTATACTTCATGTATATCACTACTTAAACGTGGCATGACACTATGTGATGATGACTGATGAGCCAAATCACTAAGATTGACAATAGCTATTGGTAAATTACAAGTATAGATGAATTCACTAAACTTCATTTTTTTGCATTAAAAAGAAGATAACGATCTTGACATGTTTTTTTTTTAAATACACTTTTTAAAAATAAGTAACAGAAAGTAGCAATTAAATAACAATGCCTTTTATTTATTTATATTGTTGTTATTTATTAATGTTGTTACATAACAGTTTCTTATTTTTAAAAAGCATACCTACATTAATAAAAAGACATGTCAAGGTTGTTACCTTCTTTTTAATGTAAAAAAAACGAAGTATAGAACTGGATCAAATGGATTGATTGTAAGTCCACATACTTACACAATGTCACTTCCAAACTTATAAATATTGTTAAACTAAGAAAATAACTGAAGCCTCTTTTAACATGAAACTACCGTGAGACTCAGTCATAGTGAAATAAACGGATCACTCACGTATGTCAGTCGAGTATAGCTCGACATGTTTCGGACTAATCCGTAGTCCTTCCTCTGGGAGCACACGCCACGCCGGTGGCGAGACGTATATAACTGAAGCCTCTCATTTGCACGTGTGTGAAGTGTATTCAAATAGGTAACACATAGATAGTTTCATTCGCTCATTGGATCCATTTGTCTAGTAAATTTTACTATGTATAGTATACCTACCTACATACCTATGTAATGCACCTATTTATATCTTTGAGATTGGCTAAAGTAAAATAAGCAAAAACTTTAATGAGAATAACAACCTAATAAATCATTCATTTTAGATCGACTTTTGAACAAAAACCTTAATTGCTAATTAAAAATGTATGATGACATATGGTTACTTTTATAATCTAAAATTCATCATCTAAAATACATATAGCATTACCCGCCTACATTACGGCTACATCGCAACTGCGATTCTGTGCACTTAATATCCTTGTAGTTGCACCATTCATAAAATCATTTTCTGATAAGATATGGCGTTATTCTAGAACCATGGGCATTTCTCTGTTTACAATCACGTGTAAAATTGTTATTTAATTGAATGAGACAGCCCATTCAATTCAGGAGCAAAATAAGTCACACCAATTAATATCCACATTAATTCGTGAATTTAGTGAATATTAATTCCTATGTGAGTTAATGATTGATGTGTCGTTTTAAGTAAAATATTCCATGCAACTGGTGGTAAGTCATAGCAAACCTTACCCATGTTTGTGCCCTGGGCAAGTACAGTGTTTCAAATCCCCACGCACCCAGTAAGCACCCTCTTGGAATTTAGGGTCATATTTTGGCGCATGACACCCTCCACACCCTGAAACCCTGGGCTAAGATACTCTGGACAGTAACAAGACTGCACCCTATGTCGAAAAGTCCAATGTCATTTTTAAGGGGTTCCAGGGCCTTATTTACCTACTTAAGGATATTCCTCTGGTAAGATTAATTAGGTACAGTTTTTTTAGAATTGACCTACTTTAAATTACAACAAATTTTAAGTTTAAATTGCAACATAAATAGGAGACCCCTATGGAAGTAGCTTGCCACTTTTGTTTCTTGACTACCTGCCTGTAACATTTGCAATACTAATAGGGATGTTGCCTCTTGGTCAAATCAGCAACTTTTTTGAAATGTCAAAATGATTTGATCCGATCTGTTAGTATGAAGTTTGAATTGAATTACAGAACTATGACGTCATCATTTTCAGTGATCAAACTGCCTCTTTTTATTAGTTTTTGTTAAAATAAAAATGGTTTTAATGGCACTAATAAGTGACACATCGATTTTTTATGAGTATTTTTGGGAGCTTGATAAGTGAAAATGTAAAACGATTTTATTTTTACATCAGTCAACTACCCTATTATTATAGTTTTGTTTTTTTGGGGTAAACCCATTGGCACCTTGCATTTTCTTTGTACCTTTTTTCTGTTTTGTTTATTATGTGGTGTTCAATAAAGAGTTGTTGTATTGTATTTTAAACTAAAGATATCTAATTGCAACATAAGATCTGATTGAAAACATTGGTAAAGTCAACAGAAACAATGCCTATTAGAAATATTCAATCCTCCAACATTAATATTAGCTAATCAAACTAACAATCCATGCATTCAAAATGTATACTAACTTCTTCCTGTATGCCTGCATTGCTTGAAAGTTTCCCTCCATCAGTAATGACAACAATTACAGAAGGCTCCAAGTAAAAGGGGCACCTGCCTTGGCCATAAGTGTCTATGCCTGTCTGCATGCGGTTTATATTTAAAACATCAAATGCATGTTTCAATGCAGCACCCATGGTTGTGAGGCCAAGGCATTGCAGATTCTTTAGCTCATTTATAAATGTTGCTAAATTTTCCTTCCATCCAGCCTGAAACACAAACAAATCACCAATTAGTTTAAGATATGAAATACAGAAAAACATTGATCCACTATGAATGATGTTCTGATCAGCTTTTTCTATTCTTTAGATTAGTACAAGTACCCTTTTGGATTCAAATTAAGTTATTATTCCGATTTCTTATCTTATCAACAGCAATAGAACTGTATGTAATGCTGTCAATAAAATAAATACTAACCAAAATTCAAGTATTATTTTACTAGGTATAAAGTGGTTTCTGGTAATGTCAGCACTCACGGCACTCAGCATTAGTTATAGCATTACTAGCACACATATTCATATTTCCCCCTACATCGCCATTTTCGTTGTATACCAGTTCGGCCAATAGGAGCAAGCGACGAGAGCGCAGTCGCGAGCGCTATCGCGGAGGCAGCAACGGTGGCGGTGGCGGTTTGTCCTGTTTACGTCGTTCCGTCTATTTCAGTAAAATTCGCACTTGCATACTACGGGCATGTACTGGATTGCTGACCATAGTGATTCAACTAAAGATGCTACTAAACCGGCGTCACTATGATTCTTTATGCACATGATACAGAAAATAATTGGAAAACGTGTTTACTTCGATAATACTAACCTTGATGTTCGCGGGTGGCTCTTCGAAAGTTAGAAGCATATACCTGTCACCTCTGCTTTCAGGGGAACGTTGACGTACCTATGAAATAAAATTATACAGTTTTAACAAACACGCGATAAATAAATAAATCACAAAACGAGGCGGTTGACGAGTCGATGACACTGCACGTACCTTTACGAACGTTTCCACAGCGCCCTTGGCTACATCGAGCAATGTTGGGCGTCCGCCCAAATAAGCTCTTTGGTTCATAGAGGCTGATGTATCTATTAGAAAAACTATTATAGTCATCGTGAAAATTGCCTAAATATCCTTTTAAATACATTAAAATATGCGCACAGTAATGAACTAAGAACAAAAATGGCCGCTACATCGTTCACAGACTCGCTAAGAGGCGACCGTCCGACAGCCGCTTCGACGAGCAGCTGAACAAGCTACGCCACGAAGACTCGACTCCAAAAGTACCACGTGACCTAATCATACGTTCGGTTATTTTCGGCTTCCAATAGAAAAACGTTCGGCTTTGCTCGGAAACTCGCAGAAACTCGGCAGCGCAGCAATATGTTGCCACTACAATATCTACAATCTCCTCCCGAAATACAATTAAATAAAATTATGTACTTAATTGTATATATTTATCTATCAGCAAGAAAAGAAGGATTTAATGTGAATTTGTTTATGATGCACCTTTGCGTTTCTTTAAAACGTTATGAATAAAAAACTGTGAATATTTATTGCGTTGATACAAAAAATATTTATAACTCATCTATACAATTGTAATACATAATAAAATAATAACTCCAAGAATAACTTCATGAATAACTGAATGGCATACTACATACTAGTCCGAATATCACTATACTTCGTTCCATGTAGCATTAGGGTTGTTGCATACAAAGAGTTGCACATATAAATATAATATATAAAGAGTTACACACAATAACACTAGTTGCACATGAAATGATTATGCAGTAATGGATGCGATTGATGATGGATGAATTGTAACTTGTAGCTTTATAAAACACGACCCAGGAGTTCCAAGATAGTTTTCCTCCAGGACAGTTTTTTTTATTATAAAGCATTGGCTACAAGGCTATCAGCTTAAACACGATGCCAGAAGCCATTTTCTAAATGTTGCCCATTCAAATTTAAGAAAATACGATGCCATACATTTTGACGAATTACATTAATTCATTCGTTTACTTATTTTTTTCAAGTAGCAACACGCTCAATTTAATTAAGAAATTTTGGGATACGGATAAAACCCGGCTAAATTTAGTCAGCTTGACATTCTGGAATAGCACTTGTTAAATCCGCCGTCTAAATTTTAACTATAAATTAGAAAATTTAGTTTCAGGCTATTTAGGCGATGTGCACGTAGAATCGCATCTATTTACTGCTTAAATAAAATAATAAAGCTGGATTGCTAAAATAATTTAAATAAACGTTCGGTATTAATATACATAGCCACGATAGTCTAGCGGTTTGACCTATGGCCTCTCAAGCAGAGGGTAATTTAGGCTTATCAGTGAAATAAAACATCGCGAGGAAACCGGTACACTAGTGCGAAGCAATTCAATGATGAGTGTGAAGCTCCCAATCCGCACGGGGCCAACGTGAATACTATAGCCCAAGGCCTCTTATTCTGATAGGAGGCTCGTGCCCAGCAGTGGGACGTAAAAAAGGTTGATGATGATGTGATGATGATTAATTTAAGTGTCATAAAAACGAAAGTAATTTCATGAATGTACCCTTGTTCTCCTAAGTGTAATGGTAATTTTTATAGACTAGCAACATTTTGAAGTTATACTGGCTATGGCTAAGTTCAAGTAAACTATAATTTTATAACTTGAAAAATAAGTGATAAATTATACGTGCTCATAAATATGTATAAAGTATTTTAAGCCGTGTGATTTTAAGTAACGGCTTCGTTACCTAATCTCAATTGTGTTAATTTCCTATGAAATACCGAAATTTGCATTTAAAAAATCTGTAACGTTTTTGTGGTTTAAAGTTGTAAACTGCAAACAAATAGCTAAAACGGATCACTCACGTAAGTATATCAGTCGAGTGTAGCCTGTCACGTTTCGAACTTATCAGCAGTCCTTTCTCTGGGATGTTGTGTTTTAGCGTTTATAGCGTAACGAAGCATAATAAGAATACGGTTGAAAATATTGATCTGTTTATTTCACTATAATTGTATCTCGCGGTAACTTCATGTTAAAAAATCCATGGTGGACGTGAAAATGATGAAAAAAGCCATCTATAAATACTAAATAAAAACATGTAAGTTTATGATGGTAGCAACACTGTAAACTGCCTGCCACTGCCGTGCCACTGTCATTGTCAGTGTCAGTCATGTCACTGTCATCGGTTCCGTTTTTTATGGTACATAAGGGATTTATCCATCGTACGAGATTTTATTTATTTGTCACTTTATAATCACCCACAAGACAGTTTAAATTACACTGCTCTTTAACAGCCAGTCTGTCTGTTTCTTTTCAGTTCAGTTCAGCTCATACAAGGAGACCGCCAAAAACGTTATTAAGGAGCCTATACTCAAAAAGACGATATTTAACTAAAACTCATTGTATTTTGTTAAAATAACAGGGTACCTCGCCATTGGAACAGCAAAAGTACGACGATAACTTCTGTAACGTTACTAAAGCAGACTACAGATTTAAAAAATGGACGAAGTTTTAGATCAATTGGAATCTGCTATAATCACCCCAGAGTCCTCGGACGACCAGCAAAATGCCCGCCAGGCCTATTACAAAAATTGGGGAAGATTGGGAAACCAAGAAGAAAGGCGTAAGGAGATTCTCGAAATCCAAAAATCGTAAGTAAACAGAAATTAATGTAAATGTAAGCTTAGTAAAGATTTGTGTTAATCAAATGATTAGATGATCACAATCTTATCAATTTTTAATATTAATTATAGTAGTCAGATTCTGAGCTTATGTGTGCATTTCTCCAGAAAGTTAAATAAACTTTGTGCTTAATGGGGGTAGCTGGAAGGGTGAAGCTAGTAGCACCTGGTTTTAGGCAGGCCCAGTAACAAATGCTAAAGCTAGAGTTACACATACTTTTTGCTTTGATTATGGACAAAGTCATTAGAAAAGCCAGTAGTTAACCCATCCTCTCCTGTTGACCCAATACAGGTCAGGGCATTTTTTTTTTGTTTATTTTTTGTAATTTTTTCATGCATTAAAAAAATCCAGAAATCACTTTGAGCTATGATGGACTTCTATTTTATTCCGAACTCAAAAAAAAATAGCACAGTATTTGATACGTAATTTAAAAAAAATATTGCGAAAAACGGCCAGCCCATGTCAAGGTATCTCATTAATTAAATTCTTTTTAACACTGCACCAAGGTATATTAATGTATTAGTAATTGTTTTTTAGTTCATAAAATAGTATTGTCTAACATGACTGCACCAGTGTTGGACGAAGCTGACTAGAACCAGTAAGAGACACTTCATTCTTAATTTAAGTATTGTAAATTGACTGTTGTAATATAAGTTATATTACTGGATCTTCATCCATTACTGGTACAAACATAATTTTTTGACACAGTCATGAATGTTTATTTCAGAAATCGTCATAATAAAATTGATTCATATCGAGGCATACTGGAGCTAGTTAAAGTGGTTGAAGAAAAGAACATTTTCAAGCCTTACAACAGGGTAAGAATATCTTGTTATGTTGTTATATCTGTTGTTGTTGTGATAGAGTTATATTGTTTATTTAGTTAGATAGTTATTTACATTGCTATCTAATTTAATAGATACTATTTACACACTTCTATACACCAAAACATAAAAGACAGCATTACATTGCAGATTTGTGAAGTGTTAACTAGTTTTCTATTAGAGAAATACCTACCCCCTGCCTAAACAGTCAGGGTGAAATCCATTAAAAAAATTGGCAAATGATCACTGCAATGCTAGGACCATAAAACCAAGAGGACTGCCAATGGCTATACAATGTCGGGTTCCTGTAAAATAATGAGCCTGCTGTAGCTAGTTTCACTATAGAGAGGTCTCTGTACCATTAATTTTGTATGACACTTAGACGTCTGGCTAACATAATAGCGCCATCTATGAACTGAAAGATAAAACTAATTTAGATGGCGCTATTGTGTTAGCCAGAGGTCTAAATGTCATACCAAATGAATGGTGCAGAGACCCCTCCGTAATAAAACTAGCTACAGCGGGCTTATTATTTCAAAGGAATGCAACATCATATAGACACTGGCAGTCCTCTTGGTTTTGTCGTCCTTGCTGCAATGTAATGAATGCTACTTATTAAATTTTTCTTATGTGGCTAACTGGGCTTAATGTATTATCTGTATTTCATACAGGTGCATTACAGACCAAACATATATGTTGCTGGATTCCACAAAGCCTCTGCCACATACAACAATGTTCTTATGTTGTCTGAATGGATGATAGAGAAACCGGCTGATTTTGCCGAGAACTGGTATGTGGCGCCCTGCCCTAAAGGTATTAGGGTGCTGCTCGTCGCACAGGGGGTGAGGATAATCAATTATATTATTGATGTAGTCTCATTTATTTAAAGTATATGTACATTCCATAAAATAATCTGCATTTTTTGGCATATACCTTTGCATGCATAAAACTTGTACTTGGTATGCATAAAACTTTCTATAATAAAATTATCCTTCTATTTATTCGTCATTTTTAATATCCAATTTTATTATTTACTGGAGGCTAAGTGCTCGATTCAGAGAAATCAGTTGACTGTAATGGATCCTAAACTCACCTGAATTAAAATTTTGGAGTTGATACAATTTTCATTGGTGCCTCCGAGTGTACCCATAAACCTCAACAGAGGTGTTGATTGTTTCAAAAACTTCACAAGAATATTTATATTAATTTCAGGGCACAACAAAGACATACACAAAATATGGTCATTTTAAACAAGAGTTCCGGTCAGCACTGCCAGGTGGCAATCCCTGTGAGCCTATCAAAAACCGCTGCTGTGTCCTCGACTGCTTCTACTCCGACCAGAAGAAAATTATGTATATTCTAGACATGCTGGCTTGGAACAATCAGCCTATGACGGATGGAGAGGTAGAGGACTTTTGTTCATATTTCAACTATTTTCTTTCAGTGCTTGCTTAATAAATAAATAAAATAATCTGATATATGAAAAAATGCGTAGAATCACTAAGTAGTCTGTATATATTTTTTATTTACAGATGGAATTCAGACAGTACTGGTTAAAATCTCAGCTTACTGAAATGCCAGAACTGACAACAATCAATAAAAAGAACAAAATGGTATTCCAGTTGCTGCCAATGGTTCCTTGTAATCCTGAATCGTTCAATAAGTAAGTTCTGCATTCATAAATTAGGTTATACAGGTCCCAAGGAATTTATGATATCTTAACTTCTATTTTACAATGAGTCACTGGCCACATCTTATGGTTTTTACTTTATTGGTGCTGGTGTGATGGCTTTAAGAACTAGTTAAATAAAGGCCAGCAACTAATTCAAGATAGAAGCCATAAGTGTGATCTGGCGGCACCAAATGTACACAGCAGTGCATAATAACTACAACTTGGAAAAGTTGAAAAACACTCAACATTTTTATTATTGTGAGTTCATATTTCAATATTTTTTTTATTCTCAAAGTTCAGTATCTCCAAAACGGCTAAACACATTTTTATCAAACTAAGCTAGAACCCTCTCGATTTAGCTATTTTTCGGTTTATTCATTTGGGAGCTGCTTTGCTACAGACAGACACACATACACACGTCAAACTTATAACACCCCTCTTTTTGCTTTGTAGGTTAAAAAACAAGATTGATAAAATATTGAGGACAATGAAGAAATGGCTTTAAATTTTTAACCCCCGACCCAAAAAGAGGGGTGTTATAAGTTTGACATGTATATCTGTGTATCTGTCTGTGACATTATAGCTCCCAAATAGATGGACTGATTTCGATGCGGTTTTTTTGATCGAAAGCTACTTTAATCGAGATGGCTCTTAGCTAAGTTTCGTTAAAATCGGTTCCCCCGTTTTTGAAATATTGAACTTTGAAATGTCAATGTCGGATGTTTTCCAACTTTTCTAATTTGGTTAGGTTATAATGATTTTATTAGAGTAATTGCCATTTAGAAGCTCCCTCTGCTCCCTATTAACTCGGCCCGTTTTTGTAATCATCAAAAATATTTCAGATTCATGATGACATGCCCGCAATTCGAGGAGGACATTCCAAATATGGATGGTCTCCTGTTCTACCACAAGAGAGCGCATTACGTGTCGGGCGAGACTCCGCTGGTCGGCTGGCTGTTCCCTTACATGGTGCAGGAGGTACTGGGATCGGGTAAGCATCCTAACCTATAACATGAAACTATCGTGAGATTTAGTCGCAATGAATTGAAGATCAGTTCAACGTATGTCAGTGGAGTATCTCCCGACACCTTACCAGCCCTTTTTACGTCCCACTCCCACTGCTGGGTACAGGCCTTCTCCCATAATGAGAGGGAAGAGGAGTATAGCCCGATATGTTTCGGACTAATCCGTAGTCCTTTGTCTGGGAACACACGCTTCGGCTGTAGTGAAACGCAAACTACCGCCGAAGCGTGCGCTCCTAAAGGACCTACGGATTAGTTCGAAACATGTCCAGCTACACTCGACTAACATACGCGAGTGATGCGTTTAATTCACTTTGGCCGCAACTTGTAAATGTGAATATGTGTTGGGTGGTTCTTCCCTCGTGATGCCTCAACGCCTCTTCCAAATTTATCAAAATTTGACATGCACATGGCCTTTGAATCGAAGAAGGACATAGAATATTTTTTATCTCGGAAAGTTACTAGTTTCTGCGGGATAGCGAAACTTAACCAAAATATATGCAGATAAAATTGAGAGCCAAGCAGTGTGGATCTGCTTAGGAACAATAGATTCTTTTCTGATAACTTACCAGTCCAATCTTTCAGTCTCTGGTCTTTAAATGGTGCAATTTAAAATGCGTAGTCATGAGAAAATTTATTGAGTTTGAATAAGGTTATGGTTTGTAATTATGCCAATGTTTCAATCATCATTGTTTTTTCGTTGGACGAAGTTGTTTGTTATTGTTTTGCTGGCTTGCGAACTGATTGTGAGTGGGAACCAATACATTTGTTTAAATCGTAAAATGTTCGCCTAAATGTGGGTTAAGGGACTGGTTTCGCCAAGTTACTTGAGTTGAGGGTCAAAGAAACACAGGTTTTCATAGAGGTGACGATGGATATCCAGAAAATGTTTATTTTAGTTCATTAGTGAATAAGTTGTGGTTGAGAGATTTTGTGGTATTAGGAAATCGCTAGCAGCTTTATTTTATGGTTTTTTTTTTTCAATTTTGTTTTAGATATAACAGTCCACGAAAAATACATCAGCGCCAAACCAGAGGGTTATGTGAACCAGGCTCAATTCATAGAAGCCTTTGAGGAAAAAATGGCGAAGAAGAGGCCCAAAAACCGGCGAACGAGCAGTGCGATGGACACTAGCGACTGTACAGATGTAAGATATTTCAAGGCCTTATCAAAGAGTCAGCGACGAGAGACTTCTTCCAGTTATTTTTTTGGGATTATAAAATTGATCTTCCGCCATGTGGCATCAGAGGATTTACTGTACACATCTTAACTTTGACACGACCAGAAAGAGAAGTCAGGCATTCGCGCCGACGGTCGTCTCAAAGAAAGGGCGTAGCAGGATAACTGGATAACTTTTGAACAATGGGCATTGTTCATTTTTTTTAAAAAGCTTTATTTCGAAAACCATTTCGAGATATATATTTAACAGACATTTTCCACATTTTACTTTTATAAAATAGTCAACGATTACGGATATTTTAACAAAAATACGTATGACCTTTGTTTGACCTTAGTCCCAGTCTGTATACGTTGAAAGCTTTTGCATCTTTTCATTTAAAAAATACCAATCGAATCTATTCTGTGGTATTTAGATAGTTTTGTCACTGTCAAATGTCACTTTCAGCATAAAATAAACAATGCTCGTTTTTGAACTTTCCTTTGATATTTAAAAGCTTTGGTGAAATCGGTCATATTTAATAACTCTAACTGTAATAACTTCTGCTTTCTGATTATTGAAATAATTCAACAACTATGTTCAACAACCGGAAAAATGTGCACCAGGGGGTCTATTTTTGAATCTTACTAGGTGACTAAATTCTCACTCAGCCATGACATTGATATCACTATTTGCCAAAACCCTTATTTTTTAATGTCGTACCCGTCTACTAACATGCAGCTAATTTGCGTTTATGTCATAGACAAGCATGTTAACATAGTAGATTGAGGTTAGCTGTCACTGCCCGTGGTCAAGAAGTCATTCAGGTGATCTCGTTTACGACTGGGTGGGAGCATTCATATTTGATATCATGGGCATGAGAATTTTAGTCACCGGTGAGATTAAAAAATACGAACTTTTTTTAAATTACTGAATTTTGTCACCGGGTGAGATTCAAAAATCGACCCCCTATATTGTGACTGACAGCAGTGACAGGGGTTGACAGTAACAGTGACAACCATTGACTTTTTTATCAAGTAAAAAGCTTGGCTCTTTCCTTGGATGCAGCCAGCATATGTAATTTACGAAAAGTCGTATCTGATATTTTTAATAAATCATTAAAATTTAACTACGCTATTATATACCAAGATATTCAAATTGGTTTCTTTAAAATGTTCTATGTTTTAAGAAAAAAATATAAAAAGAAGTGTTTAAAAAAAGTGAACAATGCCCATTACTATCGAATTTCAAGTTGAAAAAATTTACAAAAAAAATGAGCTCCATAACCATTTCCTTTTCCGAAAACAAAAGGACTGTAGAATAGATTCAGTTGGTAGTACAAACACCATTTTTAGGGTTCCGCACCTCAAAAGGAAAAATGGAACCCTTATAGGATCACTTTTTTGTCCGTCGGTCTGTCTGTCTGTAAAGATCGTTTTTCTCTGAAACACCATTTTTAGGGTTCCGCACCTCAAAAGGAAAAATGGAACCCTTATAGGATCACTTTTGTCCGTCGGTCTGTCTGTCTGTCAAGATCGTTTTTCTCTGGAACGCGTGGAGGTAGCATCCTGAACTTAATATTAAATACTCAAGCATGCAGTCCCTTGAAGCTGTAAAAAAATGAAACTTTGATGTCAACGCAATCAAAAGATACAGTCATTATTAAATGGTTGTTTCCATATTCCATACAAATTGTCGTACCGTGAAAACATAAAGGGTTTTTTAGTATGAAGGTAGCTCTTATAGCAAAACCACTCAGAAAAATCTCAAAATCTTAATTTTTTTATGTCTGTCTGTAGATTTCACAGACCAATATTATTATGACCCCACACTGCGTACATTTTGCTCTGGACAAAGGCTCTGCTAACACCTGACAACTTAAAACACTGGGGAAAAGCAGAAAAATTGTACCAAACCCTCTGTGCGCGAGTCCGACTCGCACTTGGCCGGTTTTTTTATGTGTAGGTACCAACATGTAATCTAGGTACTTAATATTCAAGTTAAATTTGCTTAGCAAAAGCTGTGCTCGTGTTAATACTCTGATTTACTGCGTCATCAGCACCACATTTATTTAAATTATTATCATGACAAATTAAGTTGCTGTTAAAGAATGTCAAACTACATAAGTAGGTATAATATTATATCATTAAACGTCCTGTATTTATAGTTAAATAAACGGATCACTCGCGTATGTCTAGCTCCAGTATAGCTCGACAATCCGTAGTTTCGCATTTCGCTCCTGTCTAAGTTTGTGCTCGCAGAGGAAGGACTACGGATTATTTACGGCAGTGCTCGACTGACATACACGAGTGATCCGTTTATTTCACTATGATTGAATCTCACGGTAGTTTCATGTTAAAAATCCTGTATTTATTTCAGACTGAAACACCACCCAAGACGGATAATCCTTCCGAAGGCCCAGAACTGATGGAAGCTGAAGAAAAGCCGGGAACAGTTGAAGAATCTATAGAGACAGTGAAAGAAAATGGAGTTAGTGTACAAATTGAACATTTTGAAGAAAGTATGGAGGCGGTTAAAGAACATGTAAGGCCTACTAAAGAAATGATGGACCAGGTCAAAGAACAGATGGACGATGAGCCAACATCCACTGAAGTGATCAAAAGTTGAAAGAATTGTATTTTATAAGACTACATAGATCGATACCTACAATTATTCACGAACATAATTTTGTGAATATTATTGTTGATCAACAAATTACACTCAGACTGAATCTTAACATAGCGTATTTGTCAACTGATTTGTTCCATTTGGCGATGAATTTTGAATGGTTACTTGGAGAATCTGGCGAAAATGACATTTACCTAGTTGTTTTAGAATATATTGATGTTTGTGTACGAATGCATACGATATAAGTACGAAATATCTTCAAAATAAAAACTTGATCAGGAGTAGGCTGAACTCACCCTCCATAGTTTTGGTTGTAATTAGTTGGTGATGAAAATGGGAAAGAAGGTTGTACTTCTTATCTATTCATATTATCATACATATATTTCTGAAATACCAGATTTTTCAAAATTAATCCAAATAGCAGACTATACCGGATTCGTTGGTCAATGACAGCTAAATTACATTTTTTATTCTAGTATTTTGGGAGCGAGCTCATTGCCACCTTGTGTTTTCTTTTGTACTTTTTCTGTTTTGTTTAATATGTGATGTACAATAAAGACTTCTTGTATCGTACTATATTGTAAGACCTTGTTGAGACGTCATCACGATCCCGTAGAAGTTTTATCTACCTGGGCATGTGGTGCTGTGTCATTGAAAAAAAATGTTAACGTGAAACATTACCTACAAATCTTTATTGTTTCTTTTTCTTACGTGTATTTTTTTACTTTTGGTTATTTATGCGCTTGATTGTTTTATTTGGTTTTGTTTTTTACAAGTTGTTTATGTTTTTATTTAACTGATACTTTTAAATCGTTTAATCACTTGCAATCTATCGCAGACTTTGTGTTCTAAGTAAAACATTGAGCACTAAAGGTTTTTGTTGAATAAACTTGAATCTATTTTTTAAATTAATATTTGTTAAAATTTACTTACATAAGATTAGAATAAAGTTTTACGTGTATACTGCATGCGTATTATAGTTTATATAGATTTAAAGACATCCATACCATAACTAAAGATGGTAATAGAGAAACGGTCAGCTTTAAAAAGAGATGAATAAAGTATAAAGTTACTAGATCAGTTTCTTTATTCGTCAGATAAGTGTGTATTTAACTAAACCTGTATTGGACCGGTATACATGTCTTGAGTTATTCCAACTGGATCCTGCATTGTTAATCTTAGGCTTTTTCAATAGTGTTCCGCCAATAATAAATCACTTGCCAAACATGAGCAGCAACGTGTTTACTTTGTAACTGCATTGTACATTGTACTGACGAAGAAACTACACAGTTAAATATCGATACCCAAGTGTAAAATAGAAACTGCTTGAAAAGAAGTCTATAGTGACACTCGATTTCGTTTCTTCCACTTGACAATGATACTTGTTGGATACTTTTATTTTACTTTAAATAAATGTTTTTGTCAATTTCTTTGTTTTCATTTGTTTTTAATAGGTACTTAAGCGACCGACAAAATACCTAATACGCTATTTCATCTGTGTAGCAGTGAATTTATGAACAACTTACAATTTTTAGGGTCCCGTAGCTCAAAAGGAAAAAACGGAACCCTCATAGAATCACTTTGTCTGTCTGTCTGTCCGTCTGTCGGTCCGTCCGTCCGTCCGTCTGTCTGTCTGTCAAGACCCTTTTTCTCTGGAACGCGTGGAGGTAGCGTGCTGAAATTAATATCAAATACTCAAGCCTGCGGCATAAGAATAGATAATAACATAGTAGAACGGAAACTCCCGCTCCGGACGGGCTCAAGGTCACGATAATAGAGTATTTGTTAAACAAACTACTCAGTCAGGCTGTCACGGCCGGCGTCGCCGCACGCGCGTTTGGTTGTTTATAATTTGGTTGTAATAGTTTTACGTGAGCCTGTATGTATTTTATTTTATATTTTTAGGTAAGTAATACTTACTTAAATCACCTTAAATGGCTTCATTTAGTATGTCACTTATAATAACCTCTTATTTAGATGTGTCTATAATAATGTAAGTAAGTACGTAATGATTTATAAATCTCATATTTTGTAAAACTGGAATAAAATAATGATTTCAAAGTAAAGAAAACTTATATCTTAGTGATATTATCTTTAGACGTAAGTACCTAATATTTAACAGCAAGCAACCCTAGCAACACGCCTGGACGACTGAGGGGTAAAACGACGTGAAGGGGGAAGTAGGTATATAAATGGCGGCGTTTTGGACTCGGTCAAAAGAAATTCCGTTCTACTATGTTATTATTTATTCTTATGCCTGCGGTCCCTTAAAGCCGTGAAAAAATCAACCTTTTAAGTCAACGTAATCAAAAGATACAGTCATTAAAAAATCCATTTCCATACAAATTGCCGATTTCAAAAAACCTAAAGGGTACTTCCAGATGTCCTAGAAACTTGAAATTTGGTATGGAGGTAGCTATTATAGCACAACCACTCGGAAAAGTCTCAAAATCTTAAAATTTTATGTCTGTCTGTAGATTTCACAGACCAATATAAGTTGACTCCACACTGCGTACATTTTGCTTAGGAGCAGGCTCTGCTAACACTGGACTTCTTAAAACACTGGGGAAAAGCGTTAAAATCTTTCTACGGAACCCTCGTGCGCGAGTCCGACTCGCACTTGGCCGGTTTTTTAACATGAAACTACCGCAAGACTCAATCATAGTGAAATAAACGGATCACTCACGTATGTCAGTTTCGGACTAATCCGTAGTCCTTCCTCTGGGAGCACACGCCAGCAGGAGCAGAGCCGCTGCGCGCAGTTTACGTCTCGCCACCGGCGTGGCGTGTGCTCCCAGAGGAAGGACTACAGATTATTCCGAAACATGTCCGGCTATACTCGACTGACATACGTGAGTAATCCGTTTATTTCACTATAACTTATTTTTTTTACCGCTTTCGAATGGTATTTTCACATAACTTAATAATCTCACTCGAAAAAGGAAATCATTTCTCTAACTAACGCGCAAGCTTTATGAGTAAGAGTTGTACCTAATAGCAGTTTTACCTACCTAAGTTAGTAAGATTGATTTGACCCTATCGTAGTAGGAGTTAGCTTTTCATGGCACTCGTTAAGTGCGTCAACAGCAATAAAATTTCACAAGATTATTTGCTGACCGTAAGGCATCATCGTAAAATTAATAATGGTACAAACAAATATCAAATTTATTATCAACAAATAATAAACACATCTAGCTACGCGAATCTTTTGTTCATAAACGAAAACTAAGCTAGTGAAAATAACTGAAGTAGGTTCCTCTATTTCTACTGTAGGTATTTACTTAGGTGGATTTGGGTCACAAGAATTTGAAGAATTTGTGATCTAGGAACTCTCAGTACTCTCGATACTTAAGTAAGTAAGTAGGTAAAGCTATTTATGAGAGTCTAAAGTAAAATTTTTCGCATAACATTGAAGCAAGGTAGGAATTCTGAATTTTCTAAGCTTCACAGTACAGTCGCAGTACCTAGCAGATAAATATTTCTAAACGGACGAAGAATTGCAAAACGTCAAAACACATAGGACTCTAAGGGCCTAAGAGGATTTGTAGATATTTTTTCCTGTTCTCCAATGTAGAATTGTAGATGTACCTACGTAAGTATACTATCGCTATAGTAAGGTACCTATTATTATTATCTTTGGTATTGCTGAGTTCTATGCGAATGCATGGCGCGCTTTAAGTATAAAATATGGAAAAGAAAAAAACCTTTCGTACCTACTTAGGTATTTGATTTAGCAAGTGACGACGCAGAGGTTAGGTAGGTATATATACCTATGCGACTCCTCCCCCGCAACTCGCTTCGCTCGTGGTTCAACTATAGAGTCCTTTCGCTTGTTCGTTTTTTTTCAATTCCACACTCGCGGGTAGAATACAAATTTACACCCGTGGTATAACAAAAAACTATTGTAATGTAATGAGTGTAAAATCTCAGATTTAACACAGAAAAGAAGACATTTTCATTAGTTTAATAATGAAACTAAGTACTTGAGTGGGTTTTGCGTGGGGATACATTTATTTGATTAAATAAATTGGTGCAAATGGGTACGCAGAATCTTCCTAAACACTAGAACGATGAGTGGCTCTGCTATCAGTCTGTCAATCGGTTGCTGACCGAATATTGACAGTGATATATTTTACCCGTCTGCCAATGCGCGGTACATAGCGCCCCGGTCAGCCCCTAAACTACGAAATTCGAAAATCGAAGTTAGTATCGTATCGTCCCGCTCACTCTCGTGCTAAATAATATTAGCTTGAGAGGAACGGCACGATACGAAGTTCGAATTTTGCACTTCGTAGTCGGGGGGCAGTGCTCAACCTTTGCCGACCTCTGATACCTACATGAATCGGCAATATTGTACCGGAAAAGTAGAGTTCCACTAGTTTCGTTGTGTATTAAGCAACTTGTTTTGGCGGGTAGCCAGCCGACGTCGGAGGTAGTTTTGATCCCTCCGGACTAGAATTTCAACGGAAATGACAAAATGACCGCAGTGAAAAGAGCTACGAACTTTAGGGGAGAGAAATTTGTACTCGTTAAGGCTGAGACGAGTTGTTACATCAAATAACAAGTACGTATACTTAACTAGGTACCTACTCTTAGTTCTGGTACAGTCGGTAAGAGAGTAAGTAGTTACCTAGATCCCGGACTTGCCTTTTAAACGTCATTGATTAAAATCAGTACGTAACCTACCTAAGTATTTCATAGTCCCTCGACTCCAACAAAAATGAGCACTTGAACGCTAAATCTTTCAACCCCCCCAATATTTTTAAAAGACCTATCCAACGATACCCCTCACTATGGGGTAGACGAGAAAAAAAAGTCATCCCCACTTTACGTCTAGAGGAGGTAGGTAGGTACCCCCAAAAAAAATTGTTTTTTTCCAACATTTTATTTTACCACTTTATGGGCCTAATTAATATGTACATCCATGCAAAATTACAGATTTTTAGTATCAATAGTCTCTGAGCTAAGCCGCGGACAGACAGACGGACATGACAAAACTAAAAGGGTTCTGTTTTTGTCATTTTGGCTTCGGAACCCTAAAAACCCAGACATGCCATAATTCTACGTTCAGTTCTTCACAATTTGCCATCTAAGTACCAGACATTCAATCGCGTCGCACTTGTAGCAAAGCACGCTTTCGGAGTAGGTATACCACAGGCGGTAACCCAAGAGGAATACGATCTCGATTCAATTTGATTCGGGTGCCAGATACCACTTTGGAATCAAGCTGGGATTTAACATTTATATTATCCATTTGTGTTGAATTCCTTGAGAGCTGTATCGTGTGCGGTTCGATTTGTCCAATTGGACAGCCCAATGTCAGAACAAACCCGGTAAGACTAATACTAAACCTTTGTTATTCTTTTGGATAGCAAATACTTAACAGGCCGAGTCAGACTGTCCTATTGAAGGATCCAACCCTAGTCCCAATGAAATTTTAAATTCATGATCTCAATGGAGTATCTTTTTATATTTTTTCTCCAATTTTCTATTTGTTACTTAAAGGCATGGAATGTCAAGGATCCCAGGTTCAATCACCGGGATCAGTCATATTTTCCCGGTTTTCAGTGTATTCTTGTTTCAGTGAGTAATTAAAGTTTAATAATACCTAGGTACATGTTAAATGTGTATGTTTAAGTGTGCTCACTAGGTGGTTTGTCGTATTTTAGTGAAGAAAGACCATCATCACATCAGCCTGTCGCAGTCCACTGCTGGACATAGAGACCTCTCAAAGGTACGCCATGGAGCTCGGCATTCGGCTCTCCGCATCCAGTCACTGCCAGTGCCAGCAGCTCTGCGCAGATTGTCGCACCATCTAGCCGAGAAATGGAGAAATAGTTCGACTTCAACCTTCATTTATTGTAGCGCTTGATTACAGAACTATATCGAGATAGAACGAAAGAGTTTATGTACCTCTCGTGCCAAAAAGAAGGGCTGAGAACCTGATTGTCTGCTGCGAACTTTAGTCCGTTACAGACCGCTTTCCGCCTGCGACGTTAAATTTTAAAAACAAAATGCCTTAGTGAAATAAACGAATCACTCACATATGTCAGTCGAGTATAGCTTGACATGTTTCGGACTAATCCGTAGCCCTTCCTCTAGGGTAGTTGTGAGCCGCCGTCAGCTGGCGCCGAGCAGCCGCGCGAGCATAGCCGCGGCGCGCAGTTTACGTCTCGCCACCGGCGTGGCGTGTGCTCCCAGAGGAAGGACTACGGATTAGTCCGAAACATGTCAAGCTATACTCGACTGACATACGTGAGTGATCCGTTTATTTCACTATGATTGAGTCTCACGGTAGTTTTATGTTAAAAACAAAATGCCTTGTTGTCCAATAATAAATTGTTTGATACCACCACAACACCACATAAAAAAGTTTGAGCTGTCAGTGGAGTGTCATTCATCGGTAAGCATGCAGTCTATACACGCACGGTTCGCATAGAAATCCATAAGGGACCTTCTATTCTATCTCGATAATAATAATTATTTATTTTAGGTACAGTTCTGTGCGCTTGATTGTCATAAAACATATGATTATTAGGTATGCCGTGAGGTAGCGTACCTACCCCGCATTCGAGCATTCAGTGCATTCGCATGCAAAAGCTACGGGTATGCCCATGCTACATTAGTGCCTAGGTACGATGAATCTCGGTAGGTACTTATATCAGGCGCGTTGGTTACTTCGTACCTACATAACAATATGCAAGATATTAAGGAGGTCGCTTCATAAATTCAGTAAAGCGCTAGTTGATGCAACTTGTGACCAAAGGGCTGGCAGTTTTCTCTCTCAAAGAATCAGCATCGCTATTCAGCGAGGCAACGCTGCCAGCCTTTTGGGCACTATGCCACGGGGGCCTTATTTAGATTTTATTTAGTTTAAGCTTAGATTTAATGTCATTGTAAATTGCTTGTATTATGTAAATAAACTATTTCATTTTAATTCAGTAAGTACAATGTTTTCTTTTTTTTAGAGATTCTTTAAATAGGATACTTACTACTAGAATAATTTATACCTAATTTTGGAACGAAAGAAGTTTACCTAACGCTGCCAAATCGGCTCAATATTTAAGCACAATTAATTTGCAGCTTACACAAAAATAATGCAAAGGCCTATTTTTCCTGCTTAAAATAATAAATCTCTTAATAAAATAATTTCCAAACCAAGTGTTCAGTTTTTCTATAAATCAAATCTACACATTGGCATACCTACCTAGCTAATTCTTCTATAGCAGGATCACGTAGCTACCTCGTAGGTACCGACGGAACTTTTTTGCAGTCCTGCCGCAGGTGTTTGTTTTTAACCTAATTTCATTTACGGTACCTACGAGACGAGTATTGTGATTGTGCGTATAAAAATGATAATTACGCCTCACAAATTGTAAATTTATTTATGAAACGAATAAGGCAAAAGCGAGACCTACAACCACACTTTATACCTACCTACTTGCTTATACTAGAACTTTATTCTTTTACTGACAAAGGCTTTAAACTTGAGGGACATAGGTATGCAACTGATGGACTTCTATTTATTTTGACATCTTTGTGGCTTATAGGAAGTTACCTACTTCCATATCTCCATTTATGACGTTCACGCGAGAAAGAAAGGATTATGAAGCGATATCCGATGGGATCGACATTGCGGCTTACATTAAGTCATAAAGTTGTAGTTGTATATATAAGTATGGTGCAAATTGATCCATACATAAAATGGCAAGGAGCTCGCCCTTCTTAGCCAAGCGGGGAGCATTATTCATGGCCCTTCTCGCGTTATTACCATAATAAAATCTGCGGAAATAAAAAGTGTAATTTGAGACAAGCGTCTTGTGGCGTACCCAACACTTAGCCACGCTGTATGGGCGCGATAAAAGCGCACTTGTTTTTATTATTTAAGCAAAGCAATGATGTTTTTTACGACTGAACGTTAATAGAGCTTATCGATATGTGATAATGTATGATTAGGGTTTTTAAATGCCTGTTTCTGTCGAGGTAGTGAAACGATAAGAGTCGAGATACTTAGAATATCCTCTAGTGTCGATGTGTACGATCCATCAAAACGTAGCAAAACATGAAAAGTTACTCGGGGGATGTAGCTATGCGTTGCGTGTTGCAGTTTATTATGGTGATAATAAACTGCAACACGCAACACGCAGTTCATTATCAAACTTCTGCCGTACCCGTTTATGTTTTAATTGGTTTTATCTACACACATATCACACATATTTATATCCTCTATAATGCGTTCAGAAACCGTAGAAAATGACCAGCATTGCAGCATGCCGTCGCCTCCCCCCGTCAACCACCACCACCAGCAGGTCCAGCAGTAAAATAATAGTCATTACGAGATTCGATGTCGTAATGACTTTTCGATATCGAATTTGACAACCAACGTAATTTACAATCATAGTGAAATAAAACGGATCACTCACGTATATAAGTCGAGTTCAGTCCGACATGTATAATTAATAATGTGTTTTTTTACAAAAAAAAAACAATTCACGAAACGTCATCTCGGTATGTTTGTCTATGATTAAAAAAAAACAGTCAAATTCGTGACAGGTATGGTTATGACATATGCCTTCGGCTTCTGAAACCATCTTAGAGTATTTATAATATGTGTGTAGATAAAGTAATGTATGCAACTCCACTTAATTAGGCCTTAAAACACTCATTATGTAGCAGTTGCATAAACTACTATTATTTTTATCTTACTTACATTCAACATAAGGTCATGTCCCACTGTCTGACACAGCCCTCATAGTTGGCACCTTCAATCTTAATTCTTAGCCAAAATTTTTCAAATATTGGAATTAAGTTGTCAAACATTTCGACGTACAAGTAAGTATCCTGCTTCACCTGCTTGTGAAGTCTTTAGAGAAAATTAAATGTTTTGCGGAAAAAACTGTAGGTTATATGCGTACATGAATGTCTACATCACGGATTCAACGCAGGATACGAAGGTTGAGGGTGGGCGTGCGAAAGTGTTTGGCAAATATTTGTCAGCTTTTCTTGGAGATTTTTTGTCCACAAAATAAATACGTGGTGACTTTTTTCCCGTCGGCTTTCCCTTAAAAATGCGCCTGAAATATGTCCCTGATCTCTATCAGAGACGTAGGTATTTACTCTTCTGATATTTAGGTAGGTATATTTGACTCTTCCAATGGTGAATTAAAAAGAAAATTTATTTTGTACGAAGAGTTAATCATGTTACTTATTATAGTATTTTATGCAACTGTAACATAACCAAGGTCATTATACATGAGTGTGTATGTTTATAAAACGAGCCCGAAGGGCGAGTTTTCATAATAAATCACACGAGTTTATAATGACCAGTTATGTACCGTTGCATACATTACTTTTTCTACGACTTCATTATAGAAATAAGAAATATTTGTAAAGAAATAGTTAAAACATTTCTTCATTTTCAAATTTAAAGTTCCAAAGTAAACCTGCGACCCGGTCGGTAAAGCAGAGTGCCGCTAAGGCGGAATAGTTTTAGAGGTTATAAAAAGATTGTAAATAAAGAGATGATGATAATGGCGACGACTAAACCTTATTTACTTAGTTTAATTTGTTTAGATTATTGCAAAATATCTATATAGGAATTGACAATGTGAGTAAAAAACGTTAAATGTCGTTTCTTTGTTTACTTTACATCAGGTAAGTTTTCCTTAAGTTCAGTGTAAAGTTTTCTCATTGAATATAACTCATTCAAATAAAACTTTACAGAGCCACACATCGTTTAATTCATTGACAATGAGAAAAATAACGTTAAATAATGAAAAAGATGTAAGTAAGCATAATCTGAGGAACACGAACAAAATAAAACTATTTAGACATAGAACTGGCTACGGTAAAAGAAATATTTTATCAGAGGGGGCGCAGATGTACAATAGCCTGCCAAAAGATACTAAAGAATGTGAATCTTTAAGTCTGTTTAAAGCTAAGTGTAAAAAGTATATACAGGATTCTTTATACTAAGATTTTAGTTGGATTACGTTTGCATTTAAGAATATTTTGTATCTCATCTAAGTGAACTGTATGTTCTTTTGAGAATAAATGTCTTTAAACCGAATTGACAGATAATATAAGAGTAGAAAAATAAAATTGTAATTCGATGTCGCTGATCTGGGCTAATGACTTGGGGAGTTATACCGTCCTAGGGGACGAAACAGTTGTTCAAAATAACATGGTGTATGGAAGTAGTATGTGAAATGGATTCTACTTATAATATGTAAATCAAATGCCCGTGTAAAATATCGGTATATTCCAGGGATTCAAATAACGGTAAAAATTCGATAACGTTATCGCTATTAACGTTAAACTCGTAATTAACGTTAAACGATGTACCTTTATTTATTCTGTTCTTTACCGGTAAAAAAGGTAGCGTTATCAACTGTTAACGTTAATTCAAAAGTATCGTTAAATTAAAAGTACCGTTATCTCGCTTTATCGTTATTAAATGATAAGTTATATAGGTATTTGAACCCTATTCTTCACCAAATAAAGGCCACATAAAAAAAAATGATAAGTTAAGGTAACGTTAATGGAATGTTATTATATTAATCGAGCGAAAACATCAAAAGCGCTCGAATTTCGTCGTCGTGTGAAGTCGTGTCTTAGTAATAGTAGTGACTAGTGAAGTGACGTCGCTCCGATTAAAACAGTGTTGCTTTTTTAACGTTATAATAATGTGCATTGGGTAACGTTACCATCCCTACAATGTAAAGTAAAATTACCGATAAAAATAACGTTAATGGGTAAAGTTACTATAATGTTAAGTTATGAAGTAACGTTATGATTTAATACCGGTACTGATTTTACCGCTACGTTACGTTATTTATAATACGAATTTGGTAACGTTTTAAAGCCATGGTATAATCTATTTAACTCTCTGTTTTCGTTAAGCGTTTCTGGGCACGGGGACATTAGTTGTTGTTGTGCATACTATGAACACGCACGCAACAAAAGCACGTTACAAATCGCATTTTTATCGCCCACGCCTTCGTCTTGTGCGTCAAATAGGTACCTGAGGGTCGAGCACGACTTTTCAAATGCTACGTAACGTTACGGTTATCGTATCGAGATCGAGAAACCTCATACTAAATTTTAGTTTGTCCGTCTGTCTGTCAGACCCTTTTTCTCTGGAACGCGTGGAGGTAGCATATGCTGAAATTAATATCAAATACTCAAGCCTGCGGTCCCTTGAAGCTGTGAAAAAATCAAACTTATAAGTCGACATGATCAAAAGATACCATGATCATTAAAAAGATTGTTTCTATACAAATTGCTGTACTATGAAAACCTAAAGGGTACTTCCAGTTGTCCTAGAAACTTGAAATTTGGTATGAAGGTAGCTCTTATAGCACAACCACTCAGAAAATTCTCAAAATCTTAAGCTTTTATGTCTGTCTGTCAGACACCAATATAAAATGACTCGCACTTGTCCGGTTTTTTCATTTTCACTGGGTAGGATTCTGCAACGGTTAATGGCATCGTCTCGTCGGCAAAAAAGTTGGTATTCAAATGATTTTCTTATCAGAAAACTTTTTTATCCGTAATTTAAATGCTCAAATACCTACTCATTTACCTAAAAATGTACTAGAAAATAAAGGTGTAGAGAGCGCAACAGTAAATAGATAGCCACATTATTCATACGGTTTTCCTTCGACAAGCGGGTTCGGTTAAGCAATAGTATTTAATCTTACCTCGCAAGCCTTGAAAAGTGATTTTTATACGATGGAGCGTCGCCTGTCTGGATGTAACGAATGGCGTAATTTTCTCCCAGCCAACACTCTAGTCGGAACCCATTTTTCAGGATACAAGTTATCGTGCTTCCACAAACTTGCCGAGAGCACCATTTGCATTAAGTTATTTTTACACTGCGGCGGAATGTGATCTGACAATGCTGGCGCGATGGAATGATGGATGGTATATAAGATGCAGGCCATTAGTTTGAACACGTATTCTCGTTTAGTTTAGCGGCTAGTTTTATAGCTTTAGAGTTCCGTAGTCAACAAGTAACCCTTATAGTTTCGCCATGTCCGCGGCGTAGCTCGGAGAATGTTGCGGTAGCTCAAAGCTGTAATTTTTCATAGGTAAGTAAGTACATATTTATACACATTAATAACATTGTCAAAGTGGTAGAACAAAAACATTTAAGGGTACCTCCCCTATACGTAAAGTGGAGAGGGGATTGATTTTTTGCGTATCTATCCCAAGGTCAAGGTCATGGGGTATCTTTGGATAGGGTCATTCAAAAATGAGGGTGTGCAAATATCCATTGCGAAATAAGCTTTAAAGTCTGTTTAATTGAAGTGCTCGTTTTCGTTGGAGTCAAAGTCAAATGAGTGTCCCCCACACAGCAAAACTATTGTATAATTGGAAATGTGAAAAAATCAGGGCAGTAGTAGTGCGCAGTGAATTAAAAAGGAAAACTATCACAGCTAATTTTATTAAGCTTTAGTTAAAGGTTACCGAGTAATAATTTACTATTGGATCAACTCATAAAAATGACTTACGTAGTAATAATAAAATCACCTACTAAAATTAAACTAAAACTACTAAAACAAGGACTTTTTCGTTAACTTCTTCTTTCGTTAACGTTAACAGAATTTTTTTGACATTAGTTTTAGCAGCATAAGTTTAGCAGAATAGGTTAAAATGGGAAATTTCATTCGTGTTATCATTGTCGCACCTATTCTCATTTAAGTCGACCCATGCGTAGGTCACTTGTAACCCATTTGTAATATACCCTTTATAGCACTTTGCAATAATCGCTTAGTGTTATGATATTGATAATTAGGTACGGAAATAGGTACAAATATATAGAAACGATTTATTAATTCGTTCCAGATTAAGCTCACAATGACCCTAATTCTCAGTAGGTATACCTATAAGAAGCACAGGTTCAGTTTGCGCCATGAACGTAGTTTCAAACTCAATCGAACAAGTATTTCCCATAGGAATTTCTGTCCTGTATTGCATACAAATATCATCATGATACACAAGTGAAGGTACTGCGAAAGTAGGTGAAGGTATTTTCTAAAGCCGGGTTTTCACAATACGAGTAAAACAATCTGAGTAGATTGCGGGCTACCAACTTAGATCTTATGTGATAGATCACTCAAGACCCGCTATTAATGGCTACGCGGATTATTAAACTCGTATCATATCTACGTGACTTTATATTCCACTGTGGCGGTGAGATACTACAACATTACCTCCCTGGCCACAGTTGGTCACGCACATCGGCACGAGTGTTCAAATATTGGATGGATGGCGCGTAGAACTGCGCGGCCGATTTGAAAATGTCTTGAAGGCTTATTTTATGTCCTGTACGTTCGAGAGGAGAAGGCGCACCTTGAGCACCTTATACTATCTTAAAAAGACGACTTACTTGTAGTTACTCAAAGCTCGTGTTTAACAGATTCGCCCCTCTAAACCAAAGAATTATTCGTAAACCTTAAGACAACGCTGCGCTGCCTCAACTCAATTAACTAAAAGTAAATCTAAATGCACGAAGAATTTTCTTTGCAAACTTGATGAGGATTAGCATTTCGTGCTGTGTTTTTTTATCTGGTATTTACTTAACATTCGTCATTTAATAATACCTCAAAGACTGAAAAGAATTTGAGATTTATTTGGGATATAGAAAGAATGACATGCAGTTTCTAGAATTTGATTCGATTTAATTTTCTGAACTAATTTACTGATTTCGCTGTAAGGGGCTCATAAATTATTCAGGAATAAGAGGGCAAGTCCTTAGTAAAATAATTGGCCCTGTACTTTAAATGATATAAGACCTACAGGCAATTTCATTGTATGTCTGCTCTATGGTCTTTAATTCAATGCGCAACCCGAGCACAAAACCCAACCCAAATTTTCCCAGTAAAATTGGGATTAGAGGCTTTGCTACACCGGGTACCGCCAAGCATGCGGTGGCGACTGTTTGACGCGAATGCACTCACAATTCACTCCATGCCATACACTGTCATTAATTAACTACAAAACGCAGTCGGGTAAAAAAAACCTTAAAAAAAGTAAAATAATCCTCTAAAGCCTAAAGTTTGAGCCAGAAATGTGAAGTCGGTCCTTCATTCAAAGAATATTCCGCTCGCACCGCACCGACTTCATATTTCTGCTAACAAGTGCTAGGCCATAAAACTTTAGGCTTTAGAGGACTGTTTTACTTTTTTTTCTAAGGTTTTTTTTATGGTGGTTTTACTTTTTTGTTAAAACATTTATATTTCACAATTTCATGGTGATTTAACATTTTCATTAAAATATCTGAAACACATGATACGTGCCTATAGAATTTAAGTGTTGCCCTCGATTTCCCCGGGATCCCATCATCAGACAATGGGACCACCTGAGGAGTATACCCTTTCGAATAAAAAAAAAATTAAAAATCGGTCTACAATTAGACGACGGAGTCAATTAGACGGGGACAATTAGAAGACGGAGTAATCGATGTAAATACATAAAAAAAAATACACACAGTGGAACGTAGAACCTCCTTCTTTTTTGAAGTCGGTTAAAATTATATACCTACCTTTATACCAACTCCTTTTCATTGCGATTTCATGTTTGATTTTTTCACGCTTCAAGACTATGCAGGTTTGAATATTTGATATTAATTTCATCCTGTTACCTCCACGCGTTCCAGAGAAAAAGGGTCTTGACAGACAGACAGACGGACCGACAACAAAGTGATCCTATAAGGGTTTTTCCTTTTGAGGTACGGAACCCTAAAAATACAAAGCTTAAGAGTTACCTACCTAAGTCCAATAAAAAGTAGTCGGAGAAACCAGTTTATGTTTATGTTTCATGTCTTTGTAGGTACTGAATGAATCACGGCTCTTCAAGTTTGATGTGAACGAACAGGAAGAAAGACTGCAACTTTAATATTCTATTAACTTGGCCCGATTTTCTTTGAATGGAACATTTTCTTGTGGCATCCCGTTCGTTTCTTACGAATTACATAGCTTAGCCTGTTTAGGTAATATAATATTACTAAGCTGAGCGTTTTCATTAATTTGAGTTCTGTGTTTTTAGTTTCATTTAGAGCGCACATGTAGTTCTGAAGAAGACTAAGGACTCAAAAAAAAGATGTTTTAAGATTTTATTCTACCACTTTGTTGGCCTAATAAAAAATATTATGCATGTAAAATTACAGCTTTCTAGTACCAATAATCTCTGAGCTAAGCCGCGGACTGACAGACAGACATACAGACGGACATGACCAAATCATAAGGGTTCCGTTTTTGTCATTTTGGCTACGGAACTCTATAAGCCGGTCAATGGCGAGTCGGACTCACGCACCGAAGGTTCTGTGCCAGCATCAATAATATTAAAGCTTATTTACGTGTAGTCCGTTCAATGTAGGTAGACGGACAGGCGGAAGCGCGCCATCTAAGTATTGTCCTATAATGGAACGAGTGTATTTTTTGATGAGATATGAAAAACTGTGCCATTTACAGACATATTTTTTTTTTTTGGTAATCTTTACGTAAATGTATAAATAATACCTAAATAAATACCTACATAAATAATTAGTATTTTCAGATTTTTCTTTCTGTTTTTATTTACATTTATATAATTCGAAAACTTTATGAGGCTTAAAACATCTACAATAAATAGTGTTTACTTAATGGCGACACAAATAACCTATCGTAATATAAATAATATCGCCCTAATACATATTTCATTAGTAAATGGTTTTCGGTAGACGAGACACTTAAACCTTAAAGCCGTTAAACCTAAGAACTTGAAATCTTAAAGTTTATTCAGTCTTTACTTTGAAGGCGCCTTAGCTAGTTCGGGTTCAGATTCAGACTTAAGATATCCAACTAAGTATACATTTTTACTTACATGTAGTTCATTGCTTTAAAGAGTTAAAATGCCAGATTAAGTATGAAAATAAAAATAAACATCCTACTAATATGAAAAATGCAAAAGATTTGAATGAGTGTGCATGTTTGTTAATTCTTCATGTAATGCACAACTGCTGGACGGATTTGGGGCTAATTTGGGGGTCGATTTTTGAATCTCACTTGGTGACTAAATTCTCATCCATGACATTGATAGCAAGCACTATTTGCCAAAAATCTTATTTTTGAATGTCATACCCGTCTACGCTAACATGCAGTTAATTTGCGTTTCTGTCATAGACAAGCATGTCAACATAGTAGATTGAGGTTAGCTGTTACTGCCAGTGGTCAAGAAGACACTCAGTGATCTCGTTTACGAGTGGGTGGGGACATTCGTATTTGATATCATAGACGTGAGAATTTTAGTCACCGGTGAGGTTCAAAAATACTTAAGTACGAACTTTTTACAAATCAGTGAATTTAGTCACCGGGTGAGACTCAAAAACCCTGACTGTGACTTTTAAATACCCCTGAATATGTTTTAGCAATGCGAAAAACACGTCTTTTTTGGGACAAAAGGACATGTAAAATTACACACGGTGTAGGTAAATAGGGCCACATTTTGCCATATGACTACACTTCGCGCGTGATGGCGTGGATAGCATGAATAAGTAGATGACATGGTGGATACAACTCTGTCCTCAATTTAAAATTATGGTAGAGGGCTCCTAGCAAGACAAAGTACTTGAACATAATGGTCTCGGGCTTTTATTTGAGACACTTTTTAAAAAGTAAAATTGGTAGAGATTCGTAACAGCCTTCACCATGATGCTTCTTTTAATTTAAAACAAATAGCTTGTCCTGTTCTTGTTATTTCTAATACGCATAAGTACGGTCGAGGAAATTAATTCCTGACCTTTTCACAGTAAACGTCATAATGACATCGCATAGCTTGACAAGGAAAATCGTTATGACGTTTACTATGAAAATGTTCTATGGTCGGTCAGGAATTAATTTCTCAACTCTACATAGATAATTTTACATTTGGACTATAGCAAACACAGCGGTTTTCCACATAGGTATGTATTTCCATGTAAAACAGGCTCAAATCTTATTACTAAGAGAAAGAAGAAAGATTTCTTTAAACAACCTCAATTAAATGATAAGTAGCACTTGAGCGACGTTGTTTCACCTAAGGCAAAAATAACATGCCTATAAACGTAAAGGCCACCTAATTTGAGAATTGTTAGCTGCTCAATTTGGTCCACCTACGCAATATTATAGCCGAGCGCGTAAAGCACGTAACGTGGCCTTATTCGCATCATTCGGCGTACATGTTCAGAAAATACCACGCGACTTGGAACTAAGATTTTTTGCTTCGCTATAAGTTGATACGCTACTTATATGAAAGTTACATAGGTACATACATAGAAAAGGCAGCCAGGTTAACTTACGTCAGATTAGAAAATATGACCGATTTACCGTGAATATTAGATACACCCACGAATCTACATACTTTCGGTACACCTGATTAACCGTAATTTACCTATTGTAACCATGACACCATTATAAGAAATTGAACAAAACTCTCTTCAGTACAGCAATTACCTACACTAAGTCAGTACTAACGCAATAGCAATAAAATAAACTTTTTTTAAGTAAATAATGTTTTATAGTACGAAGTTTTTTGCTGAAGTATTTTTTGTTGTATGTACTTACATTGCTATCGAAGTAAAATGCGTGTACGCACACACGAAATTTAATTGACGAGTTCTTTTATCCATCCATCATCAACATCATGCTGGCTCTATCATCAGCCTCTGGATATCACCTAGCATTATTCCTTGTAACATGAATAAAATGAGGCCAAACTGGATAGGGGTTACGCCGTTTTACTACAAAGTTTGACTACAAGTGTTGGAGCCCGACTGTGGCCATGGACCACAGTCGGGCTCCATAATCAGATGAGATCCATGTCGTATTAATAATATTATACTTACTGCATTGTCATCCGATTTATATAAATGACAAATTGCAGCTCAATCGGAAACCTAGAATTAATTTGCAAGATATTGTAATATAAATATAATTGTATAGTGTTTGTGTATACACACACAGACATAATCCGGGACAGGTGAACCTAAATAAAAACTTGTAAAAATAAAGCTCAGAAGATGAACTTTTTACTAGAGTACTACCTATTTAAATCATTTGTTTGTGAGGTGTACCTATTCGCAAGCACCATGAGGTTTGCTCAAGCAGCTGAACTGCTTTCAGGCAATAAAGCACAGTAGATGTTTACGTTGCTTTTTATTGTTTTTTTTTGCACGGCACATTTAAGCGGCACGTCGGTGATGTCGCTCTTATACGATAAAAATACATAGCTCAGCTAAAAGCTTTCAGCAACATTGTTCTTAACGCCACTAACAATGTTCCTCAGTTGGAAGGGTTAAGTATATTTGGGTTTACTTTTGTTTGAAAATTTTGCAACTGTTGAAGTATGAGAAACATAGTCGCATAAAGCGATAGAGCACTCTAATCAGGCTCTTTCAATACTTAGTTTAATGATTCAAAAAGTAAGAATAAATAAATAAAAATAAATAAATATCATGGGACAATTGACACCAATTGACCTAGTCCCAAATTAAGCAGAGCTTGTGTTTTAGGTATTAGACAACGGATAAACATATTTATATAGATAATACATACTTGAATACATATTAAACATCCAAGACCCAGGAACAAACATTCGTATTCATCACACAAACATCTGCCCCGATCGGGATTCGAACCCGGGACCTTCAAGCTTCATAGTCAGGGTCTCCAACCACTAGGCTATCCGGCCGTCAACTCTTATCTTCTCGTTTTCGAAAGTAGGAGTAAACGAACGTTATCTTTATTTATTATAAACCAAGATAATGATAATAAGCACAGTGATATGTATAGTTTAAAGTGCAGAATAAATGCCGGGCAGTCATTAAAGTTGTCGGCGCGCGGTAATGAACCCCGCGATCCTCTGTTGTCTCTGCACTAATTGCTGCACTCTTATTAAGGTCGAGTAGTTGCAAGTTCAAAATGCACTCCACCTTTTTTCCATAATGAGCCGTGTCGATTGTTGACTAAGATGGATAGTTACGATGGCCTGCACTGCGAAGAGTCAATTAACGCGAGGGAAAAGAAACTGTCTCAGTTTAGTTAGGTTAGTCACTACGTAGAGGTTTTTGTAATTGTTGTGTTTATAGTTAGGTGTACCCAGGTATTCTTAGGAAGTTAGTTAAGCAGATATTGCCGGACCGAACAGAAAAACAGCAAAGATACGAGGTGGCAAAGAAAAAATTCGGAAACAGCACATCAAATTAATTTCTAAAACTTCCAGAAAACTTTCTATAAGGACGTACCTACCCAATTAGTAGGTTAACACTTGACTGTAGTCTAGTTGTTTCGTTTGTCACATTAGCAACGCTCGGGTCATTGTGATTGTTTAATCTTATCAGGTAGCTAGATAGTTCAGAGTTATTGGGCCATTAACAGCACCTCTTTTTAAGATTTCATGCCCAACTATTTAGCTTAACATTTCCTGCGTTAAGAAATTCTTGGTCTTAGATCTAATCCCCCCTTACTAGTGAAGGAGATAGACGTTTCGAAACCGATTCAGTCAAATGATTGAAGTTCCAACTCGAGCCTACATTCGTTTATTCGACAAAAGGTTCACACGTTCAATGGAGCCTCTTTGTATGCATTGGACGACTCACTCAATGAACCGTGTATGTAAATTTGTGTTTAGATATCGCATTTTCGGCCCGGTATTCAATGGCACTAAAAGGGGGAAATTTCATTTCTTGGGACCTCATAATATTTAGCCTATTTGCTCCCTGGCATACAAATGAACTTGAATACTAAAATTGTTTCTAAACAATTACACGAGTTCCAATGTCTCCTCTCCAGGCTGTCTGATCCTTTAATTATTGTGACCTCTTGTATGCGGAAGGTAAACAACCATGGTAATTGCTTTATCAACTGGTGTGCACTCTATCTCTGAAAGCTACTCCTCCTAAAAGATTGAGGACCAGGCCCAGAAAAAATATTTTCGCCTTTTTATGAGTTTTTTAATATTTTAATTATTGACATTTCCTACATGTATTTCACGTAAGCACGTTTATTATTTTTTTATTTAAAGCAGAAAAAAACTATTCAAGGTATCAACGGGCTCCCGGATTCGGATTCAGGAACTTAGCCATACTAAAGAAATCATCGGCTCTTCAACAAGCTTCTAAGTTTAATATCTCAAAAACGGTTAAATCGATTCTCTTGAAACTTAGCTGAGAACCATCTCGATTAAACTTCTCTTTTTGCGTCGGGGGTTAAAAAGTCTCATAAGGTTTTAGCCTTAATGTAAAGTAGCTGTCGGCCTTGGTGGTCAGAGGAGGTCTCAATAAGCCGCGATGAAATGTCTTTCTTTGTCTCTAAAGAAGTACAAAGTAGCACTTAACACATTTAGAAGAATTTCTAACTCAATGAAAATAATCGATTTATTGATTATTTTTGTTTTTTATTTTTATGAAACATTCATAGAATGAAATTCAACATACAATGACAATGCAAAGAAAAATTCGTTAAGCAGCTGGAATTTTTCTTTGCATTGTCATTGTATGTTGAATTTCTAACTGTTAGAGTGGCAGATCTGTCTCTGTCAGAGTGTCTGATCAGCAAACCTTCTTGTTCAGTTTACTTAGAGTAGGTATTCACAGATTTGAGATTTTTTTTAATCCACATCTGTGCCCCACTTGTATGAAATTGTACAGTCTACCCTCATTAAGTTGGCATTGGGTCAATCTACCTTTTATTTAAATAAATTTTGTAATACTTAGCCCAGTAGAAATCAACAGTAAATGTCAAATTGTGAAATAAAAAACTTAAAGTAAAACCGTCTTCAGTAATAAACAAAATAATCCCATAAGGCCATCAAATGTAGTAAATAGTAAGCACAAATGACAAAATTAAATTAAGTCATTTTTCAAAGAACATTCCGCTCGCACCATAAAACTGTGCCCTAAGCACGACTTGTCGAATCCTGCGTTACGTTACGGTTATCGTATCGAGATCGAGAAATCTCATACAAAATTTTAGTTCCAAATACGCTCACGGGCGGGCGCTGTTTCAAACAGCATACAAACTCGTTATAGTTTACTATTCGAGTTTACGTGATGCAGGATTCGACAAGTCGTGCTTAGGGCACTGTGCCCTAAGCACGACTTGTCGAATCCTGCGTTACGTTACGGTTATCGTATCGAGATCGAGAAATCTCATACAAAATTTTAGTTCCAAATACGCTCACAGGCGGGCGCTGTTCCAAACGTCATACAAACTCGTTATAGTTTACTATTCGATTTTACGTGACGCAGGATTCGACAAGTCGTGCTTAGGGCACTGATGGCTTTAGAGAATTACCTTGCTTTTTTTTTGAAGACGGTTTTACTTTTTTGTTAAAAGTTTTTTCATGAACTTTGATATAACACCTACTTACCATGAAAAATATTTGTACTCGTACTGTGCCGGCTTCACATACTGATGTTCAAAAGACATCTCTTTAACTCGTCGAACGTACTTTCCTCTTTAGAATACGCAAGTCAACACGGGGTTTAAGGTGTACTTACCGCAGTACAGGACTTAGATAAGATGTAAGAAATCCCTGTAAACATTTCCGAATCCGGTTACGCGGCGTGCTTCTGCGGTAGCGCCCTAGAAGGGAGTTAATCAAGACGCCTTACGAAACGACTCGATCGTAATCAAGGGGTGACTCGTTCGATCGGGATCAGTTGAAGTAATTGCTTTAATTAATTGCTTCGCCCATTCACCTTGCTTTTCCGTCCTATGGGATCTCTGAATGGATTGCCAGAGCATTAGCGCAACAATTCAATTAATTAAGTTCGTTTAGTCCGCGGTCTCGTTCAATGCAATTCCTGTAATGTTGGAGCTTTAATTGGCACATTTATCTCCTATTTTATACTAGCACTAATAAGTATACTGATTACAATCGACGCTGCGAACAAAATCAATTATCCAGCTCCTATGTGCTGACACAAGGCTCATTTCGTTACAAATCGGATTAGCCCATGGTCTTATGGATAAAGAATATTAGAAGCAAGACTCCTGCATTTGTTTTATACGTCAGGCATCCGGTCCCTTTATAACAGAGGGTCGATCACGAAGTTTTGAATCCTGCGTAACGTAACCGAGTAGTGAAGTTATCGAGAAATTCGTACGACGGTTTGAACAGCGCCCTTCCGTGAGCGTATTTGGAATTAAAATTTAGTATGAGGTTTCTCAATTTCGATACGATAAACGTTTCGCAGGATTCGAAAACATCGTGCTCGGCCTACAGCGCCTGACCAAGGATTAGGGTTTATGGTCGTGCGAGTTGTTGTTACGTTACTATATTAATAATGTAGAGGTAGGTACGTTTAAACTTTACAATGTATAGCCCGACGAATAAGTTTCGCTTCTAGGGACGACTTCTTGTACCGACTTGGATTAGACACTAACCCGGGGTTAAGAGGCTCCCCTGAGAAAATGACCTAGAAAGTTTCGCGCCTTCCTCACTCCACCTCACTTCTACTAAACAACTTCGTTTTATTGACGACATCTATTAAATATCGGTCTAACTTCATTTTACACAGTGTTATCACAAATAACGTGTCTTTTCGAAAAAAAAATATAAAAATAAAAAATAACTTATTAAAAAAACACATTATAAATAAAGGCCAGGGCAGTGTTTTATAAAGCTATAAGTTACAATTTTCAAGCGAAAGTCTCATTCTATCACTTTTTAACCGACTTCAAAAAGGAGGAGGTTCTACGTTCCACTGCATGTATGTTTTTTTTTATCTATGTTCATCGATTACTCCGTCAATTGTAGACCGATTTTCAAAATTATTTTTTTATTCGAAAGTGTATACTCCTGAGGTGGTCCCATTGTTACCAAGTCATGATCTGATGATGGGATCCTAGGGAAATCGAGGGCAACCCTCAAATTTTACAGGCACGTACTATGTGTTTTGATATGTTTTCTAAGGTTATTCAAGTATTTGCGTCTGGTAGTCATCATCTCATGATGATGAGCTGATGATGGAAGGTACAACTCCTTAGCGGTTAGGAGTTGGATAATAATTCTGAAAATGTTAAATCATTATTCGAAAGGGTATACTCCTGAGGTGGTCCCACTGTCACCAAATCATGATCTGATGATGAAATCCCAGGGAAATCGAGGGCAACCTTCAAATTTTACAGGCACGTACTATGTGTTTTATATGTTTTCTAAGGTTATTCAAGTATTTGCGTCTGGTAGTCATCATCTCATGATGATGAGCTGATGATGGAAGGTACAACTCCTTAGCGGTTAGGAGTTGGAGAATAATTCTGAAAATGTTAAATCATTATTCGAAAGGGTATACTCCTGTGGTGGTCCCACTGTCACCAAATCATGATCTGATGATGGGATCTCAGGGAAATCGAGGGCAACCCTCAAATTTTATAGGCACGTATCATGTGTTTCATATATTTTTTAAGGCTATTCAAGTATTTGGGTCCGGTAGTCATCATCTCACGTTGATGAGCTGATGATGGAAGGTACAACTTCTTAACGGTTAGGAGTTGGAGGATAATTCTGTAAAAATGTTAAATCAACGTAAAATTGTGAAATAAAAATCTTTTAACAAAAACGTAAATCCGCCTTCTAAAAAAACCTTAGAAAAAAAATCCTCTAAATTAATAATAAATTCTTAATAATTATTTGAGACTGGTTATGGCAATTTATAATAAATTAAAACAACACACATCAATCGTACAAGACGGTGGACGGAAGACGAAGTTTATTTTTTAATGCACAGATACAAACATAATTATACAGATAGGAAATGTCAAACTTAAAGGTGAGACTAAAGTCTAATGCTAAGGACTAGTGTACCAACATTATAGTCTCAAACAATAATAAATAAATAAAATAAAATACGTTTATTTCGGACAACAGAAATTAAAGCCTAAAGTTTTATGGCCTAGCACTAAGTAGCAGAAATATGAAGTCGGTGCGGTGCGAGCGGAATATTCTTAGAATGAAGCACCGACTTCATATATCTGCTGCTTAGTGCTAGGCCATAAAACTTTAGGCTTTAGTTTCTGTTGTCCGAAATTTAGCGCATTTTATTTTATTTTATTTATTTATCATTATTTTAGAGGATTATTTTACGTTTTTTATGTATTTATTTGTACGGAGATACCTGCCAGTATTTATTGTTAAATCGAATAATTATTTGATTTGTAATGGGAATAGGGACTTATTTCGTTTGCGTTTCTTATTTTTGGTGAGAAAGTGGAAGGAAGTGGCTTTGGTAAACATTTACTGGAATAATATTTCCCGAAGATTTTGTACCTACACGTTTATTTATGATTATCAATATTCACTCCCGTCAATTTGAAATGGTAAAAAAAATTACATTACTGATTTCATTATTACATAGGACGAAATATCGAAACATTTATTTTTATAAGATTAAAATATTTAACAGCGACAACAATTAATCATCGATAGGTTTAGTTATATAATAGCTTAATATACGTATATATTATAATAATTATGAGGAAAACGAGCGATCACGATTAGAGACCGAGGAAGGACTTAACCTAAGCTTACTACTTCCGACTGAAGTAGATACATTTCATATATTTTTAGGGTTCCGTACCTCAAATGGAAAAAAAACGGAACCCACTGTTGTCCGTCTGTCCGTCTGTCCGCCTGTCTGTCAAGACCCTTTTTCTCTGGAACACGTGGAGGTAGCATGCTGAAATTAATATCAAATACTCAAGCCTGCGGTCCCTTGAAGCTGTGAAAAAATCAACCTTCTACGCAATCAAAAGATAGTCATTAAAAAGGTTATTTCCATACAAATTGCCGTACTCCGAAAACCTAAAAGATACTTCCAGTTGTCCCAGAAACTTGAAATTTGGTATGAAGGTAGCTCTTATAGCACTACCACTCAAAAAATTCTCAAAATCTTAAACTTTTATGTCTGTCTGTAGATTTCATAGACCAATATGAGATGACCCCACATTGCGTACATTTTGCTTAGGAGCAGGGCTCTGCTAACACTGGACAACTTAAAACACTAAGGAAAAGTGTTAAAATCTTTGTACGGAACCCTTGTGCGCAAGTCCGACTCGCACATGGCCGGTTTTTAGTTGATAGGACAGTTAACAAAATAATAAGCAATACCAGTTGTTACCCTTATAACTGTTCCCCCTTTTACCTTTACCCTAATCGTCGAGCCAAAGCGTTAAGAAATTTAATATTCTATTGTACTCAAGTAGAATAATTTGTCACGAGCGACCCGGAATGTCGGTATGTAATTATCGTGATGAGTTGCATTGTTGTTGTAAATTATCGAATGGCAACGTCTCCATCGGCACAGCCCTACCCGATTGATTACTTTTTAATGAGCGTTTGATGGAAAACTCGCTGTTATTGGACGCCTTATCAAGATCCCTTACTAATGAGAAACGAAAACATTTCAACCAATACTTTTACCCCAACAATCGAAATCTAAAAGGCCGTTACAGTGCAATTATTCATTTTAAATGGTAGGTGTCATGAGCACTTTATATTGGTTTGTTGAACATGAAATGGGGTTTTATTTCCGAATCATTTTGTGTACATTAGTATCAATCTGGACATTTTATCTGTAGCAATATTTGATTGGTTTGGAATTTTCTCTTTACATTAGTGGATAACTTTTTTGTGGTGTAACTGTCAGGGCTGCCCCTTAACGAGAGGGCCCGCAGCGACGCAGGGCTGCCCTCAACTACTCGCTGATATTACTGCGATAGCTCAGCTGTCGGAACTCGAGCATTCCTTAGAACTTTCCTCCGTCTTGATTTGGTTACATCTCGGAATACTATCCTTAATTACAATTAAGTTCGATGGGTGGCCACCTACTTCAAAGTTGAGATTCTGTGGGATTATGTGGAGAATCGTATAAATGTGGCTTTTAAATTACGCAATTAAATTTCTCATTAGAAGGAAGGATTTGGAATCGGATTATGGCTTTCTGCCTATTTCAAATGTCATTAATATCGTTTCCGACTTTACTTACTCATTGGAAAACGTAAACGTGGCAATCAAATCAGTTTGACGCACTTTCGCTCTTAAGCTCTATAAAAAGATGTAAATAACTTCCAAGTACGCTACCTCTAATTTAAACTCTATACTTTAGTCAAAAAATGTGGCTTGGCCGTTTCGTTACTGCAAGAACTATTGTATAACAGAAATGTAATGAACAGTGAATACGTTTTTCATCTTAGGTACGCCCATGTGATGGTACTTAATGAAAACGGCCAAGCCGCATATTTATACAAAAGTGTAGAGTTTGTAAAGTTGGGGCTTGTAGATTTAGGGCCTGTAGAGCTAGAAGCTTGGCTCTACATGAGATCTGATAAGTTTTTAACAGTGCGAGCCATGGTCTCGTCTTGGCAACATTTTACATGAAAATGTATTTGGTGCGAATTCACTTATTTTTGTAAGTTGCTTAAGTATGATAATATCTTTTTTATTTCGTTCATTCTTTTCTTTTTTTGGGTGTCATATCTTAACTATCGTTTAATTTAATTTGTAACGTAATAATATTAATAATATAACAAAGTGTGAATTTCAGATCTCTTGCATGAAATTAAATTTGTATCAGAAAACCCATACAAACCGTCATCCCCTATTTATAACAAGGAGTCCCTATATCAATTTTCAGACCCCTCTAGCATCAAAATTAGCTAAAATCTCATAAAAACTTCCATCCAAAAGACGTGTAAACTCTAGACATTTACTCGTACTAAAGCGATTTTGAACATTGATATAGAAATATTAATTAAGGTGGATGCTCGCGTCGCCTCGCGCAGGTCTCAAGGCAATGCCGCAGGCTGGCCCGGCGCGCCGCCCGCGCACCTCCCGCGCCCGCGGCTGTCCGTCGCCTTACGCGGCGTTAACATCCTGGGGGCCCGTTGGAAGAGGCTGCAGGACTCGCAGGAACCGAAGCTGCTTCCAACACGTCATCTTCAATTAAGAAGAATAATAAGTACTTAAGTAAGGCTATGTGCTAATTAGGTATGTCAGACTTATGAACTGCGCTTAAGATTGTAGCTATTGAGTATATTTCACCTTAAGACCTTGAGGAATTGTGCATTTCTGCGTAGCAAATTGGAAAAACAAGGTAGGTAGACACACACACACCGTGATGTTCTGAATTTAAAGGTGCAATAATTTATAAGTAATAAGACAGTCGTATTCAGAGCGAAGCAAACTAAGACACCCAAATAAAAACTCTGAAAGGAAATAAAGGTGAAGGTAAAGATAAAGGTAAAGGAAAGAAAGGCACTCCCCTGCTTATGAAGACAACTGCACGCGTCGCCGTGTCGAGTCCGCAGTCCGCAGGTCGCCCGGCCTTATGAAGACAACTGCACGCGTCGCCGTGTCGAGTCCGCAGTCCGCAGGTCGCCCGGCCTTATGAAGACAACTGCACGCGTCGCCGTGTCGAGTCCGCAGTCCGCAGGTCGCCCGGCCTTATGAAGACAACTGCACGCGTCGCCGTGTCGAGTCCTCAGTCCGCAGGTCGCCCGGCCTTATGAAGACAACTGCACGCGTCGCCGTGTCGAGTCCGCAGTCCGCAGGTCGCCCGGCCTTTTCTCGAATCTTCTATCTGCTTGCCGTGTCTCGCGTAATGATTTATACTTTAATACAGAATCGAAAAGACGTGTAAACTCTAGACATTTACTCGTACTAAAGCGATTTTGAACATTGATATAGAAATATTAATTAAGGTGGATGCGCGCGTCGTCTCGCGCAGGTCTCAAGGCAATGCCGCAGGCTGGCCCGGCGCGCCGCCCGCGCACCTCCCGCGCCCGCGGCTGTCCGTCGCCTTACGCGGGGTTAACAATATGTTTTTAATACGTCCACTATTGACATATGTACTTAATATCCGAGAATTTTGTTTATCAGGGGGCTAGCACGCGTGCCATTTTGTCGCTTGTCGCTCAGTGCGTCCTTCACTGATTCCGTCACTATGAATGGGACGCACTGCGCGACAAGCGACAAAATGGCGCGCCGTGCTACATGTGCTGGTATAATCCAAACCCAAGTTAAGAGGGTTCAAAAAACCGGACAAGTGCGAGTCGGACTCGCAGACGAAAGTTCCGTAGAAAGATTTTAACGTTTTTCCCTAGTGTTAGTAGAACCCCGCTCCTAAGCAAAATGTACGCAGTGTGGGTGTGGTCATCTTATAATGGTCTTGAAATCTACAGACAGACATAAAAATTTAAGATTTTCAGAATTTTCTGAGTGGTTGTGAACAATAAGAGCTACTTCATACCAAATTTCAAGTTTCTACGACAACTGGAAGTATCCTTTAGGTTTTCGGGGTATACGGCAATTTGTATGGAAACAACCTTTTTAATGACTGTATCTTCTGATTGCGTTGACTTAGTAGTTTGATTTTTTCACAGCTTCAAGGGACTGCAGGCTTGAGTATTTGATACTAATTTCAGCATGCTACCTCCACGCGTTCCAGAGAAAAAGGGTCTTGACAGATATACAGACGGACAACAAAGTGATCCTATAAGGGTTCCGTTTTTTTCTTAGAGCTACGGAACCCTAAAAAATGACGAATCGCTTCGAGAAAAGGTAGATAGCAGCACTTGCGCTTCGCTTGGCTCGTCTTGGCGGGGGCACTACTGTACCTTCCCCCAGATCTGAACTGAACGGAAGAGTATGTATAAGTCAGAGCAGACGGGCAGCGACGGCGCGGAGGGAGCGAATCCACTATTAAGACAATTTGTTCAACCATTTGGATCGTTCCTTTTATTGGAGCCACAGATTTGTTACGTAGATAGCCAATATCTTGCACATAAATCAGACAAATGCTTGAATTATTGTGTCATAAGTAACCACAAGAGCGTTGATTTAAAAAATGGCCACAGTTACTGTCAACGTGAATGAACAGAATTACCTTTAGAGGCTAAAAGTTTAATAACAAATTGTATGTTAATATGTGAGGACTGAGAGTTATGATTTCCTGTAACTGACTGACGTTAGGAATACTTGCTGAATAAAAGGCGTGATAATCCTGGTGACAGGAACCACAATATTTGAATCAAATATGGGTGTCGAATGTCATTGAGCAATATAACACTGGATAAACAAAGTATTTGTTCCGTAGTTTTTCCTCTCCACTGACGCCAACATAATACACACGCACGTAAACAATATTGTGGATATTTTTAGATGTCGAAATCATACATCTGAGTAAATAAAGCTGGAAGCTGAGCTGTGTGCCGCCAGAGTTTGATTCGCTGTTTTCCCTAGGGCTAAGAAAGACGTCAACTTTTGTATTTGTTATTTCGATTCGATGCAGTAATATGATTACTTGCTTCGACTGCTCGCCTACCTGTTATACGAAAACATGTTTAACTAACTGGTAAAAATAGTTACTGATGCTTTCCAAGCAGTAGGTACCTTTTTGTAATAAGAACAGGTGAACAGTCACTCCCACATTTAGAATTTCAACGGATAGTCTAACCCGACGTAATATTCCTTGTGGTTCAACTGTCTCAACCGGATGCCTTCCTAAGTCAACTGCGGAAGTTTCTAATATTTCGGCTCCGTCAGCAAAGCCGGGAACATTTCCGAATATCTCTTGTCGTATAAAGTCGAAGCCCGACGGCTGCAGCGGCTCTGCCCCGGGACCAGATTTTGCAAGTCAAATCGGCCTCCAGAATGCATTTGTATAAAATTCCCCTGAGACCCCGTTTGTACAAACCCCGAACCAGTAATTTAATCTTAATTTTTATCGCGCTACGTTTTCGGAGCGTTTAATATAAGCACTGACCGTTAGATTTCTACATAATTGCTTTTTTTTAATGGACATCCACGGATGTTTTTTAGAGGTGTAGACAAAAATACGAATCAGTTTAATATTATTTTTCTATGCTTTCTTCCATATAGACAGCCCGATAAAGTTTTTGGTAATTGGTAAATATACTGAAACTACATCCAAGAGTTCAACTTCTTGTTCTTATAAAAGATTGCTAAAATCCTACCCTGGTAAAAATAAGGTTAACTGGGCAGTAAACATTACGTAGCACGACGAGGCGGTCGTGCTTTATTTCTACATCTCCGAACTTATTTTTTAATTTTCAATTTTCTTAACAGACTACTAAACCCGGCCATTACTCAGCCAAGGTAATCAAAAGCCCAGTATAAAAAGTGCCAAATTGTATGACAACAATTATATGACATGCCTCCAGCATCGCTCGTATTGGGTACTTGACCAGCAACATTTTATTTATGAAATGTCAAAACGATCGCTTATAGATTTTTGTATGAACTACTGAAATATCCAGTGATCAAAGAGCCTCCCTTTTTAACAGACTTCAAAAAAGGAGGAGGTTCTACGTTCCACTGTATGTATACATATTTTTTTATGTATGTACATCGATTACTCCGTCAATTGTAGACCGATTTTCAAAATTCTTTTTTTATTTGAAAGGGTATACTCCTGAGGTGGCCCCATTGTCACCAAGTCATGATCAGATGATGGGTTCCCAGGGAAATCGAGGGCAACCCTCAAATTTTATAGGCACGTATCATGCGTTTCATATATTTTTTAAGACTATTCAAGTATTCGCGTCCGGTAGTCATCGTCTCATGTTGATGAGCTGATGATGGAAGGTACAACTCCTTAACGGTTAGGAGTTGGAGGATAATTCTGAAAATGTATCTATCAACGTAAAATTGTGAAATAAAAATCTTTTAACAAAAAAGTAAAACCGCCTTCAAAAAAAAACAGAAAAAAAAACGTAAAATAATCCTCTTAAATAATGATAAATAAATAAAATAAATTAAAATGCGTTTATTTCGGACAACAGAAACTAAAGCCTAAAGTTTTATGGCCTAGCACTAAGTAGCAGAAATATGAAGTCGATGCTTCATTCAAAGAATATTCCGCTCGCACCGCACCGACTTCATATTTCTGCTACTTAGTGCTAGGCCATAAAACTTTAGGCTTTAGTTTCTGTTATCCGAAATAAACGCATTTTATTTTATTTATTTATCATTATTTAAGAGGATTATTTTACGTTCTTTTTTAAGGTTTTTTTTTAAAGCGGTTTTTTTAGTTTTTGTTAAATAAATAATAACTAAAACGCAATAGTAAAGTGTAGATTTTTTAACAGTGATTTCGAAAGCTTGTCCATGTGGTAGGTACCTGGTGTAAAATTATTTTTAATACAGTGGCTCAAAAAGTGGTACATTTTGTAGCTACATTTCATGCGGAAAGTTGTATTTTTCGTACTAGTGCTTTTTACTTTTCCAGGCTCCTCCGCCTTCCTCCACCTGGTCGCCAGCGGCTGGTGGTGGGGCTGCCGTTGCCAGCCCACCGCCTCATTGTATTTATTTCGCAAATGTATTAACAAACGGGCAAGAGCGTGTCGGACACGCCCAGGATAGGGTTCCTAAGCCATTACGAAAAAGTCCTGGCATAGATACCTAATTTAAAGGTTTTTTCATCACACTTATTTAAAACCAGTGTTAGCAGAGCCCTAAAGCTCTACTCCAAAGCAAACTGTACGTCGTGCGGGGTCAATTTATATCGGTTACTGACATAGACAAACATAATTAACAATTTCTCACAAACCTGTATAGCCTGCTTTTCCCTGATAGTTTTCCTTTTAAATTCACTATTATGCACTACTACCCTGATTTTTTTCACATTTCCAAATACAACAGTTTCTCTGGTAGAGGGGGGGGGGAGGTAGTTAAAAAAAACGAAATTTTATTCCAGCACTTTTTTCGTCTAATTAATATGTATACCTATGCAAAATTACAGCTTACAGACAGATATACAGACAGACAGACAGACAGGCGGACGGACGGACGGGTCCGTCTGTCTGTCTGTCCATCCTTCCGTCTGTCTGTCTGTCTGTCTGTCTGGGCATGTGTGACATGGCACAAGTAGTCGAGCAAGTAACATGTGTTAAGATTACCTCCAGTATGTCGCAATTACAGGAGTTAAATCGGCTCATTAGGTAAGTACAACCTTGTATACACTAGCGCAATGATAACAACATACTAATTAGTTTCGATCAGCCTCTAGGTAGCGTGTCTCACGAGCTTGTCGTCAGTCTCAAGTTTAGTATACAGCCACCCTACACGCATAATGTATACAAGCACAGTCATATTAAACTAATTGTTTATCCACTTTCATGAATACTGATAGAGTAAAGAGATATAGTAGAATACCTGTGGATCATCATCATCATCATGTCAGCCGAAAGACGTCCACTGCTGAACATAGGCCTCCCCCAAAGCTCTCCACTCTGACCGGTCCTGTGCTTTCCGCATCCACCGCGGTCCCGCGATCTTTACTAGGTCGTCGCTCCATCTTGTTGAAGGCCTACCGACAGCTCGTCTCCCGGTCCGTGGACCTGTGGATGCGTATGGGAAAATCAAATCTTTTGCTTTAGATATGTCCGAGCTGCACGTCGGTTCAGTTACATTAGCTCTGAATGAGAGGTGGGAATAATCGTAGAACCGAACCGATCGACACATATACCCAAACCAGAGTAATTGAGCCATACCTAAATGTATAACTGATTGAATCAGGCGTTACTTCCGTGGTTTTCGTGGTCGCGGGTGAGCAAATTGTTTTTAGTTCATAAATCATTAAGTATTTTAGGACCTATTTATTTATTAAGCAGTGTATACCTAAATTGAGAAATGTTTGATTTATGCCTGACAAAAACCTATAAAACTAAATGCATACTGGTATAGTTACCAACAACAACAAAGGCTAGTATCTGATCTACGAATTAAAACCAGCAAAGAGCGCGTGGGACTCGCCCGGGATAGGGTTCCGTAGCTGTTACGAAAAAGTTTGCTGTATTTAAAAACCTTTCCAACGACACCTCACTATATAGGATAAATAAGAAAAAAAACCGGCCAAGTGCGAGTCGGTTTCACGCACGAGGGTTCCGTAGAAAGATTTTAACGCTTTTCCCTAGTGTTTTAAGAAGTCCAGTGTTAGCAGAGCAAAATGCTCCTAAGCAAAATGTACGCAGTGTGGGGTCAACTTATATTGGTCTGCGAAATCTACAGACAGACATAAAAAATTAAGATTTTGAGACTTTTCTGAGTGGTTGTGCTATAAGATCTACCTTCATACCAAATTTCAAGTTTCTAGGACAACTGGAAGTAGCCTTTTTAATGACTGTATCTTTTGATTTCGTTGACTTGGAAGGTTGATTTTCACAGCTTACCCTGTACCTCCCCTGTACTTCACAGGTACCTGCCATATTATTAGGGTTCAGTACTTCAACAGGAAAAACGGAACCCTTACAGGTTCACACGTGGACAGTCAGACTGACGGACAGACAAACATGGTAAAACTATAAGGGTTCCCTGTTGACTACGGAACCCTAAAAACTAAGCTTCTAAGCTCTTTGATTGTATCTCCGCTAGACAGCAACCCAAGACAAATAATTTAACTTTTACTTCACTCGGGCACCAGGCGAGAGTCACAAAAGAATGCCGGTAAATATTTAATCTGTGTTTCTTTCGCGTGTCAGGTGGCCGGATGAAACAGCACCGTTTTTATCCCCCCCCCCCCCCCCCCCTTAGTCGCGATATTTATTCCAGTGCCGTCGGACAGACGAATCAAGTGCGTGTAAATAAAACCCTTTTTAACCGACTTCAAAAAAGGAGGAGGTTCACGTTCCACTGTATGTATGTTTTTTTTATGTATGTACATCGATTACTCCGTCAATTGTGATCGAGTTTCAAATCTTTTTTTTATTCTAAAGGGTGAAGTCCTATTGTCACCAAATCATGATCTGGTGATGGGATCCCGGGGAAATCGAGGGCAACCCTCGAATTTTATAGGCACGCACGTATTTCATATATTTTCTAAGGCTATTCAAGCATTTGCGTCTGGTAGTCATCATTTCATGATGAGCTGATGATGGAAGGTACAACTTCTTAACGGTTAGGAGTTGGAGGATAATTCTGAAAATGTTAAATCAACATGAAATTGAGAAATTAAAATCTTTTAACAAAAAAGTAAAACCACCTTAAAAAAAAACCTTAGAAAAAAAAAGTTAAATAATCCTCTAAAGCCATGAGTTTTATGGCCTAGCTCTAGCAGAAATATGAAGTCGGTGCTTCATTCAAAGAATTTTCCGCTCTCACCGCACCGACTTTATATTTCTGCTGCTTAGTGCTTTAGGCTTTAGAGGATTGTTTTACTTTTTTCCTAAGGTTTTTTTGGAAGGTGGTTTTTTGAAGTCGGTTAAAAATGTAAACTAATTCTCTGTAATGACCGCGTTACGTAACGAAGATTAAAACAAGGCGTTTTCACACATACGCGCTTTAGATTTAAAATTCTTTTGAATTTGTTGGGTCAAGGTCTTATCTGGCTCAAAATCAGATCGGACGTGCGGTCAGACGGAACATGCCGAGACCGTTTGTAATTTGCGTCGCCCGAAGAAGCGTAACGCTAACATAGTCGAGGATCCTGATAAAGTGAGGGATGTAAAGCCAAATAAATTACCTTATTAAACGTGGAAGAGGTAGAAAGTAATTAAGGTCGGTTTTATTTAATTAAGCACCCATTTTCCGACAAAACATTTTCATAAGTCGGCGTGATAGGTGATCGAGTAAGAATTATTTATGCACATAAGATCCCGCTGGGTCGAAGTGTATCCGCAAGGACCCCTAGAATTAAGATTAAGAATGATATTCATAAACTATCGATTTTAGACCTACTTTAATAAACCTTCAGATAATAATTATTTCGGTCAGTTAAAAATTAAGACACGTTTAAATCGTCTTCCGTTGAATGTAGACGTCAAATCATGCAGTTTTTTTTTTAATAAATAAGTATAAGCGACTGCAAAAGGTTCACACAGTGACTGCTTTGCAATTCAATGTATTGAAATAAAGCCTCTACAGAGTAGGCCGCAAAGTTTCCACAAATCTCCACGCGGGTTCTCTTCAACAAACTACTGTTTCTCGCGTCGTGCGACTCAGTAAAATGTACGTAGACTTAATTAAATCGCAGAGTGGGCTTAATCCCGCTCAGACTTAGTCACTCAACGATTTAAAACACTTTACGATCAGCCTTGAACTGAAAACAGAGCTTAGAGTTAACGTTAGCGATAATCTAAACATGGATGCATTTCGCTTGTATTTTGATAAGTTACAACCCTAATGGAAAGTTACATTCTGCCACGTTCACTGTCGCCTATACGGTGGTAATCAAAAAGCAAAATACTGAAACTGGCCGAAGCTAAACTGAACTGAAAACTGAATGATTGCCTGTGCCGTCGTACCTTGAGCGATCAGGACATCAACTGAAAGCAGTTAAGATTAACACTACCGTGTGCAGTTTGCACGCCACTTAGGCCGCTTACCTCCGCGTGAGTGGGTATAATTCTCATTGGGACCAGCACGCACATGATTAATTAGGTAGGTACTTAACATAAATTATGCAGGAGAACTCCAGATCCATCCTACGTGACATAACTTCTAAATTGCTATCATTACGACATATTTGAAGGGTGAATTGCAAGGGTTTCGTACGAAAATCCCGAAAGTTTTTTAAGGACCGGTCATGGGATTGGCCCATTTGTTACTCCGACAATCTGCTTAGCCACTGCTCTGCTGCCTCTGAGCTGGGATATTGTATTTTCGTGTAATAGGCTTTTTCGTAGAACCGCACCGACGCTCTGCCTTAAATAATGGAGGATTATTCTTTCTAAACACGTTTTATTATTATTTCAATTAAACTAGCTGCTCGTTTTCACGATAATTAATGTATTGCCTTAGACCAAGAATTTAATACCAACTTATATTCATAGTGCGAGAAAAATAACGGCAAGATTAGCGTTGGAAGAAAAAACGTTAAAAGTTACTGCTGAGCAGTTGTGATTAACGAGCGACTCTCCTTTTGCGAGACGTTCCGCACAGTGATATGAAGACAAATAGTTCTCACCGCCGTAAAAAAGTAAAATTGCCATCCTCTGGCAAATTGTAAGGAAAAAGAAAAAACGACAAATTATGGCTAGATGAAACTAAGCAATGGAACTGATTTCCACTGCCACTTCACTGAGTTACTCGTATGCTGTGTTTCGTCTGAAAAGCAATGTAATGTTTCGTTATTTTGTGGCGTTTCAGGGTAAATGTTTCATGTCTTGAAAGATACTGGTTGAAGCGAACATAACGTCACAGATAAATTATAATTTATTCAGTTGAAACCGAAACTCGGAGACGACGGAAGTCAGCTGTCGTGTCGCAATGTTCCGGATAAACAGTGGCTGAGAAATAATTCAACGTTTTCAATGGGCTTAATTTGAAAGCTCACTGGTAAGTCAATGGGTAGTGATTCAGTATCCAAAGTAAAATTTTGAAGTGCTATATTTTGACAACGCGTCATTACATAGCTTTTTAGGGCGTAACTCGATTGTCATAAAACAGATTTGGCACTATTTGTGTACCTACTGTCGAAACAATTCATTAGAATCAGACAGCAAACCATCAACTAGTAATAAGAGTAAAGAGTAACACCTACATAAATCCAAATGACAGTCGAACCGGCATCTTAGCCCACCTAAAAGCAACAATTTGCAATATTTAGTGCATAGTATGAGTGGTGGTTGAATATTGGCAGTCTACAAAAGTCCCTCGAGTAAGTTCATTTTGTAACGGTGAGAAGCTAAATGCGCTAAAGAAGCTAAATTATCTATGAGTATAATACATATGGGTAATGTTTGTCCTAAGTTTCAAGAAACTTTATAACAGCGAAGCACACAAGATAAACTCTAGTGCTAGATAGTGGCTACTAGGTACGTTCAATTTGCTTGCAAACTAAATGCTCTACTGCACATCAATTGCGCATCATAACAGTACACGAGTAGTAAGTTATCTTTATAAGAAAGAGGGTTTATGAAAAACGTACATACGTTTTACAGAGTTGTTTTGTTACACGTGACGAGAGTGATACACATTTAGAGACAAATAAACTACATCATGTTCGTACTTAACTAAAGTACGAAATGTGTTGCAGGTTTTTTCCCTCAGTATTCATGGTAAGCAGACATAAAGGGACTCAACTCGTGTGCATACGCACTAAAGCCCCGTGTTCAGGAATTACAACCGGCGTGTATTCGCCGGCTAGGGACTACTGCAGATCAAATTGGATGGACACAGACCCACGTTCTCCTAATAAAAATTTATGAAAATTGACCTCCTTTGGGAAATCGCTGCGATGATACTTGTCGCCATACGATTTGATTTTAAATAAAGACCCGTTAACTTTTTACAAGTCCTGATTAAATTAGGTGCGTTGCAAAGAGTTTTCCGATGTTGTATGCTCCGAATGGCGTCTTGGAATAATTGAGGACTCGTTCCGGCCGGCTGTGGACGTCTATTATTTAATTAACTTCCTTTTATTTCTTTTGAGCGAGGGCGGGATTCTGCAAAAGAAAACGATCGACGGTAATTGAGTTGAAAAATTAGAGGCAACTGGAATCATCACCTTCTCCCTCCTTGCCCTGTAGGTAACTCGTTGAGGCATTTTATTAGATTGAAAACCTTGTATTAAACTTGTTTTAGGAGTTGGAGACACGGTAAACAAAAATTTGGCAGTGAGAGGTTAGTACTAGTACGAACCTTACTTTTCTCAACGATTTAAAATGTATTTGTTTCATTGTTTGTCCTTCATTTACGCCTATAAATATAGCAAGAAATCAACCAAATATCAAATAGGGGGATCATAGAGGTTTCTGTTTTATGCCAAAACTATTAAAATTTTATCCAAAGTCAATGTACTGTAGACGGTAGACTACAGCCAAACTGTACTATTTGGACGATGGATGTTATTAGTAATGTATTGTGTTGGATATTATTAGCAATAAAAGTAAGAACATAGAAATTTATACTGAACTTTCAAAAATTCCCGTTCATCACACGAAGTTTGCTCCTAGTGGAATTCAGCCTGCGACCTTTGGCACGGCATGCAAGGTTAATCGGTTCGTAAAACTTTGAAGTGTCACTACCACTGAGCGCTACTACTTAGTTAGCGAAAGTTTTTCCACGTTTCAATGACGAAAAACATGTTTAATTAAGATAATTTAAAGTTCCAATGATCAATTATAGTACAAGAAAACCTTTAAACGCAATACGTCTAAGCAAGCGGCACTTCGATTGAAATGTTTAACTATTGTCGTATTCTGACATCACTTACTTACTGACTACTTTTTTTTTTAAATGAACTTATTTTGCAGTAGGCCTCAGAAATCTCAGACGACCTTTACTGCTTACCGGAGAGAGAGAGCAAACTGCCAGAAGGGCTGCTCAGCAAGCGGATTGTTTTTTTAGGGTTCCGTACCTCAAAAGGAAAAACGGAACCCTTATAGGATCACTTTGTTGTCCGTCTGTCTGTCTATCTGTCAAGACCCTTTTTCTCTGGAACGCGTGGAGGTAGCATGCTGAAATTAATATCAAATACCTGCGGCTGTCTGCGGTCCCTTGAAGCTGTGAAAAAATCAAGTCAACGCAATCAAAAGATACAGTCATTAAAAAAGGCTGTTTCCATACAAATTGCCGTACCCCAAAAACCTAAAGGGTCCAGTTATACTAGAAACTTGAAATTTGGTATGAAGGTAGCTCTTTTAGCACAACCACTCAAAAAATCTAAAAATCTTAAATTTTTATGTCTGTCTGTAGATTTCACAAGTTGACCCCACATTGCGTACATTTTGCTTAGGAACAGGGCTCTGCTAACACTGGACTTCTTAAAACACTGGGGAAAAGCGTTAAGATCTTTCTACGGAACCCTCGTGCGCGAGTCCGACTCGCACTTGGCCGGGTTTTTTTCTTAGCATGCCAAAAGGTGCCCCTATTGAGCCGACCGAAGCTAGAGTTGCAAACAAACAGAACCATCACTTACCTACCTACACGAGAACTCAATGGTGAAGAATACTGTTTAAAGTTTATTAACACTTAGTGCATTTGAACAGTCAAAAGGAAATAAATACAATGGCTAGAGGCGATAAAAACAATCAGAGCATACCAGTAGGTGGCGGGAACGAGTGCCGCGACCCGTCACTAATACAATATATGGAACACGTCAAGTTAGAAAATATCATTGCGACAGAATATTGAGGACTCATTACCTACTGATGTATTTATTTATTAGACCAGTGCGCAGAATGTCACGTTTCGCATTTATTGCTTGGTGCATCTTACATTCTTATGTAGGTAATTGTAGGCACATTTACATGACCGACGAAGGGGTAGATACAATTCAAAACTATCGCCTTGACACAAAAGACAGTAAAAGTTAATGTTTTTAATTTGCTCATAGTTTTTATACTTTATTACACAATTACACAACTAGCAGCCCGTCCCGGCTTCGCGCGGGGTAGACAATTATAAAATGAAAAAAGTTGTTGTAGTGACATAACTACAATAGTTGGACATATGCTACCGCGGAGTTTTTTGTAGACATTATGATGTTCTTCAATATTGTTGTACATTATTTTGTTCTATCGCTAATAGTTTCGGCAGCGCATTCGACGAAAGACATTTTAAGACTCATTTTTCTACACCTTCGGTTACATTGTTCAAATTTTACCAAGGATCCCTATTTTTTTTTCAAAATGAAATGTAGCCTATGTCAAATTGGAAGAATGTAGCATTCTATTGGTGAAAGAATTTTTTAAATCGGCCCAGGACTTTTTGAGCCTATTCATTACAAACATACAAACATACAAAAATAGGTACAAATCTTTCCTCTTTATAATATTAGTGTAGATGTAGATAGATCTCCAGGGTATATCTTTATGTGAACCATCCAATGTTTGCAGAAACAATAACAAAGCCAAGACGGGAGTACATCAACTGAATCTATTCGTATGAAATTGTCATATCCATCCCGATATTGCTCCATTTCGTTCGGAATGGAACAGCAGGCCTACAGCCGTCAGATCATTCGAACGGAAAACTGCGAGTGGAATAAAGGTTGCGATCATATTGAACTGGACTACACAATACGGATTATACCTTGTGCAGCCTTGCGTCAATTTAAATTATGAATTGGTGGCGGTTGTGTGTGGATTGCAGGTGCGGTTAGGCTTTACCTTTATTGTTATAAATAGGTATATATGTAGAAAAGTTGGTATATACTTTGTGGAGGCAATGTTTGGTTAAGCGTCATATTAAGACATTATTATGTTCATTCGGTAGGTAAGAAATTTAACATTAAAATCATGGAATAATTTTATTCACACCATGACTGAGTTTCTACAAACAAAGCTTGTAGCACGTACGGAGAATAGCTAATTCATTATTAGGTATATTTTTCTCTATATGACTCCGAGTACCCGAGTAGAATTTCTTTTTTGAATAAACGAGCAGTAAACACTATTGAGCTCAGCTTGAAAGGGTCAAGTGAGAGAAGTGGTTATAAAGAAAATATATGGGGAGTTCTACGAGGGCCGAAACGTGTAGAGTAAAGCACGTTTACTTTCTGCGCCGGACTCCTTGTAAAAGGTTTAATAGCGAATGGACCTAGCTAAATTGTTTCCAAAGGGTTAGGTGCCAATCGTACCGATTTACACCTTATTGCGACGCCATTCTGAAGCCTGTGTTATCGGAAAGGAACGATAAATTTTGAATGAAATGGGGATACGCCTTTCGAATTACAACATCTTTTTAGAACTGCGGACTAGTTAACCAAAACCCTCTTACAACTTTTATTGAAACAGGACAAATCAACTCGATGTAAACATACTTATACTAGTAAAAACCAAAAGGTGCTTCTGATTCAGTTGCTCGTAAATTTAAAGTAATCAAGTATTAAGGTCAATACTAGCCGCCTGCCCCGCTCGAAACAGAAGCGCATGTACATGAGTACAGATGGCAACTGTTTTAATCCCCTCCCTCCACCCTCGCACAAAATACGCCATTAAAACATTGTGAAATGTGCAATCACGTTTTTTGCCATTCTGATTTTAATTGAACCAACCAACTGGTTGTGTACACAAAATCTTACTAATTTAACTAAAACATGAATTGCAAAATTCAGTGAATTCACTCATAAAACAAATGAATTTAAAAAAAACATGTCGGGCTATACTCGACTGATATACGTGAGTGAATCGTTTATTTCACTAAAATCGGTTTTGTTTAACGGACGGAACTTTTACACTTTCAAGTCTTCGTTTTACTATGATAGTTTCGAAAGTAGTAACAAGATTTTTAAACCATCGAAGTTTTAACTGATTAGATCATTAGACGGTTAATGTTCGATGTTTGTTGGTAGGTAATTTTAAAAGTAACGTTAAAAGTTGGACCGCTGGTTCAAACCCCCCGACCCCCCACGCTTGCTGTTGACACCAGCACGCGCCTCGGAAGCTTGGCTTAAAAACAACCAGAATTTAACCTTATTATCTGTAAGTAAAAGATCACGTTTGTGGCCATCTTGACCCGTCGCGCCGACCTGTTTGGAGATAAGATTACGAATGGTTATCCGATGTCATTAGGATACATTTAGAAAAGTCATTCTCTAAATTAATGCTGGCGAGCTTAAGAGGCCATTCAGGTTATCAGTGGGGACAGATAATAACGTAAAAGTCCAAGACATTTTACTCATAACCTGATTTTCTTGAAATACCTAACTTGGTAATTAGCAGATTCAAGGAACCTTCATATAAACACGATATGAAATACGATGATGATGTGTACGACTTTCATACGAACAAAATACTCAATACGAAATTTTGAGACCATGTCTGTACTACCTATCTAAACTCTTCAATAGTTGAAAAAACAAAGTCAATACAGTCTATATAAATAAAAATAAGTATACTCAATTTTATTTACAGACTGTGTTATTATTATTTTATTTGCTGTTGTGTCACCGGTGCAGTTATCACCGCAAGGCGGCTTGTGGCGTAGCGACACCACAAACCTGAGATCTCTGGGGTATACATACACACATGCGCTTATATACACATTCACACATAGTTACACACCAACCCCGCCTCTAATTTGCCTTATTAACTGCCTAGAGTGGATCGCAAGAGCTATATTTAATACTCGAAGGGTAGACGTGTTTGTGTAAGTGGCGAGTTGACTTGAGTTAAGTTGAGTTTGAAGTCCAATGAGACCTCTCTACCTTTAGCCGCCCACACCAATGTTGCCACCTCGTTGCTCCGCATGGGGAAGAGTTTGAATGGCCCAGGGTGCTTTTATGAGATATCAAAATGGTAGTCATCCGTTTATCTCACTCCGTAGCCGGGAAATCCATTCTACAGCTTACCAACCCTATATCCCATTCCAAGTTATTTCCTGACTGGCAATAGTTTTTCAGCCGTGGAGGACTATTCTCTCTAGGGGATATACCTCAATAGGTGGGCCCATCTCATATTTACATTATGTGGTACCAAAGGCCTCTTCGTATTGACTTCGGCCCCATGAATGCCTTTCAAATGATCGGGTCTTTGTACTCAAATTGTACTCGTATACCTACCGTTATAAACGTTCAGTAAAGTTCGCGGGATCGCGATGGATGCGGAAAGCACAAGTCCGGTTTGAGTGGAGAGTCTTGAGGGAGGCCTATGTCCAGCTGTGGACGTCTTTCGGCTGACATGCATGCTGATGGCATGAGCAAAAGTTGCTAAGCAACCGACGCGTTCACAATGATCTAAGCACGGCTCTATTATTATAGAGATAAGAGCTTGTTTAGATCATTGTGACCGCTTTGGTTGCTTAACTAACTACAAATTAATTTTGTGCACAACTTCTTATTGCGTAATATTGATAAGCGACACTTTTGCCTTTATATCATAAACCCACTGCACAAACCAAATCTTCTTAACATCAGCATCGAAAAAAAAAAGACAACCTGATTCAACCTTACCAGAGCTATGTCTTATCAGCGACTCCCATCCAGGTTCGGGAGGAAGTCGTCAAAAAGGATTTCAGAAGTCAAAACTCTAGTGGTTTACGGGACCCTCATCTTACAACCCTTGACACGCGCGAGTATTTTTTTAAGATAACGCGTTGCATTGTATTAAATGAAGGCCCAGAAAACATGGCACATGAAGGCTCTCCGTCATTCCGGGCAATAATCGCCGCGGGACCTCGCTGTAAGGGTTTACTATAGGCTTTAGCATTTCTGACAGAATTTATCATAAGTCATAGCATGTGAGGATTTTTAGACACCTTGTCAGAATTCCATCCGGACGTCTGAAATGGCAGATTTTTGGGATTTATTTAATGAAGCACTAAATGTATCTTGTGCCGTGATAAATAATTAACAATGATAAACGTGCTCAATGGTAAAGCGGCCTACCTGCCCTTTGTACGGGTTTTCACATAGGATACGATGCTATATTATGTATGCTCTAACTAGACGTTGCCTGCAACTTCTTCTGTATAGGATTCGATTAACGCTATCCTGCCGGAACTATGCAATTTTCCGGTATAAATGATAGTCTATGCGTAATTCTGATGTATAAAGCTACATTATCATGAAGTTTCATCAAAATCCGTTCTGGAGTTTTGGCGTGAAAGAGTAACAAACACAAAAAATAATACGTTCATCCATCCTTGCAAACTTTTAGGTTTAGGACTTTTATTTTTTTATATCTGGTAGCCCTGCTGGCTATTCAATGTATAAGACACGAATTCCACGGCATTCTGCATTCGAACCGGCGCGGTGGCTCTTAGCTTAACTCGTTCGTGTATACATGAAATACTGTGAATATTGTAGACTTGCGGTGTGCAGCGAGGTGGAAATCTACGTAAGTATTTTTAGGGTTCTGTACCTTAAAAGGAAAAAACGGAACCTTATAGGATCACCTTGTTGTCAGTCTGTCTGTCTGTCAAGACCCCTTTTCTCTGGAACGCGTAGAGGTAGCATGCTGTAATTCATATCAAATACTCAAACCTGCAGTCCCTTGAACTTGTGAAAAAATCAAACTTCTAAGTCAATGCAATTAAAAGATTGTTTCCATACAAATTGCCGTACTGTGAAAACCTAAAGGGTACTTGCAGTTGTGCTAGAAACTTAAATTTAGGTATAAAGGTAGCTCTTAAAGCACAACCACAGAGAAAATTTTCAAAATCTTAAATTTTTATGTCTGTCTGTATATGTCAGAGACCAATACAAAATGACCGCACATTGCGTAAATTGTGCTTAGGAAAAGGACTCTGCTAATACTGGACAACTTAAAACACTGGGGAAAAGCAGGAGAATCTTTGTACGGAACCCTCGTGGGCGAGTCCCACTCGCACTTGTCCGGTTTTTGCTTCTAAAATTGGCCTCCGTGTGACATGATTCAAATTATAATACTTACCTAAATGCAAAGCTAAAACACTCATGATTATTGTACAACGTATTATACCTACGAATACGATAACCTCTAAAAAGTTTACACTAAAGTAATAATAGCTAAGAACAATTTCTATATTAGGTACCTACCTAAGTTTAATAAAATCTCCATCTCCAATCTTCATTAATTCAGTACCTATACGCTCGGTATAGGCACGGGCAGTAGGTATAGGAACTACAAAGATGGCATTTTTTTTAAACATAAACTTTTATTGCGATTCAGCGTAAATTTTTATAAATTTTCTTTTTTCTTTCTACAAAATACTTTATGGAAAACTACTAGTAGAGTCGAAGCGAATACAGCGAAAAGTTGAACCTTTGACATTTCGGAGCATAAAATACTTGAACTTACACTGCAATAAAAATTTGAACATCTAATTCGTCAGTAAAAAGTTTTAATGATTTAAAACTGTAGTGAAATTCATTACTTTCGGATACGTTTAATTATTTTCCTATGTGTGACCAGAAAAAAACTGGACAAATAAATTCATTATTCGCTGTTCATTTATCCACGTCGGAGTCGGAATTGTTTTTAGTTCGATGTGAATTTATTTCTAGCTTTGTTTGGTTGTTTCTGTAAATTGATAAAACGTAGGTAGGTACCTACCTATAGAGGTTTGCTAAATGGGAATTAATGGAATTAAAAAATATTGCCAGAGGGGGTGATATTGAACGAGTAATGATTTTCAATCAGAACACTGTGATCAAAACAACTACTCTCGGACTGCAGACTCTTATTGTTACAAGTTATCTGATTTTCTTAGGCTTTATTTTTAACTTAAAAGTATTTATTTTCTAAGAATGTTCCAATCAACCCCAATTTACTTCAATGAAATTGAATTTAACAAAATGGTCGATATAGGTTTTCTTTACCGGGTTTGAAAAGGTATCGTACGTCGTGCCTCTATCAGAATTGTGTGCCTCTATAGAACTTACTATCTATCTATTAAGTAAAACAATAATAGACATTCACATTACTCGTACATACGTACCTAGTCAACTAGTTATGTGTAGCCACACTGACATACATGAGTGATATGTTTGTGTGTGACTGTTTTTTTCACTGTGATTGAATCTCACGGTAGTTTCATGTTAAAAGAAGTTATGCGGCTATTCACATTGACCAGCAAATCCTAAACTATGGTTTGGGTAAGAAAAATAATTGATGTTTTCATAAAGATCACAGCTTAAAGTAAGAGCATAAAATAAGATAAACATTCGGTACCTACTGTGGTGTCTTGAAGTAGTTTAATAAAGCGACCGCCCGAGGCGGTCTCGAGACATGGCGCGGATATAGCGATACGCCGTATATATCCTGTACGTACATATACCTACGGGATACGTGCTGGATATATGAAGAGACGGCGGGATGACGGATGGAAAGTATATCGCGGACGCGAGAGATTTTATTCACTAAACGGTACGAAGTGCTTTTGGTTAAAATATTTAGGTCCTGAGTTCAATGCTTGAAGCATTACTAGCTGTATTATTAAAAAAATAATATATTTATGTCAATTAGCAGAACTCTCAAAAAGAATTGAGAACAATCGTAACAGGAAAGAACCTATAACTGATATACATTTTGGACTGCGCATTATCCATAATGTTTCTATTATCACAATAAATTATAAAGTTTTTATATCAGAATCAGGGCGATCTATAATCCATCGGCATTTCATCAGATCTTTGAGTCACCTTATCACCTGATGTCTGTCATGCCGCCTGACACGGAGTCATCTCTGAACATGGAGACATGTCCAGGCTAAGTGCAGGCGATCAGTTTCACGTGACACTTCAGTATTGCAAATGTATGTTTAGACTGCGGCAATGGCCTATCGTTCGTGTCCGTGTCGTATCGTGATTATCCAAATAGATATTTCATAAAAATCGTCCAATGTATCACTCAAGTGACTACGTAAAAATTACAACAATTACAAGTATTTAACTTAATTTAATTAGAACTGTTTTATTGTTTTGTTATAAAGTAAAACTTAGTAGTAAATAAATATCATTGTAAATTACAAGAAACAAAATTATATGTATATTAGTTGGTTCTGATTTAAACGACGGCTTCAAAGTCCCATATTCTTTGAGTACCACACTGGAGCGCCGCCTCGCTTCCGCGCGTCTATGCTACAACACAATGTGTGTTGAAATATTAGATTGAACAAACTTTAACACAATAATTTTTCAGCACATAATGGAGACGAGATGATAGTGATATCTGACAGCGCCGTCGTCTCCTGGCGGAGAAGCTAGCTGCGAAGCAAGGTTAGCATAATTTTAAAACGCTAGGTTGTTTTTAAAGTTACAAGGAACTTAATTAAAACTTAGTAGTGAATTCACTAGAGCTTACACGAATGGATTGAAGGAGAATATGACATACATATTTGAATATTAAAGAAATGACTTAAATGATTTAAACCTGTCATTTTCATTGAGAAGTGTTTAGGTGAGACAGATACTTTCATTAATTAAATCGATCGATTTTTGCCAACTCTCGTGAATTAATCTAAATTCGCAAATATGAAAGTAACCATACACAGACTGATTAAAAAAAACGAGACAAGTGCGAGTCACCTCGCGCACTAGGGTTCCGAACAACGATTTTAACGCTTTTCCCCAGTGTTTTACGTTGTCCAGTGTTAGCAGGGCCCTGCTCCTAAGCAAAATGTACGCAGTGTAGGGTCATCTTATATTAGTCTGTGACAGATTTAAAAATTTAGATTTTGAGAATTTTCTATGCGGTTGTGCTATAAGAGCTACCTTCACACCAAATTTCAAGTTTCTAGGACAACTGGAAGTACCCTTTAGGTTTTAATGAATTTAAACAACCTTTTTAATGACTGTATCTTTTGATTGCTTTGACTAGAAATTTGATTTTTCACAGCTTTAAGGGACTGCAGGCTTGAATATTTGATGTTAATTTCAGCCTGCTACCTCCACGCGTTCCAGAGAAAAAGGGTCTTGACAGACAGACAGACAGACGGACAGACCGACAGACGGACAGACAGACAGACAGACAGACGGACAGCAAAGTGATCCTATAAGGGTTCCGTTCCTTTTTAAGTACGGAACCCTAAAAACAGTAATTTGTATACAGAAACGTGTAAACTTAATCTTTCTACGTAAACTTAAAATTTCATCTGATTTGATTTAATGCCTGCATAATTACCTATATCAGTCTTTGACTGAGTAACTAATATTAGCGTTAATGTTAGAGATGAGTCAAACATTATGACTATCGTAAGCCAATTCGAAAGCGATATGACCTACCGCGCAGTGAGAATAAAGACAAAAAGAGAATAAGAAGCAAGAAAAGTGCAGGAAGCAAAGAGGATACCTAGTAAGATTTTCATGGGGTTTTCAAGTTTTATCACTATTTTTAACCCATCTTGCCACGCTAGCAGCTTGAGCTCATCTCGCTGTCGCTACATTTCAAAATAACGCCACTCGCGCCTCGCCCTCCAAGACGTAGCCTTACGGTAGATGTCGTAGCCCGTAGCCGTAGCTCGTAGACAGTCAGCGAGCGCGGTCCGTAGCAGTCGGCCGCGACCACCGCGCGCGCACCAACCGTCTTCCGTACAACTTCACCATTCCTATGAATGAACGACTCACGAGTGAATGACAAACTGAATGGCAATAAACAAATTAATAATTAAAGTTACGGTGTTGCATGAACTTATAATGACGCAGTGTTAAATGTGAGTATGAATTAATTCAAAAAGTTGAACTCAGTTACGCATGGTTGGTAGGTAGTAATTTAAACTTTGGCGTTAACAGAGCCATATCTGCTAATGCGCTACATAAACTTTGTTTATTTTCATAACATAACTAACAGCTGTCCGCGGCTTCGCGCAGGAATTTATTTTATGCATTCTTTTTTTTTTCATTTCATTCATTTTTAAGCGTAAACATCGCAATATAAACTAAACTAAATAAAGATAATTATTTACCTTTAACAAATAGTGGTTAATGCCTATACTTAGTTTTTTTTATATAACATTTTATTATTTTATCTACACACATGATCGCAAGTCCCCTAATATTATGCGTTCAGAAACCGTACGTAATGACCATCATTAATCTGTTGGTTTCGATTGGCAAACGGTTCTGATGGTTTCACATTAGATATTGATATCGATTACTACGAGATTCGACGCCTAGTCAGTTTCATTTTGTCATCATTAAGCAAAATACTTACGAATTTCATTATAATCACATTATTAATAATTATTTTCTCTTATCACTTAAATCGAGCGATGATATTTTGACATTGTTATTTCAGTCGCACAAGTGATACCAGTAAAAAAACTAGCTAGTTCCATTTTCATTATTATTATTTTGGGCTATTTTATTCAGTTCTTTGAAATTAACTGTTTTTTGTCGAATTTGTGTGAATAAATTTATCTCTCTCTCTCTCTCTCTCTCTCATTAAAATTCCGCAATACAGGTGCACCCCAAAATAGTGTTCAGGCTTTACAATCGTCATTAGAAATATCGGATAGTTACAAATATTTTGCACACGAACTAAAGGTCATTTTTAAGATTCCGTACCTCAAAAGGAAAAAACGGAACCCTTATAGGATCACTTTGTTGTCCGTCTGTCTGTCTGTCTGTCAAGACCCTTTTTCTTTGGAACGCGTAGAGGTAGCATTCTGAAATTATTTTATGTCAGTGGCCTACCACTGACATAAAAATGACCTTTAGTTCGTGTGCAAAATATTGGTGTGGAGATACAGCCTGGTGACAGACAGACAGACAGACTGACAGACAGACAGCGGAGTCTTAGTAATACGGTCCCGTTTTACCCTTTGGGTACGGAACTCTAAAAAGAAAAAAAATACGCATCGTATTTATCGCAAAAACCAACCCTACGTTAGGTTTAGACCTAACTGGCAAAAAAGAAACTTCTCTGCGGTCTCACACATACTCAGTTGGCACTATGACTTGGGTCTGAAGAGAAAAGTATCATTGTTACATGAGTGGGTAAAGATATAAGTCCGGGGACCCGGCGCGAAAACGATGAGAGGTTGCATCATATTTGGCTTAGGCCTCGCAAAAACGTGAAAAAATCCTTTGTACAAAACTAGTAGCTGCTGAAAGGATAACTTTGCAAAACATTTGAAAAATTTTAAGGAAAATAAGAACACTGATAAAATATTTCCTTGTTAAGAAAACGCTCTTTTTTGGAAGAGTGATAATAAGCAATCCTAACGGAAGACCAGCGCTGGCTGCAAGGCCAGCATCATACCGAGTTGAGAGCAGTTCGTGACAACTTTATCCTATGTCTTTTCTGCTTGTTACCTCGTATTAATTTCTTTCTTTCAATCGGATATAAATACATTCGTAAGGACATCGTTGAAACATTTGGCATTAGGTAATAAATAAACTAGATGACGCGCGCTATTAAAACTGATCGCTTGCTGGATTTGGGCCACACGGGTGCCACCGTTTTCCATCTTTTCTTTGTAGTTTTATACACAGAATAGAAAGGCCTACATGACGTACAAAATTCTAAGTACCTAAGTAAATGTGACTGATCCTTCTACAGGATATCATCTGTCTTTATAATCGCCAATTATTGGCTGAAACCAGACAAGTTGCCACGTTTTTAGGCAAAATTATACTTATCTAGTCAATGCGTGCTTATCACGTGACTGTCACTTGCCTTCTTTGCCTACTGGGTGATTTAAAATTAAATGTACTTAGGTCTAAGGATTAGAATTATCTAAATCTCTATGCCAGTATTACTTGAGTTGTTATAGTTAAACATAATTGATATTCACGGGAAAACCGTAAAAATAAAAAATTGGGAGAAAAAATACAAAAAGATACTCCTACTGAGATCATTATAGTAATTCGTTGAATCGACAAAAATAAAAAATGAACTAAAACTAAAAATACTAGACAAATGTTGTATTCGAATTCCTCCAGAATGGATTAAATAATGTATGTTGCCTAAAACATATTTGACAACCAACGTGACTTTGCTCCTTACCTAAAACATAATCATTGCACAACTATTCCAAACGTTGAAATCAATAAATTAACGATAAAGTGTGACAAAGCAAAATGTTGGCTCAATAATTTTATCTACACACGTATCATAAGTCCTCTATAATGCGTTCAGAAACCGTAGAAAATGACCAGCATTTCGACAGCCAGTATCGATAAGTCATTACGGCATCGAATTTGATGTCGTAATGACTTTTAGATGTCGTTATGAGTAAAAAATTTTAATCATCTTCAAAAATCAACATAATTTTCAATAAAAAAACATTCGATACGAAGCGTGCTCGGTATGTTTGTTTATAACCGACTTCAAAAAAATGAGGAGGTTCTCAATTCGTCGGAATATTTTTTTTAATTTTTTTTATTGTATGTTCCCCGATTACTCGAAGACGGCTAGACCGATTTAAAAAAATCTTTTTTGTTTGAAAGGGTATACTTTCTAGTTGGTCCCATTGTCACCAAGTCAGGATCTGATGATGGAATCCCAGGGAAATCGAGGGCAACCCTCAAATTTTATAGGGATGGATCACGTGTTTCATATATTTTATAAAGCTATTTAAGTATTTGCGTCTGGTAGTCATCATCCCATGTTGATGAGCTGATGATGGAAGATACAACTCCTTAACGGTTAGGAGTTGGAGGATAATTCTGAAAATGTTAAATCATAATTCTAAAGGGTATACTCCTGAGGTGGTCCCATTGTCACTAAGTCAGAATCATGAGATCCTGATCATGGGATCCCAGGGAAATCGAGGGCAACCTTCAAATTTTATAGGGACGTAACATGTGTTTCATATATTTTCGAAAGCTATTCAAGTACTTGCGTCTGGTAGTCATCATTTCGTGTTGATGAGGTGATGATGGAAGGTACAACTCCTTAACGGTTAGGAGTTGGGGGATAATATTTTAAATATTAACGTAACTAAAAATTGTGGAATAAAAAATCTTTTAACAAAAAGTAAAACCGCCTTCAAAAAAAACCTTAGAAAAAAAACATTAAATAATCCCCAAAAAGCAAGTAAGTAAGTAAGTAAGTAAACACTTTATTGTACAAAAAATAGGATAAAACACAAGTTACAACAATAACATTTGAGTACAAAGGCGGACTTATCCCTAAAAAGCCATGAGTTTTATGGCCTAGCAGAAATATAAAGTCGGTGCTTCATTCCAAGAATATTCCGCTAGCACCGCACCAACTTCATATTTCTGCTAGGCCATAAAACTCATGGCTTTTTGGGGATTATTTTGTGTTTTTTTTTTTGAGGTTTTTTTTGAAGGCGTTCATACTTTTTGTTATTAATCAATAAAAAAACACACAAACTCGTGATAAGTATAATATATTATGCCTTCAGCTTCTGAATTCATCATAGAGTACTTATAAATGTGTGTGTAGATAAAGTAATGTATGCAACTCTACATAATTAGGCCTCAAAACTGTGGTTTTATAAAACCACACTCGTGTTTTAAGGACTCTCATTATGTAGCAGTTGCATAAACTACTATATACTGCTTGTACGTAATGAGAGAGTCTGTTCAAAAATACTTAATTAATTAGGAGTATTCCTTGTTTAATCTGTTAATGGACTGTAACAATCCGTTTACCTATCACAAATGTTTATTTTTGATTAAGTACTCCATCAAAAACTTCAAGCATGTAACTACTAGACTATTTTAGCGCGTACCGAGAACTAATGAAAACACGAAAACTAAACATTGAGCAATCTAAATATAATGCTCTAAAGATAGTGTCGTGAATGTCGTTAAAAAATAGACTCTCCACTTGGCAGTGACACTAACAAGTATGGGTCGTTAAAATACCTGCCGAGATTCTTGCGGGAACATTTTACTGTCATCGTCTGTACGACTAAATCATGCGCAGATAACATCGTAAAACACGATGTAACAATTCAAACGCTTTCATATTTTTAGGGTTACGCGCAAAGAGGTGAAACTGTTGATGGGTCATTTTATAGAAAGTTGTACACACACTTTTTTTCTAGAATTTTGAATTTTTTATATTTTATCTACTTAGGATCACGAGTACTATTGATTTTAATACGTGAAAAAAAGTATCCGAAAATACTGTGTTCCATTCCGTTACCCTTTTCAAATACAGTTTTATATATGAGAGTACCTAACGTAATGGAAGTGGAATGGATGTTAAAATCTATAGTGCTGATGATTATAAGTAGATATAACCTAAAAATAAAAATTAAAAAGTGGGGGTACAACTTTCTATAAAATGACCCTGATACACTTGTACATAAATGTACATAGCAAGTAATATGTCACGAGCGTTTTTTAGTAAAACTTAAATGCAAATAAACAAGAATTGAAAGATTATAGTTAAAAAAAACGGATCACTCACGCATATAAGTCGAGTTTAGCCTGACTCGGACATGTTTCGGACTAATTTAATTTTAATTGTTGCGTCTAGTAGTCGCGCGAGCAGAGCCGCGGCGCGCAGTGTGCGTCTCGCCGCCGCTGGGTCGTGCGCTCCCAGAGGAAGGACGACGAATTAGTCCGAAACATGTCAGACTAAACTCGACTTATACACGTGAGTGATCCGTTTTTATTTCACTATGATTGAGTCTCACGGTAGTTTCATGTTAAAAATTTAAAATTTCTAATTTCTTAAAAAGTGTGACAACCTGGTGACACACTTATTCTGAAAAAGATAAAGGAATTAGAACATTCGCCCATCTATTGATGAATGTGAAATTAAAGTTGATTCTGTCAGTCGTATATCATTATAATTGTTTCCACAGACTCAGTTTTGTAGCATTTTTATTGCAAACTAGTTTTCCCGCGGAGACGAATAAAGAGGCGACATAAAATTCTGCAAGTACTCTCCTCAGCGAGAGCTTAGTTAAACAAAATAACTTAAAAACTTTGTACAATACTTTTGGAGGTATTATATGGCTTTAGCATAAAGGAATAACTAGTACAATACTGGTGTATTCCCAATTGTTTTCTTGTTGAGCAAAAGGCCGTCGTTTGAATGTTATATTATACTTACGTGTACCATAATAACGAAGCTATTGTATACACAACAGTACATATATTGAATTAAATTAATTTTAGTATTCAACTTCGCATTCATTTGTCTTCATGTTACTATTTAAACCAGGTAGAGAAAGTAACAATCGTCATGCCTAATTGTTTCAACTGTATGAAGAATTGAACCCGTCATAACAAATTCAAATTAATTTATTAGAATGCGTTTGAGCCACGGTTGAATACAAAAGAGGTAGATTAGATAAAATCCCTTTTGGAAACCATCTAAGTATTCAGAGAGCTGGGAGAGTTTCTGTCACGAGATACAATAAAAACAGCGATCCTCTCTTATGGTAAATTGACAACATTTCGTATTTCTGAGACTTTAATTTGATTAGTTGTCTGTATTCTGTATGGAAAGAGGAACACATCAATAGTTTTGAATTCTCTCTATGATTCATAATTCATTTATTATTATCACTTTATTAAAAGGTTCTATACTAAAAAGACATAACTCCAGTTCTTCGTTAGGATAGAGCTGTCTCGATAAAAACAAAGCAAACACGTTGATGACGATAATGTGACGTTGTCAAACTCAAAATTGTGAGAGCTTTTTTCATATGTACTTGTCTGTCTTACTTAACATAACTCCTCGAATGGACGAGTTCCGGGAAGCGTGCTTGGCTAAATTATCACGAATGTGTCATTCATCCTAATAAAGTAGGGTATTTAATAATTCGATCCCATCATTCAATCATGCAAAACTGTCCTGTAGGTATATTTTCATTAAGTTGACGATTGTTTAATTGAAGTTGCATATTAAAGAAAAGTTTGATTACCTATTTAATATTATCGCGTCACCGGATTTAAGTTGTTTAACAAATTTTTAAGTCGATTGACTATAGTTTTAAAGTCCCTGACACAAGCAAGCAAACAAAGTACAGAGAGTACTTATGTAGGTATTTTTGTAATTCTGAGCTGTGAAATCATTCCATCCTAAAAACAATTTAACGTAGGCACAAAGAAAGTCCATTATAGAATCAGTAATTATCCTCCATTAGCCTAAAAGGATTACAAGGTGTGATATTGCTTGCGTGTACAGGATGATTTGTTGCGGCAGCTCATCCGGTATTAAAACAGCAAACCCGGATTACACAGAATATAGATGACAATTTCAATGTCACTACAACGTGTACTGAATTACAGTCTATTAGTTTCTATCATAATCATAATCATAACTAATATTATAAATGCGAAAGTAACTCTGTCTCTCTGTCTTTCTGTCTGTCTGTTAGTTACCTCTTCACGGGAAAACCGCTGCACCAATCTAGATGAAATTTGGTAAGAAGATAGTTTGAATATTGAGGAATAACATAGGTTACTTTTTATTCGGGAAAATTGTTTAGTTCCCGCGGGATAGCGATAACCGAATTCTACGCAGACGAAGTCGCGGGTATTGTTGGATAGGTCTTTCAAAAATATTGGGCGTGCTCCAAGATCATTTTTCGATAGAGTTATTCGTGTGTGAAATATTTTGCTTTAAAGTGCTCATTTTTGTTGGAGTCAAGTGTCCCCCCCTCTACCAGAGAAACTGTTATATTTGGAAATGTGAAAACATCAGAGCAGTAGTGCATATCACTATATTATATCACTAAATTCACTAATTTAAAAGGAAAACTATCAGAGATGAGTAGGCTTTACAGGTTTGGGAGTAATAGTTGATTAACTTATTGTGTTTGTCTGTGTCGGTAACCGATATAAATTGACCCCAAACTGCGTACAGTTCGCTTAGGAGTAGGGCTTTGCTAACACTGGTTTCGAATAGGTGTGATGAAAATAACTTTAAATTAGGTAGGCCAAGGCTTTTTCGTAATGGCTTAGGAACTCTATCCCGGGTTTGTCCGACACTCTCTTGCCCGGTTTCATTATGATAAAATTCAATTTCATAGGTGTTCCTATACTCCATAGCTATAACTCATAATATTGAAACGTCATCAAACACGGTGTCTGATACGGTGGAATTTAGGGATAGTCTCACTGTTATAGTTACACTTTAAAGATACTGCTACAAGAGATTAGATTCTACCTGAACTTCTTCATAAAACATCTTGCCGTCTCACACGAACTTTCGGCGAATACATTTTTCCCCTAATTTCTGTTTAGTGTAAGAAAACCGCTTAAGATTAATATCCTTCTCGCTTAGATCGCTGTCGGTGTTGCTTTGTAAAGATGTTTCGCCTCAATGTTTTTCTTTTTAATGGGTAAGTAGCCTGATGGGGTTCAGTGACCTCATTTTTAAGCTACGAAATTCAATAGCGAAATAGTACTTTTTGATATAAGTGCGGAAAGTATGTCATTATGCACACTCGTGCATAATGACATACTTTCCCGAGGTGTCTAGGCCCGAGCCGCAAGTCGAGGGTCGAGATTCGGAACGAGTGAAAATGACACTTACGCACGTGTACCAAACGACGTTTTTTAATACATTTGCGAAAAAATTACAAAGAGGGGGCCGGCCGCCCCACGCCACCCGCCGGCGACCAGAGCCGTGTTTTATAAAGCTACAAGTTACAATTTACAAGCGGAAGTCTCTTTCTAACAAAAGGTGATAGAACGAGACTTCCGCTAGTAAATTGTAACTTGTAGGTTTATAAAACACGGTCCAGGTGGAGGAAGGCGTAGGGGAGCCGCCGGCGCCTTGGAAAAGTAAAAAGCACTAGTACGAAAAATACAACTTTCCGCATGAAACATAGCTACAAAATGTACCACTTTTTGAGCAACTGTATTAAAAACATTTTTGTTTTCAAAAAAAAAGCGGTACGGCAGTAGCTTCTAGCTACTAAAATAGATGTTACCAAAGTAGATGAACTGAAGTAGATTTGATAAACATCTTGCGTAATTTAATAGTACATTATTGTCTAGGCCAGGAAGTAGGCAATTGCTGGATGAGTATTAGATTTTTAACGGACGAGCTTGCGAGTCCGGTAAAATAATACGAAGCCAGCAGTTGCTGTTCTGGCCGTGGCGAATATAGTGCTTTTCTCAAAACTCAGGAAGGAAACAAAAAAACTGCTATTTCATCAAAGTTTCATGCGATTTTACGTTAATTCCATATATTCTAACCACTAGAACAAAATTTATATCAATTGTAAAATGCAGGTACGTAGAACTTACAGCAAAATAATGAAAATTGATTTTTTTCCGCTTTTTTTAATCAATCTCATTTGAATTTAATTTATGACAAATATTTGTAGAAGTAGTTTGTAAGGGATTGGTTTGAATGTATTCCAATAGATGGCGCTAGTACGGTCAGGAGGCAATCCTGAATCGCGCTGTTAAGATTTGTCTGAAAAAGCATAAGGTCTGGCAATTGTATTTCAAATTTCGTACGATACGGCTTCGTCATAGCAGTAGCAACCTGGCTCCATTTTAGGTACAGAGTGTTAATAGGTACTTAAAAAAAAATTAGACAATAATGAAATTTTTATGTAACATTCCTGTCGAGTTTTAGCGCTCCAGCAATGTTTTCATTTGGTTGACCGTAAACAACGCACTTCACTGTCTGATATGTAGTCAACAATGACAACATTTACGGACATTTTTGAGAAAAATACAATTCAAATGCTACGAAGGAGGATTGTAAAAAAGAAAAGAAATTGTATCTATGTATCATCGCTGTTTAATAGTGTCTAGAATATACCTACATCAATTATTATGTTAATTCTCACATATCTACTACATAATTATGCATGCGTATTTGATTTGTCTTGACGCTCTGTAGTGAATGACAGACTCTTGGTATTATAACGTAACCAATAATGCGTAAGTAATGCTCATCATTGTGATTGCTAAAGTTCAGTAAACAACCAGAATTGCGCAAAACACGAGTACATTATGACATCTAATAATATGGGTTGGATATACTCTCCCTAGTCATATCCCCTTTGAGATAGCCAACAGTTTATTATACCAGTTTAGGATACCACCGAGCTGCTACGAAAGAATTTCTTATAAAGCTAGTGTATTTTGCGGTTTTCCTCACGGTTACAAGCAAATGTTTACAAAAAAATATATTAGTTGCTAATGTTATTCCTTCCTTGAAATTCAAATTGTATGGGGAGCGGAAAATTGAATCGCTTAATGCAGGTAAAATTTGCTTATGAAAATAATAAATTTGCCAAACGCGCTCCACTTACCGAAGTAGTACTTCATTTTAAGAGCTCCATTTAAGTCAAGTTATGTCTCGGGCCATGGTGGAAATTACAAATTACTAATTACATTCAAATTCGGAATGTGTTTTTTCTGGGCTCCTTTAAAGTAACAACCAAATGAGTAAGTACCTAACTGATTGAATTTAGCCCACGAACTGCATGTGCTAAGCAAAGTAGGTGAAACGAAGTTAACTAAGAAAAATTGACACATTATTTCACCTTCCAAATTCTCTACACTACACGAAACTGAACCCACACTAGAAACTTCTGTAATAATTTTACAAACCAATTTACATACAATAATGACTCTATCGGTCCGATGTATTTATTTATAGATAGAAACAACTACTGCCACCAGCTTCTTGGTGACAGAAGCAGCCTGAGAGTGATGATCATAGACGGACTTAATACTTTGGATAAAAACTATGTTTCGAGGGGGATAAGCGAACTTATTGAAAGCCGGTAAAAGCTTCCAGTTGTAGAAGTATGTATTAATCTGACAACTTTACTTTCATTGACATTAGGTAGCTATAATAGTAGGCATCTATAGTTGCCAACACGCTGACCATTCATACACCTTGTCGCGCTGTGGTGAGATTCACAAATATAATTTCAGAGTCTTGACTTTAAAAGTACTTTGAATTTGATAAGATTTAGGCACCCAGAATTTTCTATCTTAGTTGTAAACAATTCTGGCTGAAACCACGATTTTCGCCCCAACCGCATATTCTGTATCACTTAAGAAAGACGCATATAATTATTATTCTTGTGTAAAATTAACCCGATGATTTAAAGACGGTTATCAGATCAATGGTTCGGATGATAGACTTTAAGATGCGAGGCTGCTTGAAAGAAAACAAATTTCTATCCACTGATTAGATTTCACTGCATTAAATTGAGGGTTTTCTATTTCTATTCAGTAAACACTATAAGGACGATAGCTCGGAGGGCAGACCAGGCAAACCCAGATATAACGAGACTCAGATGGCTGGATGGGATCAACAAAAAATATTTATTTTATTTTATCTGTTAGGTACCTACATTTACTTATTGTAAACAACAGCGTAAAAAACTCAAAGCTTACAAAATAACATGGCAAAGTGACACAATTACAATTGCACACAGCGTTTATGCACACCAATACCTATCACTAAAATACTAAATACCAACACCAATATAAATTTTAATATATCGAATCAAAATACCTTTTTGATGACCGGATAGCCTGGTGGTAGTTGATTGCCCGGAGTGGTAGCGCGACACCACGGCGTGGTGGAGGTCCCGGGTTCGAACCCCAGTTCGAGTCTAAATTTTTCTGGTCTTTCTGTATATTTACGTTTCAGTTTGAGATTTGAGAAATAATTTCGAACGGGATAACCGAAAAAACAAAAAATACAAAAAGTTGGTTAGTGGTAAAGAGAGCCTGGCTATGAAGCTTGAGGTCCCGGGTTCGATCCAAAGTCGGGGCAGATGTTTGTAAGACGAATACGAACGTTTGTTCTCGGGTCTTGGATGTTTAATATGTAATTAAGTATGGTAAGTATTTATCTATATAAGTATGTTTATCCGTTGTCTAGTACCCATGTACGTACAGGCTTTGCCTAGTTTGGGACTAGTCAACATTGACCTAGGTCAATTGGTATCAAATTGTCCCACGATATCTATTTATTCGTTTTATTTTATTTATTTGATGCCGGCTTCTACAATAATTACTAGTAGGTAGTCACCACAAATTATAATTTACAAATCCGTACACTCCGAGAAAACAAAACACGTTTTTAAATTTTAAACAGCAAACACTGTTCGAAACCAACCGGCTTGTGCGAGTAAAAAGGATTCCCTTTATTGCCGACTGTCCTTGGTACATAAATCAGAGTGTAAGCAGGTAGATAACAGGCATAAAATTCGATCATAGCGACGGGAGCGCGTTAAGTCAGTGAATACAGCGAGATAGCAAAATGAGAACGGTAACGTAACCTACGCCGTTTTACGCGCTCACGCCTCGCTGCCTCGGCTTCGCAGGGAATCAAATACCATTAATTACATCTCATGTTGCGAATACTGAAATCAAATATATTATTAATATGACTAAGATGTGTTCTGTTCACTAGGCAAAGGTGTCATTTTGATTACCTAATTGTCGCCATTCAGTTGGACGACGATGGAAACATCAGAAATTCTACCTTTATACGATTCAGTGCCAAGTATGACTGCCCACACTTTGCAGGGAATGCAGATGCGGTAACAATATCCCAGGAACATTCAATGTAATTTATCACCGCAAACTCAATAACAACACTCTGAAATTTTAAGACCTCCTTTCAGACCCTGTTGCAATAAAATTAAAAAAATATTTTTAATTATTTTGTATTTGCAAAATACTTGGGTAAGCACCATATTCAAGTCGATAGCATTAGTAGTTCCTGAGATAACCAGCTGTGACTGACAGCCAGACTAAGTCATACCATATGGGTTCCGTTTCGCAATTTTTCATTAAAGTGGGTCTCCTTTAAAAAACTAAAGGTAGTGTTTTAATTATGTACTTTACTTTCGTGTGTAGGTCCGACGTACACTTGGCCGTTTTTTACAAGCACTATTACGTCTGAGGAATAACTCGCTCATTGTCTGATCTTACACTCCAGGAGTTCCCACTTTGCAGCGCACCTTACATTTTTGTATAATTTCGTCCCGGCGCCCTGTGCCAAGTTTGTAGCTGTGTGTTTATACAGTAGATACAATGGCATCAATACGCTAAGAGAAGAGAAAATAGAAATGAATCGCGGTACCTCTGGGACTCTTCACGGCACCCCAGGGCGCCGCGGCGCGCAGCTTGGGAACCTCTGCACTAAAAGAATCCGCCTAACAGCGTATCAGTAATCTGATTTAGCTTCGTAGAATCAGCTTGGCCGTACTAAAGAGAACGCTGTGCCCTAAGCACGACTTGTCGAATCCTGCGTCACGTAAAATCGAATAGTAAACTATAACGAGTTTGTATGACGTTTGGAACAGCGCCCGCCCGTGAGCGTATTTGGAACTAAAATTTAGTATGAGATTTCTCGATCTCGATACGATAACCGTAACGTAACGCAGGATTCGACAAGTCGTGCTTAGGGCACTGATGGTCTAATCAAAGTTGCCGTTTGGCGACATTACCGTTGGCTGATCGTGTGGGCGGGCTGCTCACTTAATTAAGGACCTACATGAGAAATAAATATCCGGAACGTCAACACGATTTCAAATAAAGCTCCCAAATATTTTAATAATTAAATACTAATAATAATGTTTGTTTCATGTGCATCCCGGCCACCTCGACCTCTTTCCACGCCGGCCTGAGTCCCCGCGACTCCCGCACGCGCCGCTCTTGGCGGAGCCCCGTCAGTGCAGTTTTGTCGCGGCTGTCAGACTATTTTTCTATTTAGTTTTCCGTTGTGTTGTGTTTTTATGCCCTTAGATCATATGCAGAATGCAACGCAACCCGTAGATGGTACGTCACATGTATGCCCAATATGCAGTAGAACATTTAGTAGTATGATCTCAGTAGGAGTATCTTTTTGTATTTTTTCTCCCAATTTTTTATTTTTACGGTTTTCCCGTGAATATCAATTATATTTTTTATAAACTCACTGAAACATGAATACACAGAAAAAAACCAGAAAAATGCCAACCCCGGGAATCGAACCCGGATCCTCGACACTCCGGGTCGTGTGCTTTTCCCCTACACCACGATTGGACATAGAGGAAAGGCCGAATTTTTTCCATGTATTCAAATCTTAGCTTGTTTTTATCACTTTTTGCAGTGACTAGCGCCATCTATGCGATTACTTCGTAAACCGAAAACAACGCACCCTTTCGAAACTTATCAGTTTACCCAGGCTCAACAACGAGATGGCGCACTAAAGCAATCAATTCATGATCTCAGTAGGAGTATCTTTTTGTATTTTTTCTCCCAATTTTTTATTTTTACGGTTTTCCCGTGAATATCAATTATATTTTTTATAAACTCACTGAAACATGAATACACAGAAAAAAACCAGAAAAATGCCAACCCCGGGAATCGAACCCGGATCCTCGACACTCCGGGTCGTGTGCTTTTCCCCTACACCACGATTGGACATAGAGGAAAGGCGAATGGAGAAATGAATGGAGGATGGGGGAATGGAGGAGGGGGAGGGGGAGGAGGGTTAGTAGTAGTAGAGGTTTGAATATTCACAAATCCAAATTGCACAAATGTTTAAGTCAGAATGCCCCCCCTTGTACATAAATCCTGTCTCCCCAAATACAAACCGTACTCCTACTAATCCACCCACTATTCCCTTCCATCTGCATTTGAGCCACTTAAAAAACAATGTTAAGGTGGTAAAAAGAATTCCCCGTGGCGCCCGGATCTCCGTCGCTACTCATTTGGCTCAACTTATAACGAAATGTTTGGACAATAATAGCTATGCGGACTGGCAGAATTTGTTACTTTTCCCATTTAATACACTTCACGTTAAAGACGATAAATCGTCTAAGATTTCTCTTACCCAAAAAATAAAAAACAATTGTTCCAATTATTCACCGCCTTGCCTTACAGTTTTTAGTACAGGCAAAAATAGCAATCAAAATTATTTTAAAAACAAAGTGGAATCTAAAGTTAGCGACGGAGACCTGAAGGGGGCCGCGCGGTTACTTTTTTCCAGTGACGTACTATCTCCAGATAATAGCGACACACTCTCGGCCTTACAAACTAAACACCCTCGAGCTCCTACAAACGCATACTTTTTGGACCCGCCTACGTCGCCCGATGTTTGTTTAAACATTCACGAGAAAGACACAGTGAATGCAATCTATTCATTTAAAACCGGTTCTGCAGCAGGTCTTGACGGACTTGCTCCCCAACACCTAAAAGACCTTACCTCTCACTGTGTGGGCGACGCAGGCAAACATTTAATCCTCGCTTTAACAAAATTAATAAACCTCATGCTGTCTGGCAATGTTAATCCCGAAATAGTTCCCGTTCTTTATGGAGCCAACCTAATTGCGCTCACTAAAAAAGACGGAGGTGTCAGACCCATTGCGGTCGGCTCTACATTTCGGCGATTAACTTCTAAAATTTCAGTTCGTCACATAGTTTCAAAATTGCAACCTCAGTTTGAACCAATTCAATTGGGTTTCGGTACTAAAGGTGGGTGCGAAGCGGCAGTCCATGCCCTGCGCACCTACCTTAATAACGATCAGTGTGAGGTTTTACTCAAAATTGACGTCAAAAATGCATTTAATTCGGTAAACAGGGACACCTTGCTCACAGAAATTAGGAATAATATTCCGGAAATTTATAATTACCTACTTAACTGTTATCATGAACCTTCTAAATTAATGTACAAAAGCAACGAATTATCTTCTGAAGTCGGCTGTCAGCAGGGTGATCCCCTCGGACCAGCCATTTTCAGTTTAGCCATTAACCCCATCATTCAAAATTTAAAGTCCAAATTTAACGTATGGTATCTTGATGATGGTTCCCTAGGACGTGATGCAGTTACGGTACTTTCAGATCTCTCAGAAATTATAAATAAATTTAAGGCCATTGGTTTAGATCTAAACTTTAATAAATGCGAACTGTTCATAAACAACGCGATCCGATCCGATCTCTTCCAACATTTTAATTTACTTTGTCCAAATATCAAAATTGTCGATAAGCAAAACTTAAGCCTCCTAGGGTCACCAATCTTCGACGATGCCATTCCAGATTTAATCGCAAAAACTGTTTCAAAATTTCAAAATTCTGCAGACCGGCTGCTGGAAATCAGTGCTCACACTGCTATCACTATTCTAAAATTTTGCCTTTTTGTGCCAAAATTTACTTATTTGCTTCGTTGTTGTCCCTTTTGGAAACATCAAAATTCTCTGACCTTAATTGATTCCCTTATGAAAACTTCTTTGGAATCTATACTTAACTTACAATTCAATGGGCAATCTTGGACCCAGGCTTCCCTTCCTATCAGATATGGTGGGCTAGGTATCCGCAAAATTTCTAGTGTTGCTTTACCAGCGTTCCTATCATCTGTCCACAGCACGTCCACCCTCGTAGGTAAAATCCTAAAGGATTGTCCTTCAAACTACGAGACGACGGGTTTGGTCGATGCTAGGAATGCTTGGCTAATGGCTTGTCCGGGTGAAAATCCTCCCGCTTATCCAAATTTCCAACGGAGCTGGGATGACACACTATCCAAATTAACTTATTCTAATATTCTCAGTTCCAGTTCAGGCCCAGACCGCGCAAGGCTTTTGGCTGTGGCAAGAAAGGAATCCGGTGACTGGCTTCATGCTTATCCTTCCGTTAACACCGGAACCTTTCTTGAGCCTGAAACACTGAGAATTGCAGTCGGGCTAAGACTGGGTGTTGCGCTGTGTTCACCACAGCGTTGCCTCTGTGGCACCAATGTGGACGAAACGGGACACCATGGTCTTTCCTGTCAAAAGAGCGCCGGCCGTTTCTCCCGTCATGCCGCGCTCAATGACATAATCCGCCGGGCTCTTGCCTCTGCGAACGTGCCGGCCATTTTGGAGCCAAGCGGCATTGCCCGCGACGATGGCAAAAGGCCGGACGGTATGTCTCTGATTCCCTGGAGAATGGGTAGGGTTCTGGTTTGGGATGCGACCTGTGTCGATACAGTAGCACCCTCACATCTCCAGGGAACCACACAAAAAGCTGGTGCGGCGGCAGAAACGGCCGAAAATAGAAAAAAATCTAAGTATCAATCTCTCGGTCCGAATTATAATTTTGTTCCTGTCGGGTTTGAAACTTTGGGTCCATGGGGTCCCAGCGCTTACAAGCTTATTTCTGAGTTACAAAAGCGCTTAGTTGATGCAACTTGTGACCAAAGGGCTGGCAGTTTTCTCTCTCAAAGAATCAGCATCGCTATTCAGCGAGGCAACGCTGCCAGCCTTTTGGGCACTATGCCACGGGGGCCTTATTTAGATTTAATTTAGTTTTAAGTTGTAGTTTATTTAGTTTAAGCTTAGATTTAATGTCATTGTAAATTGCTTTTATTATGTTAATAAAGTAGAAAAAAAAAAATATCCGGAATATCTGACAAGGTCATTTTGATCCCAAACTGCGAGTGCGTTGAGTCCGTACACGCACACTACCTACATCGACTGTGGAAATTTCAAATGTCGTAAGGGACATTTTGTCGTAAGTACACTTAATAAACCATTGAAATCAGTATTTTTTTGTCTATCGATCTGTATATTTAAAATTTTGTTATCGCTTCAAATAAACGAGTTAGGAGATGGTTAAATTCTGTCGTAACTGAATAAAATTTAAAAGAGTATGTTGTATGGGTCAAATATTACATTTTCGCGTGTGGTGTGTTTAAGTGCAACATCGTATGTCCCTCTAATTTTAAAATTCCTATGTTGTAAGGTACCTAAAAAGAAATAACAGTCCTTTACGACATTCAATGCATACAAGACTTTGAATAAACATTGGCGTAAGTAGCAACTATTTTTTGCACTATGACCGTTACAACAATATGTTTAAGAACATTCACTTGTTTTTTATGTAAGCTTGATGTAGTAAGTCACGTTAAAAAATGTATGCAGTGTAAAAATGACATTTACACCTCAAAAAGCCTTACATCCAAAATACAATTGTCAATTTCTGTGTGGGTTATGACATTTGGTTCTCATTTCTTATCGCACTTGCAACAGTATCGGCGAGTGCAGGAACGCCACACTGGGCGGGAGGTGGCGGTGGGAGCGGTATTTCTGTACGATACGAGCTTGTTGTCACTTCACTTCGCTCCGCGTTCATAAATAAATAAATAAATGTCGTAAGGGGCAAATACCAAGAAATCAATCAGTATACCAAGAAACAAGATTTTATTAAAAAAAATGCGTAACTTGCTAAACTCTCATACCGTTAGGATGATTCTTAGACATATCTTTTTGAAATAACTTTATCTACACCAAGCTATTGATTGAATACCTATCTATAAACCCAATAGTTTAGGAAGTAGTGTCCCTTACACAATAAATTTAAGAAGAAAATGTGCCTTACGACTCTGAAAAAAAAAAATTATTTGGAAAAATCTCTTACGCTCAAAACTGAATATTATCTTATTGTTGTAACTACCAAAACAGTATTGTACACTACAGATTTATGTGTTGTAAAGTCATTATACTTTCCAAGTAAGTGAAGTAAGTTTCAGTAAAATGCATGAAAAAAAAACATTTCTATACTAAATTTTATTCATTTCAAGGTTTGAGTCGAATTTGTTGGATAGCAAGAGTTTTATTTTACCTATTGCTTATTATAAAATTATTAGGAAGAAAAAGTAGCAGTACAAGAACTTTGCATCTAAACTTCATCTAAGCGTAGGCTGTGGTAAAGTATAAATTGTAAGCCTGGTTCATAATTTTTTTTTTAATAAAAATGTGAAATGGTAAAAGCAAAAGGAAATCAAGCAATTCTGCATGACGTACAAACTTTCTGCTTTTAGCAACACGGAACAGCACTACAGTAGCCAGATTCTCGGGACGTTCGAGATAAGTTTCCATCAAGGATTCCATAGAAGGGATATTTTCATTCCATTTTTGGATAGAAATGCGTCTCAAACGGCCCGAGATTGGTTTCTAGCAGAACTGGTATTTTTAATTGTTAATCAAAATCACAATCAAAACAATGAAATGCTAACCTAGGTATGTTGTCTTCTCCGACAAGTCAGGTAAATTATCACATGCATATGAAAGAGCTTTATTAATTAATTAATCGTAACAAATAAGAGTACAAATCTAAATAACAACAGTAAATTAGAACTAGAAGGAACTTTCAAAATGAGCATCATCCACCTTTTACAACACAAAGTAACAAAGCTATCACAAACATTAAACTTAAGTACCTACAAAATTACAGATTTCTTGAACATTTGAACATTGAATTCAAGCACTTGAACATTAAGTTCAAAATTATTTAGTATACGAGAGAAGTAACCATTGTAGTAACAAATCTAATTACCACACAGGTTTTTATTTACTGCTAAATTAACAAGATTTTAGTCAAGCAGCAAATCTCAAAGATACCTAATTTGTTACCTATTTCATTATATTTTAATAATAGAATAAAAATTATTTATTAATTAGTGTATTAATTAGTCATTGTCGCTCTGTTATTAAAATACAATGAGATAACAATTTTATAGCTTAGTTACACAATAAAGTTAACAACAGCGAACTATTCTTTTATAGCATTAAATATGTACCTACCGATAATTATTGGAACAATAATAAACACGTTTCCCAAAAACAAACGCAACAGTAGTATGATTTTACTATAATTTTATAGATCTTACTAAGATCTTGTGAAAATTGACCAGTAAATATGTGTGCTACTTAGATTTGTTACTACTTACAGGTTACCTCTCTTGTATACTCAATAATTTCGATTCTAGTTATTTTGAACTTAATGTTCAAGTGCTTGAATTTAATGTTCAAATGTTCAAGCAATCTGTAATTTTGTACGTACTTAAATTTAATATTTGTGATAGCTTTTTTATTTTTTGTTGTAAAAGGTGGATGATGCTTATATTGAAAGTTCTTTCTAGTTCTAACTTACTGTTGTTATTTAGATTTGTACTCTTATCTGTTACGAGTACCTACTTAACTAATAAAGCTATATCTATAGCTATATGTGATATGATAAGTTACCTGACTTGTCAGAGAAGACAACATGCTTAAGTTAGCATTTCATTGTATTGATTGTGATTTTGATTAACCTCGTATCTCGGGCCGTTTCAGACGCAATTCTGTCGGAGGATGGAATGTAAATATCCTTTCTAGGGAATCTTTGATAGAAACTTATCTCGAACGGCCAGAGAATCGGGCTACCTACTGGGGGGCTAGCACGCGTGCCAGTTTGTCGCTTGTCGCTAAGTACGTCCTTACGTTACGTTGCTTACCTATACTTTTACAGACTTTAAAAATTCAAATTTTAAAATTATGAACCGGACTTATTGTTCATACCTTACCACAGCCTAAGCTTAGATGAAGTTTAGATGCAAAGTTCTATAAGTACTGCTTCTTTTTCTTCCTAATAATTTTATAATAAGCAATAGGTAAAATAAAACTCTTACTATCCAAAAAATTCGATTCAAACCTTGAAATGAATAAAATTTAATACAGAAAAAAAAAAATTTCATACATTTTAATAAAACTTACTCCACTTACCAATAAAGAAAAATGACTTTACGACACATGAATATGTAGTCTACATTACTGTTTTGATAGTTACAACAATAAGAGAATATTCATTCTAGGGCGTAAGAGATTTTCCCAAACAAGTTAAGTTTTTTCGATGTCGTAACTCACATTTTCTTCAAAAAATTATTGTGTAAGGGACACTATTTCCTAAACTATTGAGTTTATAGATTTAAAATCAATAGCTTGGTGTAGATAAAGTTATTTGAAAAGAATATGTCTAAGAATCATCCTAATAGTATGAGAATTGACGGAGTTACGAATTTATTCCTATTTGTATTTTGTCTTTTGGCTCTACTGAAAAGTAGACATTTGTCCCTTACGACATTTGAAATTTCCCCAGTCAACATAGTTTTTTTTTAATGATACGACAAGTAATGAAGTGCGTTATACAGTAAACAGGTATTGTCACAACTGCTCGTCCTGTGAAGTCATTTTTAAGTATTGGCAGAAAGATCCTCTATCTCGATAAGGTAAGTACCACAACTAGATTCGCAGTATGGTAATCAAGCCTACGAAAACCACTCAAAAAGTGAAATGCACCTAAAGTGAAAAAGTTGTGCTCTTGCGAACCGGCGGTGCATGCATAATTATGTACGAGTATATTACGCCACTGTTATAAGTGTTATGTACTTAAAAGCTGTTTTTTTTTTATCATTTCGTTGAGGTACTTGTTTTCCGCCAAAACATTTCAAAATAAATATCACTTAATTTTTTATTTATACATATTAAAATTCCCAACCGAGAATAAACTTTAATTTTGCGAAATAAACAAACCTAAAAACTCCCAGAGAAATCATTAGGCACCTGTAAACGAGTTTGCCGAATACACCGAACTTATTCGCGAGTCTCCGCGCTGCAGCCGAAGAAGTACCGAAGGCGTCGTTAATTTCTATTTGAAATTCAAATTACTACATTCGAAACTGGAAATTGAACGGTGCGAGGCCGGGCGGTAGTTACATAAATATGAAAATCATTTATTCAGCAAACAGACTGCAAACTGGCGTTTTACACGTGAGATCGAGCCAGACTCTGGCACACCGCATCGGAAATTGGATTTTATAAGCTTTTTAAGACAAACTTATCTTTGTCATTCTGGATTCTGGCCAACCAAATATTTGCAAAGCTCACTTATCTGATGCCATTTGGTGGACGTCTCATAATTTATGTTCCAAATTTGAAAACCAATGAAAAAATGTTGTAGTTATTCTTCTCGTAATGCTCACATGAGTAGCAAGTCAAAATCGCGCGCCAGGGCTCTGCTGACTTGCTAAACAAGAACTATTTGGTTAGGTACGTGACTTTATCCCTATTGCACAATGAAAACAAAAGCGTTCTATTTTTAACACTTAGGAAATACGTAAGAATGAGGCTCTAACTATAAAGTACCTTATATACTTAACTGTAATTTTTAGCACATTCATAAACTTTAAAACTAGTTATCTGCAAAGTCCAACTTAGATAGGTATCTATCGCGTCTGGAAGGGCAAGGAGCCACTCTGAGAGTAACGAGTGCCGGGCACGCTATTCTTTACTCAGCATCACAATGTTGAATAAAAGATCTCGTTTCCGCTGGAAACGACTTTTTCTAATCGTCTCTCTCAGCATGCCATTTTCTCATTTCATAACATGTTATTGTCCGTCGTCGGTAGAATTTAATTTCAAGTTGAAGGCTATGACTTCAGTGGCTGTTCTCGAAGACTTCTGGATATTGTAGTAAGAAATGGACAGGAGTTTAATGAATTGCGTTACTAATTTTAGTTGACGCGTCGTGGAAAGATGCTTAAAAATTCACCCTTTAATATACTAGTAAAGGGTGAACCAGTTAGATTGGTCATTAAAGCGAAGTCAGGAACTTCATATGGACACAAAAAAAAATGTTCTAAGAACTAGGTATGTCATTGATTTCAGTGCCAAGAAAAGCTGCATTAATAGATAAAAAAAAGTCATACAACAAACAAAGTCATTTTTCGATAGGTATCGATTGTGTTAAAACCACAGAATACATGTAGAACGGTAGTAGGTCGTAAGCAGTAAGTACTATAAAACGTGTGGCATGTAAAATAAATATAATGCATTGTATTTTATATCCAATATCCTATTTGGCATGACAATATACTATGGAAGCGCCGCAGGTTGAATATGCGCTTTTGGATCTTTTTACTGATCGGCGCCTCCTGCCATGCTCCTGCCTGTCTATTGTAAGAAAAAACTATATATGCGTCAAATGCGTTGAATGAAAGTAATGTCTTTTTCATACAAATAAAATTAAGAATGAATAGTGGTGCAGCAGAGAAGGGGCGCTCCCGTCGACCTGGAGACGTGAGTGTTTTCTTCTTATATGTGTTGTTTTCGGTCACAGGGAGTTGCCCCGATTTATAAAATATTACATAGAAAAATTAGCCTCCCTGCGGCGATACTACGCTACTTAGAATTAGATGCCGTTATAAAAATCTAAGGCCTGGTTTTCAACCTTAAGAAACCTTAAGAAGTCACATACACACAGATGGAGGAGAAGCATTGAAGTATGTCATACATTGTTTGCAAGGCAACTATTGTACTGTCTTCCAGGTGTTAACGCGGAGCCCGCCACAGTGGGATTTAATACGATTCGAGTTTTCCAAGTAAATTGTTGCCATGATAATAATATACCTGCGTCATATTTATTGAACAGCCATTCAACCTACGCGTATTGAGATTCAGTGAACTGACAAGGTCACAAGTTCGTTTCCTTAATGTTGATCAGATTCGACTCTATTTTCTGATAAAATGATAAGGTTACGGCCACGAAATCTTCAATTATTAAAATAATAATGATGTTTTAAGTAAAAGATAAAAGGCAGTTAAAGAGGCTGTTGACAATTTGCAAAACTATCTCAGTCATCTGCAATCCCTGCGGGGTGCGGGCGCCTAATAATGGGCAGTGGTGATCACTTACCATCAGGTGACCCACTTGCTCGTTTACCTACCTCCTTTATCGTATAAAAACGAACGTAACGCCAAAAATTCGCCCCGAAAGACAAACAGAACTAGACTAGATTAAATAGAGTTACGTAGAATCTAAGATTTTTACGAAATTTTTGGAGGTAAATTAGAAAATGAAAAAAACAAAATTTTGCAAAACTACCGTGTTACATATCAAATGAAAGAGCTCACTATGAGCATCTCAAATGTATATTTTTATAGTTTTAAAATAAACGGTTTTAAAGTTATTTCAGAAAATATGCGAAAATTTACCATTCCCCTTAACTCCAAACTACAAGGCCAACATGTTGAAATAAAATACGGAAAATAGTTCTTTGCCTACAGATTACAGGAAAACCTATAAGAAATCTATAGCATTAAAATTAAAAGTAACATAGGAAATAGCAATTTAAATAATTAACGTAGCTACGGAACTCTCTCCAAGTCTCCACGCGAATTGAACTCGCACAGGTCCGGTTTTTTTTACCTAGTTTAAGTCGCTAGTTCCACTTTTAGCCACGTTCGCCAAGACACTCGAAACGCCGACATAAAAAATATGCTAATTACCCAATCTGGAACCGTCCAAATTAATTCAAAGTACCTTTTCTACTTATGTAAATACTCCTGTCCTATTAATAAACTGTGACCTCGTTTAAAATAGAGCTATAATTAAGTGGTAAACTCGATTAGCACTGCCCCCTGTCCACGGCGTGTAAAGTGGCGTGATTCCTCATCACAGTAATGGGCCCAATTGTGCCGGCTGAGGAAGCAACGAACCCATCAATTAATTACTCTTTCATGTTCGACCCACTCCGCGTTTCAGCAATAAATTGTGTTTTTGAGGTGCCGATGAACTGAAGTTTAAATTATCGCCGCTAATATCTTGCGCGTGCTACGGAACTGGAAATGTTTAAAAAGTTACTTAAATACTAACAATACCAAATAACTAACAGTTAGGTATCTTGAGAACTACTTACCATTGATTTCCAAACATCCACCATCTTCCTGAATGCAGTAATCAAGAAAACTGCTTTGAGTTCTTTGTGTACGTGCACCGGAATAAGATACACCGATTACGCATACTCGTCGTACTAAAGCTTTTCTCTCTTATTGCCTACTGTTGCTCGTTTGCCTTCCTTGTCATATAAAAAAAGAATAAATTACCACCGCACTATGAATAGATACATTTGCGATTTCTTTAAAAATAGAGAACCAATTTATCACCGCTGACATTTAAATTTAAATTCTGGGGTTCGCCTGAGCGGATTCTATAGCGGCTTTAATTTGCGCCTATTCAATAACAAGCTCCGTTTTGTACGAATCTACACCAAACTGGTCGTGCCTTTGCAGTGGCCTGCCGAGAAAGATAGGCCAATTTTTATTCAGTACGTTATGAATTCCTCGCCGAATAGCCACTGGATACCTACCGCCATTCCGTATGAACTAAGCTTTAGTTTAAAAAAGCGTTACGCAAACCTCGTATTTTATTAACCTCCCACGTGTCCCCGTTGAACGAACTGTCACAAACACACGGGAATATCTCTATTTCATTGAGCGTTCGACACAGTCAGAATAAATAAGACAGATAGAACGAAGTACGACGCCGATCGATAGGCTGAATGGGCGGCATAAGCCCAAGCCAACAGTTCGTGTCCCTAATCCCATCCTATTAGCTAGTCGTGCATTCAATATGACCCTCCGCATTACGGAATCGTGTGTACACATCGAGCGATAACAACGGTTATAGCAAGTGGAAGACTCTTTGACATTGATAAGAAAAAAAGGTACCTAATGCACAAAAAAGGATATCTGATATTATCTTCGCATTGAAACGAAGGTTTGCTCCTTTCATGTCGAAGTGAACAATGGAAACTGATAAAATATAACAGAAAGCGACTATTCACATTCAGACACTATTCGTCATGGTGTCGGAGCTGATACGTCTATTTTATTCATACGTTTACATTAGATTGAAACGAAGTAGATACAATTACACTACTTATAACTCACGTCACGATAACACGTGGTCTTAATCAAAGCTAAAGTTTAGGCACGGCGGTAATCCACTGAGGGTCGAGCATGATTTTTCGAATCCTGCTTAACGTTACGATTATCGTATCGAGATCGAGAAACCTCATTCTAAATTTTAGTTCCAAATGCGCTCACGGGCGGGCGCTGTTCCAAACGTCATACAAACTCGATAACGTTTACTATTCGATTTTACGTGACGCAGGTTTGGAAGCCGTGATAGCCTAGTGGTTTGACCTATGGTCTCTCAAGCAGAGGGTCGTGGGTTCAAATCCCGGCTGGCACCTCTGAGTTTTTCGGAATTTATGTGCGGAATTGCATTTGTAATTTATCATGAGCTTTTCGGTGAAGTAAAACATCGTGAGGAAACCTGCACACACCTGCGAAGCAATTCAATGATGTGTATGAAGTTCCCAATCCGCACTGGGCCTGCGTGGGAACTGTAGCCCAAGCCCTCTCATTCTGAGAGGAGGCCTATGCCGTGGGACGTAAAAAAAAAGGCTGGTGATGATGTGAGGTTTCGAATATTCGTACTCGGGCCTCTATAAGGATGAGAAACTTGGTCGGAGTAGCGACGGCGTAACAGCACCTCGCACCGCCGGCGATGGATGGACTCGGAATAACAAATCCTTCTTCGAATTCTAACTTGCGAAACTTGATTAATGATACAATTGTCACGTGTATCATTACAATTAATTAAATAGAGAAAATAGTTTTTTGAGTGATTTTTTTAACGAAGAATTACAAGTAACGTGTAATTGTCCTAAGTAATGTTTTCCTAAGGCAATAAAAATACAATAATAAGTTAACATTAGTTACAAGTAGGTAACTAATCGTAAATGTTCGGTTCTGTAAATATTTAATTTCAAGTCTCTTTAAATGGTAAGCGATACAATTACTCAAGAAGCACGTATAAAAAACACTTTGTGAACATTTGAGTTACCGCTTCCCAGACTAAGTTTTTAAGCCGCGAACTGCAAAGAGCTGACTGACCGCACACGCCCGAGAAAGTATCTCTAGTGAATTATTTTACTTCTCTTTGGCCTTTTTTAAAAGCTAATCGCAACAGAAATCTGGGCTTTCGACTTAGAATCAATAAATTCAGAGAGCACCTACAGTTATGCAAGTCGTCATGCTAATTCCTCGACCCCACATGCGTGAAATCGTGTTAATGGAAAACAGTCAATGTTTTGCCTAGATTTGCGTATAAGAATAAAGATGTTAATGATTCAATAATAATAATTGGAAAGCATGCGGTACATTCTTTCAGCAGCATTTAATTCTAAAGGCCATCAATCGTAATACGATGAAAGGTGTGGTTGCGTGAGAGCAGTGGGGCACCAGTACCAGCCTCTCGTTAACTAAGAACTGGCGGAAAATTACGGGCACGCCGGCTCGCGAGCGCGTACGTCGTCATTGCCCATTAACTTCGTAATAGGTTAAATATGCTAAGGAGGACGCCTCAGGGAATAATAGTGGCAACTTGGCAGGGCAGCCTTAAACTTTGCAGCTAACACCTCTCCTAGATTACGCATGTGTTTACTTTGCAATTTAGCGCGCCGCCCGAACAACCCCACATCTGCATATCATAGTGACATTTGTATATGTATAAGTTACGTAGGTATATAACTCAACTTGTTAGGCGCTATTGCCTGTATGTGCACTCAAAAGTTATGAACTACTATGAGTTAGTCTAATCTTTATAAAAATAGGGCTCTGTATTTTTGAGCTTGTTTTTTTATCCCAAACGAAAATGAATGATAATCGGGCGACATTAATTCGATAGGTTTAAAAGAAATTCATCTCGCCACTGCTTCTTCTGTCGATAACATCTGTAACATCTCCCTTGTTTTTTGACCTACTTTCAAGACAGAATTTTCGGTTTGCATAAAATATTTATGAATTCGAAAGGAGTTATTGCCTTTTGGATTAAGTTTATTTTTAAATATCGACACCAAGGTATTTCCTCTTTCTTGTAATGTATAGAGTACGTACCTACTTACCTACTCGTCCAGTTAATTTGTGCAATATTTTTCAACAATCCTCTACTCATGCTAAAATTCATAATCCTTCTGGCAAAGTAATTTCACTTGCAAAATTTTAAATGAACGCTTACGACTTACTTACCTGTACAGTTTGCGCCTCCAAAGTTGTTCGGGTCGCAAGAGGGGTATCACAGTATACGTACCTATTTCTCGTACTGTAAGTCTTAAAACAGTATAAACATAATCTTGAAGCCAAGTGATTTTTTTAACAGTTATTAAAAAAATCCACATCCTGAGCCGTAAATACTTCCGGTTTTTTCTTTGTGTCCGTCAGACATTCGCTTCAGTTCTTATTTTGCGATTTTTAATTTTTATTGACTTCAAAATTAACCTTTTCATATTTCGGTGCCAAAATATTGTAATTTATATCCTCTGCTCCCGTTTATTTTAATTATTCACTGTCACTTGACGAGATTTATTATTTATCAATCGTTTACGTTTCCGGACAATATCACAAACCAAAATTCTAAAGTTTTCGCGGAAAGTATTTTTGTTCTAGCAGACACAGGTAAATGCGTCGCATCGCATCGCTAAAACGGTATACGTACTCAAACGCACTCATACGGGAACAAATAAAATGGCGCCACCGTCTGCACGGAAAAAGCAGGGAACTAGGACCGAGTTTATTTCGCTAAAACGTAACATTTTCGTCATGAAAATGGTCCACACAAAATCACTTAATTTTTGGTGAGTTTTCGCAGAATAGCAATCTGTGTAAAGCTGTACGTAGATTTAATTATCACGATGTTAAATAATAATTTACGTTTATTTGTTTGCTTTGAGTTGTAATTAAACCATTTGATTTTTTTTTTTTTTACAGAGCAGAGCAAGTACCTACTGGCTCTTTGAGTATAGACGTCAAGTGAGTCCTTTTGAGGCATTAGAAGTTATTTCTTTTAACGAAACTACATAATTTTAAAATTATAAACAAACTTAAATTCTTCAGTATAATTGAATGAACTTCATAATAACTTTCAGTTGTTTTAGTTATTTATGTTAATATAATAAATTCGTCTGGAACTTCATACATTCTGACCACGAATTATTTACGGCAGATAGGAGATAGGAAATAAAATACGTACTGCACAGAGGTTTTCCACATTGTTTTCTCGCAATGAAAAGCTAATGGTCTCTTTACAATTCAAAATAAGCAAATGTTGAAAGTATTTTTGTAAGTATTCTATCTTGCAGTGTAAAAGGAAATACGATTGCAACTTTTTAATTCTCGTTCGGTGAGTTTCTTATCAACTTTCGTAAAGATAAAATATGTTCCATTCCAACCGTTTACCTTACTGCAGTGTCACAGGCCGTTTTCATAAGGGGAAACAGTCTGTTTTAAGGTAGCCTACCTAGGGTTTTGTGAAGGAAACAAATTACAAGTTTAATACATTTATTTGAACAAAATCGGTAGGCTAAATTGACAATTAGAATAGAGAATCTCAGGGGATTGAGTTCGAAGACACTTTTGAAGATACTGGGTTCGATTACACGCTAATGTGGCCTACACTTCCCTCGGGTGTCTGGATCCTCCGGCGACGGCGAAAATAGGGCGCAGGCGTCGTAGAGCAACCAGGAGTGACCAGGGGGCTCGTGTGATGACGTGGTGTCGAGATGGTGTGAAGGGGACCGTAGCGTGCCAACGGCTAGCCTCTGAGTAGGCTGCGAGAGGTCGGCAGGGGTCCGTTAGGACCAGTAGTGGGTGGAGAGATTTCCACGGGTAGCGTAGTTGCCCTGTAAATAAGCTGGTGTGAGCCAAATGTCCATGGTATGCTCGCACTGCCATATTCCGCTTTCCAGTCCGACCATTCCCGAGGGAGTGGGAACCAGATTGGCAGTGCATGGCAATACGGAGGGTCATACGGATTTACAATTTAGCTAGAGTCAGAGAGTAAGCTTTTACAGGTTTCTAGTGAGAGTGGATAACAGATTTACACAAAGTGACCGTTGGAACTTTAAATTTCAACCGTTCTAGGAAGACGTTAGGTTTTAAAATAAGCGCTACGTCTATAACCGTAGAGCAGTGAAATAGGGAAAGATTAAATTATAATTAACTGTCCGGAGCGCTATTAAGGTACAGTACTGCTTCGGACAGAGTAACAGCGTGGAAACCCTATAGAATTAAATAAATTACAATAAAAGACACAAGTAGTGTAGCACAATGATAAAGTACAGAAACGATCAGTATTCTTACCAAGTTCTGGGCTGGCTGGTTCCACTCAGGAGTTGTAGAGAAATGTGGGGTCTCCCAGCCGTACAAGCGGTTTTATGGTTGAGTGGGACCGGATACGGACAACCAAAAGATTTTGAATTGGGCGACGCCCATGGGCGTGTCCGTGCTTCTCATTTTGAATACCAACGTATTGTTTCTGTGTAGTGTGTAATGTAGTTTTTTATGTGTTTTATGTTGGCTAAGTGCAAGTAGCGGTTGTTAATTAATTAATTTACAACCGATGCAATTTTAATTCTACTTAAATTAATATTATTCGCCTAAGTGCGGAAAAGCGCCATCTAGCGGATTATGGCGGAACTTTTTAATGTCCAATAGCTTGCGTATTGTGACAGCAGATAAAAGCTCTATAAAACGAAATTAACTTCTGGTAGGATTTTCTACTATTGACTACATCTAAAAAGTAATAAATGAAATATCATGATATTCATTATGAATTTATGAACTGCTCAGGATACAGTTGATTATTATTGGATATATTGGTGTTTAAGTCACAAAAAATGGCTTCTTTTCATAAATGATAATTATAAATAAATCAGTCACCATAATAAGGTAATACACTTATTACAGCCTAAAATTACAAGAGCTGTGTCTCTTTGCGTCGAAACAAAACAAAGTTATACTGTCGTTTGGTATTTCCTACCTTTCGCAACAACCGTAGGTACTAAATATTTTGACATTTTGTCTGTGTACATCATCATCATCAAACTTAAGAGTTACACTCTTGTCGGTGGAGTTTCTTCCAATCATCTCGCTTATAAGCCAGTTCCTTGACGTTCTGATACGATGCGACACCGGCCTACTCCTTTATCTGGTCCATGTAGCTTCGTCTGTCTGGGTTATCTTGGTCTAAATACATTGTAATGTAACAAAGTTCTTACCTACATAGCTACTTAATAGTAATAATTTCAACGGTTGCTGTTTTGCTGTCATCCTATTGTGTTGAATATCTGGTTAGAAAACTATTTCACCCGCTCTCAACTTCACTTCATTGTGTGTTCATTCAAACCGAGTAGAACTTGTTAAACACCAGTCATCGCTTGAATATCGTTTATCTTGTGTTTTGATCCTTGTACTTGTGTGTGTTGTTGTTTTGGTACTCTATATGCCTAATGTAGATTAAAATTTTGACTTTAGATAGTAAGATAGCTTTAGAAAGTCTAATGTCACTACATTACCCACAAAGCAATTTTATTTTACAAAAATAAATATAGAAACTCATTCTGATTTTAATGATAACGTGCTCTGAACTACTCTCAGATCTGCTGAACATGCATGGCGGCGAAGCTAAAAAATAAACGCCAACATCGCGCGCAATCTCATATGAAGAGCCGTATTTTTCCTTTATTTCGAAGTCGACGGTAAGAGGTCGGAGTGTAAAGGGGGTCGTTTATTTGCACGTGTTTAATTCACCGCCGGTCCGGCCTGCTGGACGCCTGCTGGACGCCTGCTGGACGCCTGCTGGACGCCTGCTGGACGCCGGGCCGGCCCCGCGGGGCGGCGGCTAACGAGAGCGCCCGTACTGCCATTGACACTCGCTGGTGTTTGATGTTTAGCGCGCCGGGTAATTGGTGTAGGGTAAACGTGACGTGTGGTGTTTTTGCTGGGAATTGGGGGTTAATTTTCCATTAATTTTGTTGCGTTCGATTTATTTAGTACGTATTTTCTTAAGTAAAATGCATGCTAGCTATGCCTATGTTAATACCAGTCAAATTACATAAAGAAGTGTTATTAAGTACAAACTTGGTGCTTTTTAATTTAAACACTCGAGATTGAAAGCTACGAGGAATCGTGACGTGGCTTTAGACGGGAACAATCCATTATTTGAGTATTTTTTCAACTACTTAATTCAAAGAAACAATTTTGCACTGCATTGCACGTCACCATAAGCATATTTTTTTGTAAATCCTTATTAAGATACTTTTTACATTCCCGATTCAGAAAACCGTTTCAATGGGAAAAACTCGTATTTCTTTTGCTTTCAAGGGGGAACCGGTACTTAGCCTGTATCTATCTGCGTGGAAAAATCCGCACCAAATGAGCTGTGCGGAAGCTTTCAGGCCCATTTGCGGAGCTCGCAAATCCTAGAGAAACAACATTACTCCACTCACGACGAGCGGCCGCTCTGTAAACTAAGTGCACATTTTATTTTATTTATGACAGAGAAGCGTGGCCGTTCGTATGAAAAATAAGCCCATAATGTACATACTGAGGCCCGATCATTAAGAGACATTAAGTATAACACAACATAGTGTATTACGCATGTCACAAAAAAAAAATGATTTCGGCAATTATTAAACTCACCCGAAACGATACCTCGTAGACTTTAAAACATGCGATAAATCGTACCAACTACATTAATTAATCGCGGTTAATGGCTCTAATCGAATTAAATATTTACTTTGTGATATTGGTAATATTCGTATTTCTCGTTTGCTTTTTGATATTTTAGGAAATTTCATTTAAAGTTTAATGTAAGCTCAAAGAGAATTCAGACACGAATTCATTTACTTTATCAGCCGTATAAAAGCGTAATTATAAATTTAATAGCAATAAAAAACGTTTATTGTGTTCAAAGTATTACGAGGTATAAAAAATGCTTATAGTACTTACTTGTAAAAGTATGACAAGGCCGCAATAAAGAGCGACGTTGGAAACTGGCAAGAGTTTGAGGATTAATAAATGCATGGCTTAAAACGGAGCACAGGTCCCGAAGTACCGAACTGATTGCAAATCTGAAATGACAGAGTTTAGTCCCGAAAAAAATACACACGGTGAATGATTTTTCATAAATGGGGACCGTGAGACCACAAAAGAACCTCTGGGAGCCCCTAACCCATAGCCATTACGATAATAATACTGGTGAATGAAAGATGTAATACTTTAATCAACGAGGCGGAAAAGTTTGCCAATACTCGAATTATACCTGTTCGTGAAATTTTGAAGTGTAAATAAATAAAATAAATAGTTATCGTGGGACAATTGACACCAATTGACTTAGATCCAAATTAAGCAGAGCTTGTGTTATGGATACTAAACAGCGGCCAATGTAAAAAAAATGCACCAATGAAATGAGTTCATTACATTACCTAATAACTAAATTAAAACTGCTAATGAACTAAGCTAAAACTGCTTACAGCCGATATTTGTTAAATACTAGCTGTTGCCCGCGACTTCGTCCGCGTGTAATTCGGTTATCGCGATCCTGCGGGAACTATAGGTAAGTACAATTTTCCCGGATAAACGTGGGCTGTGTTATTCTGATCTATGTATAAACTACATTACTGTGAAGCTACATTGAAATCCGTTCAGTAGTTTTTACGTGAAAGAGTAACAAACATCCACACACCCATCCTGACAAACTTTCGCATTAAAAACAGAAAACCGACTATAATTCCGGGAAACAACACACCCTATGTCACTCCCACAACAGAAACGAACCTAATGACACCTCATACGTTGAAATCCGTCAAACGGTTTAGGCTGTAAAGCGTACCAATGAATTAGACATACATACATACACTCGAAAACCGCCTTCAAAAAAACCTTAGAACGTAAAATAATCCTCTAAAGCCTAAAGTTTTATGGCCTAGCACTAAGTAGCAGAAATATGAAGTCGGTGCGGAGCGAGCGGAATATTCTTCGAATGAAGTATCGACTTCATATTTTAGAGAGAGAGAAACATTTATTCACATACATTCGACACATACAGAGAAATAAAACAGTAAGTACATTTAAAAATACTACACTACAGTACATTTACTATTTATTTCTGCTACTTAGTGCTAAGCCATAAAACTTTAGGCTTTAGAGGATTATTTTACGTTTTTATTCTAAGGTTTATTTTGAAGGCGGTTTTATTTTTTTGTTAAAAGATTTTTATTTCACAATTTTATGTTGATTTGATATTTTTCAGAATTATCTTCCAACTCCTAACCGTTAAGGAGTTGTACCAGACGCAAATACTTGAATAGCCTTGGAAAATATATGAAACACATAGTACATGCCAGTAAAATTTGAGGGTTGCCCTCGATTTCCCTGGGATTTCATCATCAGATCATGACTTGGTTACAATGGGACCACCTCAGGAGTATACCCTTTCGAATTAAAAAAGAATTTTCAAAATTGGTTTACAATTGACGGAGTAATCGATGTACATAGATAAAAAAAACATTCATACAGTGGAACGTAGAACCTCCTTTTTTGAAGTCGGTTAAAAAACATAACCATCCTTCGGCAGACGGGTAATAAATAGTTCGTTTATCACTCGAGTCTCAAAGATTTTTCCCGTTTTTCTCGATTGTGTTAAGATGTCCAGCGTTAGCAGAGCCTTGCTTCCTAAGCAGAATATATGCACTGTGGGGTCATTAACCGACTTCAAAAAAAGGAGGAGGTTCTACGTTCCACTGTATGTACGTATGTTCATCGATTACTCCGTCAATTGTAGACCGATTTTCAAATTTTTTTTTTATTTGAAAGGGTATACTTCTGAGGTGGTCCCATTGTCACCAAGTCATGATCTGATGATGGAATCCCAGGGAAATCGAGGGCAACCCTCAAATTTTACAGGCACGTACTATGTGTTTCATATATTTTCTAAGGTTATTCAAGTATTTGCGTCTGGTAGTCATCATCTCATGATGATGAGCTGATGATGGAAGGTACAACTCCTTAGCGTTTAGGAGTTGGAGGATAATTCTGAAAATGTTAAATCATTATTCGAAAAGGTATACTCCTGAGGTGGTCCCACTGTCACCAAGTCATGATCTGATGATGGGATCTCAGGGAAATCGAGGGCAACCCTCAAATTTTATAGGCACGTATCATGTGTTTCATATATTTTCTAAGGCTATTCAAGTATTTGCGTCCGGCAGTCATCATCTTATGTTGATGAGCTGATGATGGAAGGTACAACTCCTTAACGGTTAGGAGTTGGAGGATAATTCTGAAAATGTTAAATCAACGTAAAATTGTGAAATAAAAATCTTTTAACAAAAAATGTAAAACCGCCTTCAAAAAAAAACCTTAGAAAAAAAACGTAAAATGATTCTCTAAAATAATGATAAATAAATAAAATAAAATAAAATGCGTTTATTTCAGACAACAGAAACTAAAGCCTAAAGATTTATGGCCTAGCACTAAGCAGCAGATATATGAAGTTGGTGCTTCATTCAAAGAATATTCCGCTCGCACCGCACCGACTTTACCGCTTTAGTTTCTGTTGTCCGAAATAAACGCATTTTATTTTATATTGGTCATCAACATAAATACAGATAGACATAAAAATTTCAATTCATTAATTTTTTCCTGTAATCTTTACATAAACATCTATGAAATAGAATTACCTGTTTCAGATTTTTATCTTTGCATAGGTTCTTCAGCGATAAGGGGAATAGTATTTTTTAGATTTTCATCTAAAGTCGAAAACAAAGTGGCCTAAAATGAGAAAGGAATGTTTTAGAATTTGTAAACAACACTCTTTCATTTGATACTCCACACAACCCAATACCCCAACTTTATTTTTTTTAAACCCGTTTTCAGTTCCTATTGCAAAAAAGATAAAAATATTTAAATTCTTTCTTATGTGCATAATTGTTGGGCAAGTATCATCTAACACTACTCCAAATTTCAGGTCAATAGCATTAGTAGGCTCTGAGATAACCAGCTGTGACAGACAGACAGCAGTTTTACCATTTTGATTCAGAACCCTAAAAATTTGCCATTCTCAAGTTTTGCACTTAGTAACATATTTAGTGATTCATTTTTATTTATTATAGGTAGATAGATACGAGGGCTGTTTGATAAGTACCCGTTTTCTAAATATATTAATATCACTGGCCGCAAATAAGTATACCACCTTTTTAAGCTATTTTTCAGAGGCGGGAAAATTAAAAAAAAAATGGCTTTCTTTTGTTTTTTTTTCTCATTTGACAACGATTCAGTGAAGGCGTGAACTTAAAATTGTTAAAATGGAGAAAGAACAGTATCGGTCTGTAATTAGATTCTTATTTTTGGAAGGAAAACCATGTGATGAAATGAAAGTAAGAATGCAAGCGGTTTACCATGAATGTGCTCCTTCTATGACAACCGTCAGATATTGGTATAACGAGTTTAAGCGGGGGAGAACAACCGTCTTTGATGAGGATCGCCCAGGCCGGCCAGTTGAGGTGACTACAGACAATATGGTTAAGAAAATATCGTTTTAGCCGACCGCCGAATTAAACTTCGAGAAATCGTTGATGCTGTAAACGTTTCAATCGAGAGGGTACAACACATATTAGAAGAAAAATTGGGTATGAAGAAAGTATCGACGAGGTGGGTGCCGCGTTTACTCACGGAGGAGCAAAAACGGTACCGACTGACTACTTCGGAGCAGTGTTTGGCCGTGTTCAAACGTAACCCAAAGGAGTTTCTGCGTCATTTCGTGACCGTGGACGAAACGTGGGTCCACCACTACACCCCGGAAATGAATGAGCAGTCGAAGCAGTGGATTTTACCGGGTGAACCTGCTCCAAAGAAAGCAAAAACCGTCCCATCGGCTGGAAAGGTCATGGCGACCGTTTTTTGGGATTCGCAGGGTATTATACATATTGACTATTTAGAAAAGGGAAAAACAATAACAGGGCAGTACTATGCCAATTTATTGGATGAATTTGACGCCGTGTTGAAGGACAAACGACCCCATTTAAAAAAGAAAAAAGTACTGTTTCATCACGACAACGCCCCGGCTCATTCGTCCAGAGTTGTGACGGCTAAATTAGCACAGTTACGCTGCGAACTATTGTCTCACCCCCCGTATTCTCCAGATTTGGCCCCATGCGATTTCTTTTTGTTTCCCAACTTAAAAAAATGGCTCGGTGGCAAGCGATTTGGATCAAATGACGAAGTCATTGCCGCCACAGAGGCCTATTTTAATGACTTTCCAAAATCATACTTTTTGGATGGTTTATTCAAGCTTGAGTATAAGTGGAACAAATGTATAGAATTAAAAGGTGACTACGTAGAAAAATAAATGCATATATAAAAAAAAAAGTTTTTTTTTTTCCATAAACGGGTACTTATCAAACAGCCCTCGTACATACAAATTATTTATTGCTCACAAAAGTTATCCAGTAAGCATAGTCCAATATATAATTATAGGCACTTAATTAATGTGAAACTAAGGACTCAGCTCAGCGAACATGGTGAAAGTAACTGGTTATTCTGTACCCGACTTGTTGTCTCGAATCTATGCACAGCATAAAGATGACAGACCCAGGTAGGGTGAGAGCAACATGAATTAAATTAAGTTTTGCTAAAGTCTAAATAAGTTTTGCTAGAAGTTAAAATAAGGTTTTGAGAAAAAAAAGTTTTAGTTAAAAATATTTAATATGATTTAACTACAGTTTCCTCACAGTCCTGCAGGATGGCTTGGCGACTTGTTTTGCCAAGTATATAACGCCTATTTGGCTGTCCAGTGTTTTCCTGGGATTTAAATTTTTCCTTAGTTTCCCATGCTTTCAGAAACACCTAAAAACAATAACAAATAAAAATTACCATATTAAATTAACCAATTATTTGAAACTTTTTGAGGTCAGTTAAAAACTATTCAGTCCTATGTAGAACAATAATTTAGAACAGTCATTAGAACGAACAAATGATAATGTTATCCATTTGGTCTTTCTGAAAGCACTGAAGAGTCAAGAAAAGGCATGTAAATGTAATAAATGCACGTACCATTTTTTCTTTCTAGTCAGACTATAATAAATAACCATGTATAACTTTACTGTTACTGTAACTTTCTTAAAAACTATAAATACGTTTTGTCTCACACCACTCTTAAACAGTCCGGTTCATTTTCTATACTCAAATGATTGCACTTTGCACCCGTAAAATCGCAATTAAAGAAATATTCAATGAAATCAAACAATCATTCATGTTAATAATTACTACCGCGATTTTTATTCAAATGGTATGGAAACTAAGTCCATACAGCCACGTCTGATGTTTTTTGTTTCTTTTCTTTTCGGTAAATTCCCGCCAAGCCGTTCCTAAAGTACGAAACAAAACAAATTGACAACCATTTGACAATGTCAGACTGCCAATAAAAGCAAATTATCTTGTAACGGTATGGCGGTAGTGTAGTATTCAGGGAACGATATAAATGATACACACTGGTTGGCTTGTCCAGAGTAACTGATTTTATTTAAACATAGGTTTACCCACATATTACAATCTCTCAAGTACCCTACACATTAAGCATCTACGACATCTCCCTTTTTCTAATTAATAACTAACAAATTTGATAAGTTTTATAGTAAAGCAAATAACAGTTGCACCACAGTTATTAAACTGCTTTCTTATAGCTATCCTACTATTTACCCATCACCAAAATAATTAATATATAGCTTAACTGAGTTACAATAAGTACTAATTTTCTTATTGAAGTAAAAAATAAAACAAAGCTATTTTTCTTTTAATTAAGAGGTAAGTAATTGGAAAAGGAATAACCAATTTACTTGGTTTTGGAAATAAAAAAAATCAAGAATGAGATCGCAAGGTCTACGACTGACTTTTTAACTGATTCAATAATTTAAGTATAATAGTTGATTGGTTCCTATGGTTACAGTAAAGTTTAGGCAAATGAGCCATTACATGATATTATAATATAATATATTATTTATTATTACCGGTAAGCAACTAAAAAAAATGTGTGATTTAATTAAAATCGCTCTGGATAACGTACGACGCGGCCGCTTCGAGTTACATAGGGCGCGGCTGCGGAGCGGGGCGGGGGCGCCGCCGGGCCCGCAGCCACAGGCGCTGGTGGCGCTGTCGATGGACCAGGCTGCTGGATGCTGGATGCTGCTGCATCGGCCGGATCCTGGTCCATATGCAGCGGTTCGTATCGGTTACGACTTTCAACGGTAATCCCATTACTATTGGCTAATTTTAGGATATGACTTCGATTGCGCCTTAAAATACTACCGTTGTGCACTTTCAACAAATATGTTCGCCCTCCTAGGACCCTCAGTATACACGCTTTTATCCATAGCGGGCCGTCACGTACGCGCACTTCTTCTCCTGGCAACAGTGGAGGTAATGACCTGGTACCCTTATCATAATGACTTTTCATCTTGTCTATTCGGTCCCCTCTCTCACTTCTCACCCGGCTGTTCTTGGGTGTGCACGGCACTAGCACCTTCTGACTCACTGGTAATCTAGTATTTAACGCCCTGCCCATTAACAGCTGTGCCGGTGAATGACTTTCTCCAGTTACGGGCGTGTTCCTGAAATTTAACAACGCTAACTGTCATTCAGTATCGTCTTCACTAGCTTTCTTGAGCATTCTTTTAACAGTTTGTATATTTCTCTCAGCTAATCCATTCGACCTGGGGTACAGCGGTGAACTAGTGTCATGCGTGAACTCCCATTGCGTCGCAAACCGCTTGAACTCTGCCGATGTGAACTGCGTTGCATTATCGGTCACTATTCTTCTGGGTATTCCGAACCTCGAAAACATGTTTTTCATCCTCACAATAACTGTTGCACTATGCAAATTAGGTAACGTGACTACTTCTACAAATTTCGAGTAGTAATCCACCACTAGAAGGTAGTGAACTCGGTTGAGCTCGAAGATGTCCGCAGCCAGCACTTCCCACGGCAGCGCGGGCACCGCATGCGGCTGCAGCGGCTCGCGCGGCGGCCTGGCGCGGTGGCGGGCGCACGTCTCGCAGCGCGCCACTAGCTCCTCTATCTCCGCGCCCATGCCCGGCCACCACACCGCGTCACGTGCACGCCTTTTACTCTTTTCTATCCCTAAATGACCCTCATGGACGCGTTCCAGCACTTCTTTACGAAGTGCGATTGGAATAACGATCTTATCATTTCTGAATAAAATACCATTAATAACGTGTAACTCGCCTCTCATCGACCAAAACGCACGCGCTTCTATTTTGACCTGTTTTTTATTTCGCGGCCACCCATTGCAGTAGTAATTACAGACGCACGATAGTATGCCATCTCTACCGGTTTCTATTTTAATTTGCTGTAACTTTCCCGGCGTAGCATTTAAACTGTCATATAACGCATTAACGTGAATAACTACATCATCACAGACCTCTGTGTCCTCCCCGCGGTCAACTGCTGCCCGCGATAATGCGTCTGCTATGAACATTAACTTCCCCGGTGTATATACGATTCGATGACAATACGACTGCAACCGAAGTAACATACGCTGCAACCTGGCCGGCGTTTCATTTAGTGACTTTTTAAATATAGCTTCCAGCGGTTTATGGTCACTCTCAATTGTCACCTGATCATGGCCATAAACGTACTGGTGGAACCTGATACACCCAAATACTATCGCCAGCAGCTCCTTCTCGATTTGAGCCCAGCGTCTCTCGGTAGGTGTGAGTGTGCGCGCTGCATACGCCACAGGCCGCCCGCCCTGCAGCAGCACTGCGCCCAGCCCTACGCCGCTCGCGTCCACGGACAGCGTCACCGGCTCCCGCGGCGAGTAGTACCTTGGCACTGGTGCCGCAGTTATTAACACTTTTAATTGCTCGAGTGCCTCGTCGTGAATTTTACACCAGTCGAACTGTACATCTTTTTTTAGTAGTTCTCTTAAAGGCGATGCAATATTCGCATAATTCGGAATAAACCTAGACAAATAGTTAGTGATACCTAAAAAGCGCTCGAGTTCTTTTTTCTCAGTCGGTTTAGGTATCTTCCTAATGGCATCGACCCTTTTTGCATCTGGGCGAATTCCATGCTGACTAAGTACGTGCCCTAAAAAGTTCACTTCCTCAACCCCAAATAGACATTTTTCTTTATTAAATTTGACCCCGTTGCTTCGAGCACGTTTCATGACCTCCTCTAATCGACTGTCGTGCTCAGCTCTGGTAGTACCCCAGACTAAAACGTCATCTGAATAAACTCCCACCCCCGGCATCGAAAATATTTTATACATCTCATGATGAAATATTTCGGGTGCACAATTGATACCAAATGGCATACGCAAAAATCGATATCTTCCGAATGGCGTTGCAAATGTAGTGAGTTTAGAACTAGCTTCATCAATTTTCATCATCCAGAATCCATTCTTAGCATCTAGTTTCGAAAAATACCGGGCTCCTGACAGGCTACTAGTGATCTCTTCAAGCGTAGGCAGCGGAAAGTGACAACGGCGTACGGCTTTATTTAAATGAAATGGGTCTAAACAGATACGAATTTTTTTATTACATTTTTCAACTATTACAATATTTGAAACCCAGTCCGTCGGCAATTCCTCTTTAACAATAATATTTAACTTTTCCATATTTTCTAATTCCTCTTTCAAACGAGGTTGCATTTTGATTGGTATTTTCCTGGATGCGTTAACAACAGGGGGCACGTTTTTATCAATTGATATTTTTGTAATTGAAGGTAAACAACCTATACCCTCAAATATGGTTTCGTCAAACTTAAACATTTTTTGCGATACTTCACAGATACGACCAATTTACTGTAGGTGTTTACATGCATTTAAGCCTAAAAGATTGTTACAGGCAACATTTAAAACATACACTTTTCGCCTTGTTGTGCGATTTTTATACAACAACATAGGTTCAAAAAATCCAACAACTGGCAGTTTTGCCTTACTTATTTCACGCAAAACCATTTTATCTTTCTTTAAAATACTCATTTGAAACCCAGCTTCTTTAAATGTTTGTAACGAAATTACAGACGCATCGGCGCCGCTATCCAACTTAAACTTAATTCCGACATTATCTACACACACAGTCTCATACCACGGCTCGCAGCCTCCTTCATCGTCTAGCGCCTCTAAATGTAAATCACTCAAAAATAACTCACTCTCATCATAGTCCTGTCCATAGTACTCATCTTCATAGTCCTCCACAGCCTCGCCAACCTGCCTCGACCTACACAGCTTCGCGAAATGACCTACACCGTCACACCTATAACACTGCACATTGCGCGCCCAGCACCTGCCCCCGGGGCCGTGCCTGCGGCCGCAGTTAGCACAAGCGTCGTCGTCGCGGCGCGGCCGCCGCGGCGGCGCATCGCGCGCGGGCCGAGCGCCCCAAGCGCCTCTCGCGGTGCTTCGCCCTCGCGGCGCCCTCGATGTCCACGGCGCTCGTGGCGCGCGGCCAACCTCGTCGAGCGCGCGCGCTGCCGCCGCTGGCGCCGCACCGCCGCCGCACGCCTCCGCTTGCCGACCGGCGCTTTCGCTCGCTCGGCACCACTTCACCGCCTCGTCTAATAATAATCCTTGTTTCGCCAACAATCTTTCACGCATACCCGTGTCCTTGAGTCCTCTGATTATTTGTGTAAGAATTAAACTATTACGCAATTCGCCAAACTCACATGACTTACTTTTTATTTTCAAACTACTTAGAAATTTGTCAAATCCGTCTTCTCGTTGATAAGTCTCAAAAAACCCATGTCTTTCAAAGTTGACATTACGAGCGGGATCACAATGTTTAGCGAATTTTGCAACTAACCCCTCATAATTATTTTTATCACTCTCACTGATATCTAATTCCTCAAGGATTTCTCGGCCATATTTTCCAATAACATGTAGGAATAATGCACATTTCTCAAGTGATGGCGCATTCTGCTTATTCGATGCAATCAAATAGTAGTCGAATGCCGACTTCCACTCTCGCCAATTGCACGATAAATTGCCGTCTTCTATCATGGCTGCCGGTTGCTGCAGCTGCAGCGCCGCGCACACCGCGCTTGCCGCGCTCGGCCCGCGCCCGACGCCGGTCCGCCGGGAGTACTCTTTTCACTTTGATCAGGCATGTTGTACCACTTTAACACCACCGAAACCAACACAAGCCACACCTGACACCATGTAGTATTCAGGGAACGATATAAATGATACACACTGGTTGGCTTGTCCAGAGTAACTGATTTTATTTAAACATAGGTTTACCCACATATTACAATCTCTCAAGTACCCTACACATTAAGCATCTACGACAGGTAGTGTGCATGTAGTGTGTGCTTGGCCTAATGAAAAAAAAAACAATGATGTGACAGCTGACGTCTATGGTCAGTTGAGGAAAAATATTTCTTCAAATTAAAATAATTATTAAGGTTAAAAACATGAAATAAAACGGGATAAAAGTATCCTATATATTATTCCAGGTTGTGAACTATTACCATGTCAAATTTCATTCCAATCTGTCCGGTGGTTTTTGCGTGATGCCTCCACAAACAAACATACATACAGACAAACAGATAAACAGATAAACAGACAAACAGACAAACAGATAAACAGACAAACAGACAAACAGATAAACAGACAAACAGACAAAAAAATAAAAAATAAACAATTTTGTGTTCTATTAATTATTCTACGCGACCCAATTTTTTTTTTGACAATATCTTCAATGTACAGGGCCTACGGGTCTACGATTTTATTATATGTATATAGAATTGCAGGTTTTAAATAAACTATCCTAGACACTCATACCTCTCACTTTTTGTTCATAAATTTATTTTGCACACTTACACTCAATACAAAAGTTATAGGATCCGACAGAAGGTAATATGCGAGCCACTTGGCCCGTCTCAAACGCTATCAGCCACGAGATCAATTTGTCTCAGAACTAGGAAAAGGAGGTAGGGAGAGCGCTAATAAAATGCAGTAACTTTTTTCTTAGTCATTGTAAATGAGAAAGTTCTGAGGTTTGAAAAAAAAGTACCCAATCAATTTTCATAAAATTTATATGGGACTACCTCCAAAGTTTATCCTTTCAAACAAATAAAAAACCGGACAAGTGCGAGTCAGACTCGCGCACGAGGGTTCCGTACAAAGATTTTAACGCTTTTCCCCAGTGTTTTAAGTTGTCCAGTATTAGCAGAGCCCTGTTCCTAAGCAAAATGTACGCAGTGTGGGATCATTTTATATTGCTCTGTGAAATCTGCACAAAGACATAAAAATTCAAGATTTTGAGATTTTTCTGAGTGGTTGTGCTATAATAGCTACCTTCATACCAAATTTCAAGTTTCCAGGACAACTGGAAGTACCCCTTAGGTTTTACCCTTTTTAATGACTGTATCTTTTGATTACGTTGACTTAGAAGTTTTTTTTTTCTTTCACAGCTTCAGGGGACTGCAGGCTTGAGCATTTGATATTAATTTCAGCATTCTACCTCGACGCGTTCCAGAAAAAAAGGGTCTTGACAGTCAGACAGACATGGACAAGAAAGTGATCCTATAAGGGTCCCGTTTTTTCCTTTTGAGTTACGGAACCCTAAAAAACATCAAAATCAATTCATATAATTGGCGGAGTAATCGCATTACATACAAAAAAATGTTAACAGTCGAATGAGGGCTATCGCGAGTCAAATATCCGCTAGGATCGTTAGTGTCGAGTGAGGTATATCTGTAAATTTCCACCAATCATAGCTTGTCTCTCATCGGTGGAGAATGACAGATAGACCTCACTCGACACTAACGATCCTAGCGGATTTTTGACTCGCGATGGCTCTCACTGAGAATCTCCTTTATCGAAGTCGATTAAAAGTATGTAGTGCAAAAGTTGGTAAAAGGCACAGTGCAAAGGGACACAACTGGCACTCCGAGTTCGTAAATTGAAATGCTTGGCTGACCCTCTGAAAGGTGAAAAAATATTCGCGCGATATATCAACTCGCGCGTACGACGGCTTTATTAAATTTTCTTTTATAGACACAGTGTGTTACGGGTACCAACATGCGTGCGTTTTTAGAAAAGTAACGTTTATTTTTATGAGATTACTTCATGTATCGTGAGATTGTATGAATGCATGATGAAATGCGGCGCTACTGAACCTAGGAATCGAGATGGATCTCGAATTCTCGATGGTCTTAAAACATTTGGCTTTTTTATTTGTCACTTTGATTTAATACGCTACACTAAGTAACCTCAAATGACGTTAGAAAACCTGTAGGTAATAATTACAACTTGTTGCATTTTAGATCTGTCCACAAAATATTATGCCAAGAATACTTTAGCCTAAAATGTTTTTTTTTTGTTTCAGGTAATGACATCGCAGTGACACCACAATAATGATGACTTAAAACAATTTATTAAAGTTAGATTCTCTTAGCTAAAAGCAAACACAATAAAGCGGCTTGTGGTAGAACAAAATTAATGTGCCTCCATAATAATAGTTTACTAGAAATACCCCGCTTAAGTAAGGATGCCTAAATCAAAAACTGACAGTGTAAAGCTTACAAGAGCCTAGAAAATTATTGTACTTATATTGATGTAGAAGTGTATAATTAATAGTGAAGCGAAAATGTTGCCTGTTCCTCAAGATCGTATGTCGGGTCGCCGCAGCAGCTCCATAGTCAGTCGGACGCTGCTGGGGCGGCGCGCGTCGGTGTATGCCACTGGAAACCACCAGGATCCTGCAAAGGTAAATTCGATTTTTGACCGAGCGAACGAAGTGAGCGAAGCGTGTCCGATTTAGCTTGCACAAAAATATTTGTCCGGCTGTCCGGGTGTTATTCTCAACCGATTCTCGTGAAATTTTATGAGTAGGTTGGATAATTATTATATTATAGTTTTTAGTGTCGATTAACTTTTTGGTAAAAATAAAATAAAAACGTAAAATGTTGAAAAGTTAGGCGATTCTCCTGAAAATTTGTAATCAGGTGCGATAATCATAATACAGATTTATTGTAGATTAATTTCTTTTGGAAATTTTATTTGCTAGGTAATTTACTGTGTGATAGAAACGTGATCGGACTTTTCGTCACACGTTAAGACGGACGTATATAAGCTGTGGAGGCGACGTTGGCATTAAAATTTAACTCTTACTCATACTCATTCTCAACTTCAAAATTGTAACTAAACTAAATCGACGATACTCTGCTTCAACCTCGTATATAAACTTTGATGAAATTGGAATTACCACTCTAGACCGCGAGCCTAAAGTGGTTATTCCAATTTCTTCAAAATTTGTATACGAGGTTGAGTCCGAGTACCGTCGAAATTAAAATTACTGCAATAATAATAAAAATTTAATTATTAAGAACCCCTTAGTATAAAGAACACGTGACGGTGGTGATATTTGTTATTTTTATTTATAGTTTAGAATTAATAACTTAAATGAATGATTACATTATGATAATTAATTGTATTTTAATTTTAATGTCAACTCCACAGCTGACTTCCTGCAGGCCACACTGCATCAACTACTGCAGATTCTGCTTAAAAAATGCTTCAGTAGGAAACATAAAGTACAAATAGGTGGTGTCGCTATGTTACATAACAATTTCGAGGAAAGAGTAACCTATTTCAAGTAAGTAGTTGGCGGCACCAATCAAGTACACTTCCCGCCGTTCTTGCCGTAGAAACTATTACGGCAAACAGTGGCGTCCACCGCATAATTCAAGAATGCAAACAGACCCGACCTAACCGAACGCGTTATATTATTTATTCGATCAATGGCTACAGTTTTCCCTACGACCTCACGGATCCTGGTAACAGCTGAGCGAAATTTGCATTATAAATGGTTGGTACATAACGTCCGCCAAATTGGTCTATTAGAGAACACGAGTCAATTAGCGGGAACGTCTACCAATCTAGATTGGGTTTAACGACAGGTACAACTGTTTAAATTCCGAGCATTTCTTATAACTTTCATAAAAATAGCTTAGTGAATGGCAGAATTACCAAACAAAAATGGAAATGAAGCGATTTGAAAAAAAAGCGAGGACCTCACAAGCCTGGGTGTGGGTATACTTTTTTCTTAAACTACGAAAGAGATTAATTTCGAATAAATAAAATCGTGTTTGTTGTTGAATGCTTAGGAAGGAATCCGCCCTAGTTAGGTATTCATTTCAATTGAAATATAATCCATCGTTACGTAAAACTACACTCGCGGGCAAAGAAAACGGGTCGATGAAAAAATCTCTGTAACTTATAAATTAAAGAAGCTCTAACCGTGAAACAAAGTCTGTTGCAGGGAGTTTTACTACCTAATTCAATAAAACTTCTAATAAAATATTTTTTATAAGTTTTCTCTTTAATGAAAGTTATTCAATATGTGAATCAATGTCAGTATTAAAAACATAATGCTAACACAATCTCTGATGGCCTCTTAAAATGTTTCAACAACTTCAAAAACTCTGCGACATCATTTTAAAAAGTTTAAAAATCAGAAACGTGCTTTTGTTTGAGCTTGTCCAAAGAAAATAATAAAAGGCGATTATTTGCGGCTTCCACAATCATTATTTTATTATTATCATGTCACTAGTTAGGACCTGAATATACAATTATACACATCGCCACAATATTAGAAGATGGCAGAAGTCAGTGAAGTACAACAAGAATAATAGGGGTATCATTTTGCACTGTGCAGTTCATTTTTGATGAACGTGGATTCCGTTTAGTTTCATTGTGAGTCACGGTAGTTTATGTTAAACATATGGATGAACATTCAATATTTATGCGTGGCAATGCCAGGCCACATACAGCTCGAATTGTAAATTAGTAGGCATTATGAAGACGTTGGCAAACCGATCGAACACGCTTGGGACGAACTTGGAAAGTGCGTGGAAAATCGAAACTCCACTCCCCAGTACGCAGCACGCAGTACGCTTCGAGACTTAAAACATGCGTTAGATGAAGAACGGAGCAATATCCCTCAAGCACGCATTAGAAACTAACTTAATAAACACCATGCTCAATCGCTTGATAGCTGTGAATAGATCCCGTGGAGACAATACAAAGCAATATTTTTGTAAAATAAGTTTAGGTCAAGTGTTACTGAAAAGTGTAACCATTATTTTATTGAAATTTGAAACTTTTTTTTTTTATTTAGCTACCTATTTATTTCATATTTTTACTTTTTTAAAGCAATGTTTCTTTTGAACAACTGATATTATTTAGTAAACAATACTCTTTCAGTCATACAGATAGCTCTATTATTTCAAGAGTAATTTTATTGTGCTTTTACGAAAAGACCACAGTTCTTGGGCCGCGAGTGTAATAGGTACTTTATTTACAACGATGAAGAACTTCAATCAACCTTTCATAATCAGCAGAAAAATGTTTACCACTCAATCTGTTTACGAAAATTGGACTGAAAATATCACACAGATCAATATTGGGGTAAGTTTCTTAAGGGAATTCAATGGAAAAACTATTATTAATAGATACACATATACGAAGAATCTTCTAAGAAAATTCTAAGTGCTCAAAGAAGCGCGCGTTTTATGCGTTTCTTATGAAACACGGTGTTTACAAGTGGAAGACCTTTAAACAGTGTATTTCATTAAGATTTATAGGTCTGAGAAAAAACACCTCGCATCGGGAACGTGCGTCGTTTGCAAATGGAGGAACTTTTATTTGTTTGTTCTGAGAGTGTTAGCGTGTTGAACAAGTACTTACGCATTGTTTGAAAATTGTTTCTTTCAATTCAGTTGTTCTTGCGGCGTGCGTGTGGTGTGGTGTATTTGCGAATCAATCGTGTATAGGAATGAGTATAGGTATGGGCCACGTGTGGCATGAATGGTTATCGCGCACAAATATCGCTCAAAGGAATTGTAATGGGTGGTATGTTATAAAAGCTATGAATAAATTTTGTGAGCAAAAATAATTAGAGAAAAAAGTTAGGGCGCTTAATGTTAACTTTTTATTTAGGCAATATTTTCGGCAGTATAGGTATTCAACAACACGGGTCTCTAGGGATACAAACTAGGGAAACGAAACTAAAAATAGCTAAGCTCCAATTTTCTTGCCTAGTATAATATAATAGGCATTAGACATAACATAGCTAAAACTGTTATTAAAACTGTTAATATAATAAGCGTGAAATAAATAAGTTAATCGTTGGTAGGTAGGTACACGAAATTTAATGCTCTTCAATACGCAACGTTACCAAGGGTAACAAATCTTGCATAAAATTGAATACAATCTCTATGTCGTCGTTTCACATCCATGCTCCGTTCATACTTGAAAATAAACAATGTCTTATTCATGTAGCAAAGTAAAATTACGCCATACTAGCGACAATAATATTTTGCTCCGAAATTGTGTAGGCCGCGGAACGTAAACAAAATTAATTTTCTTGAACTCTCGCAAAAGGGAAACAGGTTCTTGCTCTTAGATGATCATTTCATTTGTCACACAAGTTAACAGGCTATTTACGCGCGAAAAGTAAGTTTTGAACATTGAAACTTTTGGTAACGTTCTAAATTGCGTTCTCCATTTCAGTTAGCGGCTTTGTGGCTTGTTTTTGTTAGCGGGTGTTTCGTTTCAATATGGCTATTAATTTTCCACTGTTTATAGTTGAAGTTTGTGAATGCAAAATAAGCTGCGCCGCCGGCTACGCTTCCTGCGACCTAGGCAATTAGCATTTTATAATTGACTTTAAAAAAAACCATTTATGGTAACTACCATAGAAACTGCAGCTCTAGTTCTAGCCCTCGCATTCTGAGAGGAGGCCTGTGCTCACCGGTGGGACGTAAATAGGCTGGATTATTATCCTGTGCATCTACTTCTTCTAAGCTGATCTAATGTAGAGCTCAATGTCACGTGCCAATAATACCGTAACGTATTTGGGTATAAAATTCAATTAAAAGAGAGCTACTTATATTTCAATTATAAAAACATTACTGCTTTATAAATGGAGATACGCAGCAGGCCTTCATAAGGAAGAGAGAAACGAAAATGGCTTTTTTAAATTGGAATTTTCTCATTAATACCTGGACAGTAAGCATGTGGCGGTGACAGCCCAAGGGCCAGCATCGGGAAAGAGGGCTGGGATATAAATTAAAAAGACATAATGCTTCACATTGGACTGTGTGCCTTATTTTGTAGGCCATCTGTCATTTCACGCCTTTATTAAAATTAAAATTAAAATTAACTCTCTTCGAACCTCGATGTGCTATGCTTAAAAGAGGAATATTTTATTAATCACTGTCACTTGTTACAATGTTTTATTTTAATGCATTACTTCGCTCTGTAAATTTTGTAAAAAGGTAGGTGTTCAATTACGGTGAGATGCGCAGCACTTTCTATATTACTCCTAGGTGTTGACCTAATAGTTTGAGAAGAAAGAAAAACATATATTGATATAAAATTCGGTGCTTTTCAATGATTAAGGAAGTTACATTTATTTAAATTAATGAGCTCATACTTTGCGAAAGTCTATATAAAAACTTAGTGCAAATTATCTTGTTACTGCGCAAACCCAGTGTTAGGTGAACTCGTGCAAAAACAAAAACAGCCTTGCTTATGTCATATGTTTATGCAAATTAAATTGGCCCTTTCTCCCTTCCCGCGTAATAGAATACACAACACGAATGCCACTATAACCACAAATGTAACCACCATCGGTTACGATAAGCACTATTAACATTATGTTTCGACTGCGAGCGTGGCATCGGAATGATAGTCGAGGCTTGACAATCGGTCTTTGCAACTGCAACTTCTTTATTTGCTTTCATTCATGTCAAAAGTACAAAACGTGCAAACTGGTTACATAATGGCGAGTGACATTAGCTCCCCATTGACACCCCACAATATGAGAATAACAGTTGCGATGCCGGCTTTAATAAAAAAAGTATAATATCACGCAATAAAACAATTATATCTGTTGAGAAATTGTTAGGCCTAATGCCTCCGTCTGCATTAGGCCTAACAATTTCGTAGCGCAGATGCGAAAAGATAATAACGGCAAATACACTAAGAGACTATTGAAGCCTTTATCAACCGGCGGGCGTGATGTCCGCTTGGTGTGATAGCATTCAGTTATCGGACAGCTGAATGCGTCTTATTGCACTGTCACGCGTGTGACTCGCGCAATTTAAATAGTATTATCATTTATCGACCAAACACCGCGCAAGGCCCACAGCGTGGTAAAGCCTTTAAACTTAACTTAAATCCTATGGGATCACTGCCAGTGGAATAGCAGATTATTCTAGGCGAATAAAGCCTAAATTAGATAAAGCAAAAGCTATCTCAAAATAATTTATTCTTATCTTTTAGGACGAGCCGTAAACAACGCCAGTTGTTTTACGCAAAACAAAAAATTATACGGTTTTTTAATATACTTAAGTACTAAGTACGTACTTATATGCATACAAAAAGAAAATGTTGTGTTCTGAGCTGAAGTAGGCAGGTACATCACATCGTAAAAGTGAATAAAGAGCCCACACTCGTCACAGCGCCATTCATACGAGACACCTATATACTTACATGCATTGTGGTTAGCAAATAAAAGCTTTTAGCGTGTTCTTCTTGTACTAATATATTTAAAAAAACATGATGTATATAGGTAAATAGTAGTTTATGTAACTACTATATAATGAGGGTCCTTAAAACACGAGTGTGTTTTATGAAACGAGGCGAAGCTGAGTTATATGTATGAGGAATATTCTTTGAATGAAGCACCGACTTCATATTTCTGCTGGTGCTAGGCCATAATTTAAATTAAAGTTATAAATAGGCTTGAATTTTATTGTTTTCCGTGTTATACGATTTACATTATTAATGAATCAGTATGATACTTATTGAACCAAATTAAGCTTTCTAACCTTTAGCTTTGCTCTCCACCCAGCGTCTTACACAAACTGTCCCCAATTTACTTACTCAATTATGCAAAAACTTGATCCTTAAAATGACGCATGGATTATGAAGTAAAGCGGCGAGATGACTTCATTCTAGATACATACACTTTATAAAGTCTCCAGTCGCTTGACACTTCCCTGCTACTTTCTGCATAATTAAGCAAGCCGAATTGGCTCACACCACATTAACGAGTCATGAATTTGAAAGTTATCCATATCACAGCGCAGTATGTGAACGCTAACTTGTTTCTAATTCGATAGAACCTACAAGGATTGTGTGTGTTTTAGGTCGTCATTTTTATCGCGTACACGGAGCCTTTTCCAACCTTTTTAATTCTTTACCCCTACAGAGCCACAGACCAATAAAAAAGCGCTCACTTGACACCTACTGATGCGTTCGTGATTAGTGCTCTATTTTTATTTTACCCGCGGGTTCTTTACTGGAGGTACATAGGTATAGGTTTTGCGGTTCCTTGAGGGTACAAAGACTACTACTACTAAGGTACTTTACCAATTCCTCCTCATTGTTTTCATGTAGTTAAAGGTATTTTCCAGATTAACTCGTGTTGCAGGTGTCCATGGGCGGCGATGATTGCTTTACATCAGGTGACCCGCCTGCTCGTTTGCCCCCTCTTATATATTAAAAAAAAATATTAACCGGTTAAATCCATTGCTAACTACGCCACTTATTCTCTACGTACATCGGTCGGGGCGCGGGACATGTGTCCCACAGGCATTGCGAACTAGTAGAACCATTTCACACTGTCGGTTTAGGCGAAACCTAATTTATTCTGACGGTTGATTCAATTAGCAAAGGCTTGCCCGGTGGATGTTTTACGATGGCATTTATTTTTGTGGTGGGTTTTGCAATTATTGCGTTAATTCAAAGTAATTCCTTAAGATTACTTAATGTTGATGGAAGGGTGTTAAAGTATGGTTAATCAAGGGTGTTATTTTCTAACTTGAAGTTTAGTATCAAAATCCGCCTTCAAAAAAAACCTTAGAAAAAAAACGTAAAATAATCCTCTGAAATAATAATAAATAAATAAAATAAAATAAAATGCATTTATTTCGGACAACAGAAACTAAAGCCTAAAGTTTTATGGCCTAACACTAAGTAGCAGAAATATGAAGTCGGTGCTTCATTCAAAGAACATTCCGCTCGCACCACACCGACTTCATATTTCTGCTACTTAGTGCTAGGCCATAAAACTTTAGGCTTTAATTCCTGTTTTCCGAAATAAATGTATTTTATTTTATTTTATTTATTTATTATTGTTTGAGACTATAATGTTGGTACACTAGTCCTTAGCATTAGACATTAGTCTTACCTTTAAGTTTGACATTTCCTATCTGTATAATTATGTTTGTATCTGTGCATTAAAAAATAAACTTCTTCTTCCGTCCACCGTCTTGTACGATTGATGTGTGTTTTTTTTTAATTTATTATAAATCGCCATAACCAGTCTCAAATAATTATTAAGTATTTATTATTAATTTAGAGGATTATTTTACGTTTTTTTTTCTAAGGTTTTTTTTGAAGGCGGATTTACGTTTTTGTTAAAAGATTTTTATTTCACAATTTTACGTTGATTTAACATTTTCAGAATTATCCTCCAAGTCCTAACCGTTAAGGAGTTGTACCTTCCATTATCAGCTCATCAACATGAGATGATGACTACCAGACTCAAATACTTGAATAGCCTTAGAAAATATATGAAACACATAATAAGTGCTTATAAAATTTGAGGGTTGCCCTCATTTCCCTGGGATCCCATCATCAGATCACGACTTGGTGACAACGGGACTCAAAAGTATACCCTTTCGAATAATGATTTAACATTTTCAGAATTATCCTCCAAGTCCTAACCGTTAAGGAGTTGTACCTTCCATTATCAGCTCATCAACATGAGATGATGACTACCAGACTCAAATACTTGAATAGCCTTAGAAAATATATGGAACACGTAATACGTGCCTATAAAATTTGAGGGTTGCCCTCGATTTCCCAGGGATCACATCATCAGATCATGATTTGGTGACAATGGGACCACCTTCAGGAGTATACCCTTTCCAATAAAAAAAGAATTTTGAAAATCGGTCTACAATTGACGGAGTAATCGATGTACATACATAAGAAAAAAAAATACATACAGTGGAACGTAGAACCTCCTCCTTTTTTGAAATCGGTTAAAAACGGCTGTCATTTAGTGCCGAAAAGTGACATTAGCGCATGAGTCTGCGAGCAACGCTACGTTAATAGAGAATAAATAACACTAAAAGGAAATGTTTAAGGCGCAAGGAGAGAGCAAACGTGACAATAGGGAAGAAACATATCATCTATACATATAATAATCTATACATATAATAAAATCGTAGACCCGGCGCGTCTGTACATTGAAGATATTTACAAAAAAAAATTGGGTCGCGTGAAATAATTAAAAGAATACAAAACTGATTTTTTTGATTTTTTTGTCTGTTTGTCTGCTTATCTGTTTATCTGTTTACCTGTTTATCAGTTTGTCTGTTTGTCTGTTTGTCTGTTTATCTGTTTATCTGTTTATCTGTTTGTCTGTTTGTATGTTTGTTTGTGGAGGCATCACGCAAAAAGCAATGGACAGATTGGAATGAAATTTGACACGGTAATAGTTTACAACCTGGAATAATATATAGGGTACTTTTTATCCCGTTTCATTTCATGTTTTTACTTTAATTATTGTTTAAATTTACTTAAGCACATATTTTTTCATAATTTAAACTGACCATAGACATCACAGCTGATTCAGCTGTCATGGCTGTCACACCATTGTTTTTTTTTTCATTAGGCCAAGCTCACATTATCAGACCATGGAAACATTGAGTGACATGTCTCATTCAGCCAAATCGGTGGCTGTATGCAGGCGTTCTATTCGAAATTTAACATTTTTATCAATGTCTTCAATAGCTTGGTAGTATTAAAAAGAAAAATGTACTTTCTTAATAAAAAAAAACGGCGGGAATATGGAAATACTGTAAATAACAATAACGCACTAAGTTTCGATTTATTTAAAGTAATGTAAATGATATTAAATTAATAGCTTTTAGTAACAAAATCGTGATCATTTGTTGTATTGGAGTCCACCATGATGAAAATAAGAGGAGAATTAACTATTAACTAAAGCAAACTTAGTATAAATTTCAATGGAAAATTATTAGTCGTTGTGAAACTATTATAAAACAGGGGTAAGGAAATTAATGAATTTAGTTAGTTATTGAATATTTAATTAAGTAAAATATATTAATAATGACTCCGATGTAATATGTTGCAATAAATAATATTTGAGACACTGCCACAAATAGTAACAACAATGTCAGTTTTGGCTTGCTGTATTATAAGAGTTAATTAATAATTAAAAATTCCTTATTTCCTCTTAATGTTTGAGAAAAAATCTATATATATCTACCACGGCTAAAATAGCAATTGCTGAACTCGTACTTTGATTGTTTGATTAGGTACTTATTTGATACTTATTTAATAGAAAATTTATTTTCTTGTGATTTTACGAATGTAACCATTTGAGTATAGAAAATGAACCGGACTTTTTGAGAGTTGTGGCAGGTAAATCGTATTTCAAGTTTTTCAACAGAGTATGGAATATCGAGAAAGTTAATTCTTTCAGATTTGGAAGATGGTTTTAGTCTCACTAGAAAGAAAACTGGTACGTACATTTAATACAATATTAAACACAATAGGAAATATGATCCCTTAACAATAAAGGAAATTTACTACTGGTGCTAGAGACTTGAAATTTGGCATAAATGTACCTAGAGTATCATAGAGGTGTACTAAGGAAGGATTTTTCGAAATTCCCACGGGATAGAGAATAAATGGGATTTATATTTTCGAATCAAAGTGACTCTATCTCAGTAACTATAACTATCAGATATTTCAAATTTGGCATGCAAGTAGGTAACAATGATAGCTAAAAACTGTTTTCATGATTTTCCGAAATTTCCACGGGATAACGACCTAATAGTATTATTTTCATAATAACTGACTAGCGAATATAGACTTGAAAGTTTAACAGATATATTTCTTAAGGATCTTAGAGGTGTACTAAGACGGGATTTTTCGAAATTCCCACGGGATAGGGAAATACCTAAACTTCGTTTCTTTCTTTTTTTGTAGGGGGTAATATCCGAAACTTTTGCATTTTCCCGAGGAAAAATAGGTAGGTAGCCAATATCACTCAAGAACTGGTATCTTTCTATTAGTGAAAGTTTTTTTATTAAATCGATCTAAAGAGTTAAAATGCAAAATTCCCGCGGGATAGAAATAAGTTAATCCGATTTCGGGACTGATTTAAAAAAAATCACTAATAGGAAGCTATAACACTGTCTCTGATTGACATTTTGATTGAATTTTTAAAATACGTAGGTCTATCCCGCGAGAACTTTAATACACTTTTTCGAGATAAAGTAGCCTAATGTCAATCAGAAACAGTGTAGCTTTCTATTAGTGAAAGATTTTTTAATGGGTCTAAATGTATAACTTACTTATTTCTATCCTCCGTGAATTTTTGCAAAAATAGTTAGTCATGACATACACGAACTGTATGTAGAATGTTAATGGTGTAAGTACTTATAGTAGATTTCAACATTTAATTAAGTAGGTAGGTAGTTCCATTGGGTTTACAGACAAAAAAACAGCAACATCAACATCTTCTGTTAAAAACCAGTATTTGTATTAGGTACTTACGTTATTGTCTACGCGTACGAAGTCGCGGGCAAAAGCTAGTATAACATAATATACGTGTTACTCTTGCACTTCACTTGCTCTGGTTTTCAATTAAGTTGTTCGCAAATCAAATCGCAATCGTGAACACACTTACGTTTCGTAATCCAAATAAGATTACGATGACTCACGTGCAACAACACTTGCTTTACGTAGTTTAATTAGAAACTGTTAACGTAAAACAGAGCAATTTGTCAGGATACGGGCAACATCGCGACAAGGTATTTGCTGTCGCTAACTACATACGTACACACGTGTTGTACATACAAGTATATCGAAGAGGTTCCTATACTACGGATATTGTGGATATTGTGTGTCGCTCGTGTAACTTAATAGCTTGTTTTCTTGGCGTGGGTATGTTTACCTTAACACCCAAGTGGTATTTCAGTGTTTCATCTGCCGGTCATTAAATAATTGTCAAATTTAGATGCGTTATTAGGAAACTTTATAGCGTGTAACGGATAGAGAATGGACATAAAATTATTACATGTCATAATATGCCCATGATGGCCATGATAGAATTCCTCACCAAGAAACCTTAGAGTCTAAAAAGTTAGGTTTTACACGTGAAATTACTTGAAATTTATTAACTTCTGTCCGAGGAACAAATTCCTTTAACTACGATTTTTCGAACTAAGAAAATCTAAAGTTATATTTTTCTGTAAATTTATTTCCATTCTAGTCAAAAAAAAATTTAAAACGATTACGACTGCTTTTCTACTTTAGTATTTGTACAGTGAAGTTTATATGCCGTCGTAACGGAAGTGTAGTTAGAAAATTAAGAAACGGTTGTAAAAAAATATATTTGACGTACGACAAAATAAAATACCTTTTGTGAAAATAATAATAGCTTTTTCAATGTACCTACCTACACTCAGAGGTAGCCCATTTGCTCGTTTGATCTTCCTTGCTGTATTTTAAAAGAATTAACTACCACTGATACTTCTTAAAAATAAATACAAAATGTATAAAGGTTAGTTAAAACAAAACAAATTATGAGAGGTAAATTTCCCTGTGTCTGTTTATTTTATTTTACCTCGTGCTGAAAAGCGATCCTACATTGCACCGGAGAATAAAAGCTTCTTGAGAAAGAAACACAGGATTTTTTACAAAAAAAATAAGTTCTTCCACAGAACAGAGTTAAAGTATTCGTCCAAAGTTCTTTTGGTTGTATACTTAAAAAGTTTTAAGAAGTCCTTTGTTATGCTTAAAATCCGTCACTGGGCACTATTATAGGTATACGGTTGATATAAATTATAAATTATTTTTATTATTGGTTAAGGACCGGGAAACCATTCCGTGGTTAAGTATATTTCATACCCATGTCAGTAGGTCATTTTGTCATGAATACTTTTTTAAATTGCGCATTAAATGGAATAAAAATCCTCGTTCCTGGCTCCGCGCGAGTACTTTTACGATTTATTACGCTCAATGCTCTCGTGGAGTAAATTTTACATTACTTTTGTGGACTTAATGGTTCCTAATAAACCTGAAAAAGTTTGTCTTTGTACCGACTGCCATTGGAGAAAATGTTATCTACTTTAGGGAAAGTTTGCGTCTTCAACGATGCTTTTATTCTTTCGTTAGCACTTATACTACTATTATGAATACCATAAAGGCTACCCACTTAGGCTTTATTCATGAAATTACTAACCTGACATTAAAACTGTTAGATGGGTTTGAATTTATAACAGTTATAACTTTATGACTCAGCGTGTATAACAATAGTGATTGGAAACTCGCCCTAAAACTGGTCTGAGCCTCTTAGTGTAATCGACGGCCAAAAAATACGTCTCAAACGCGTTTGCGTTAAAGTGTCAAATAGTATGAGAATTGTTTGTTGTCGATACGTGCCGCTAGTGGCGCTGCCAATTCTGACGTAAACGCGAAGCGATCTAGACGTTTCTTTGATCGTTGATTACACTAGACGCTCAACGCGTTTCCCCCAAATTGAACTCTTACGAGCACGTTGAGCGAGTATCAGGACAGAGCTAGTTGCGGCGCTTATCGATATGGAGCAGACAGTACATTGTGGTGCAAGCGACAGCTACATACCTACAAGCTACATAAGCAGCTAACTCTTCGTGATTCTACGTCATAGTACGCGTAGGAACAACGTATAATAAATTGTAGTTTATTCGGTATGTTTAAAATCCATAAAGGCCAGTGACAAAAATTTTATGGTGCTAAGCATAATTCTCAATATCTCTTACGTCTCAAACCTTTTAAATAAATCGAACTCCATGAAACTGTTTGTGCGAGTTACTTTTAAAAGTTAATTCCGTATTACGTAATTTTTCGTAAGATTTCTGGATATTTATTTAGACCAAAAGTTGTTACGAAGATCTTAAAAATATTGACACATGTTTTTAAGATCTTCGCAATATCATATGAGGTACCTACAGGTACCTATATACCTTCACACGCAAGAAAAACCGTGCAAATTGCATTAAATACGTTGCGAATCCGAGAAGCGAACGAGTTAGAAGTGGTCGATCGAACGCCGCAATTTTTTTTTATACGACAAGGAAGGCAAACGAGCAAGTGGGTCATCTGATGGTAAGTGATCACCATCGCCCACAGACACTCACAACCCCGGGGGGTTTGCAGACGCGTTGCTAACCTAGACAGCTAAGATGAAATGCATCTTATGCCCGTAATTACACCAGCTGTCTTTCTCTCCACACCGGAACACAACAGTGCAAACACTACTGCTTAGCGGTAGGATTAGCAAGTAAGATGGTGGTACGGTACTAGTACATAGTAACGTCCTTTTGTTGAGAAGCGCAATTTTTCGGCAATAACTCAAAAACTATATATCCGATCATGTTGAAAACAATTTTCGTTGAAAACATTATAATACTAGCTTTTGCCCGCGACTTCGTACGCGTAGACAATAACGTAAGTACCTAATACAAATACTGGTTTTTAACAGAAGATGTTGATGTTGCTGTTTTTTTGTCTGTGAACCCAAAGGAACTACCTACCTACTTAATTAAATGTTGAAAACTACTATACTTACACCATTAACATTCTACATACAGTTCTTGTCTGTCATGACTACCTATTTTTGCAAAAAATCCCGGAGGATAGAAATAAGTAAATTATACATTTAGACCCATAAAAAAATCTTTCACTAATAGAAAGCTACACTGTTTCTGATTGACATTAGGCTACTTTATCTCGAAAAAGTGTACTTAAGTATTAAAGTTCCGGCGGAATAGACCTACGTATTTTAAAAATTCAGTCAAAATGTCAATCAGAGACAGTGTTATAGCTTCCTATTAGTGTTTTTTTTAAATCAGTCCCGAAATTGAATTCACTTATTTCTATCCCGCGGGAATTTTGCATTTTAACTCTTTAGATTGACTTAACAAAAAAACTTTCACTTATAGAAAGCTACCAGTTCTTGACTGATATTGGCTACCTATTTTTCCTCGGGAAAATGAATAAGTTTCAGATATTCCCCCTACAAAAAAAGAAAGAAACAAAGTTTAGGTATTTCCCTATCCCGTGGGAATTTCGAAAAATCCCGTCTTAGTACACCTCCAAGATCCTTAAGAAATATATCTGTAAACTTTCAAGCCTCTATATCCGCTAGTCAGTTATTATGAAAATAATACTATTCTAATAGGTCTTTGTCCCGTGGAAATTTCGGAAAATCATGAAAACAGTTTTTAGCTATCATTGTTACCTACTTGCATGCCAAATTTGAAATATCTGATAGTTATAGTTACGGAGATAGAGTCACTTTGATTCGAAAATATAAATCCCGTTTATTCTCTATCCCGTGGGAATTTCGAGAAATCCTTCCTTAGTACACCTCTATGACACTCTAGGTACATTTATGTCAAATTTCAAGTCTCTAGGACCAGTAGTAAATTTCCTTTATTGTTAAGGGATCATAATTCCTATATAATTATTGTGTTTAATATTGTATTAAATGTACGTAGGTACCAGTTTTCTTTCTAGTGAGACTATTTAACCATCTTCCAAATCTGAAAGAATAAACTTTCTCGATATTCCATACTCTCTTGAAAAACTTGAAATACGATTTGCCTACCCACAACTCTCAAAAAGTCCGGTTCATTTTCTATACTCAAATGGTTACATTCGTAAAATCACAAGAAAATAAATTTTCTATCAAAGTACCTACCTAATCAAACAATCACAGTAAGAGTCCAGCAATTGCTATTTATTGCAACATATTACATCCGAATCATTATTAATATGCTTTACTTAATTAAATACTCAATAACTAACTAAATTCATTAATTTCCTTACCCCTATTTTATAATAGTTTCACAACGACAAAAAAAAATCCATTCAAATTTATACTAAGTTTGCTTTAGTTAATAGTTAGTTCTCTTATTTTCATCATGGTGGAATACAACAAATGATCACTATTTTGTTACTAAAAGCTATTAAATTAATATCATTTAGGTACATCACTCACAAATCGAAACTTAGTGCGTTATTGTTATTTACAGTATTTGCATATTCCCGCCGTTTTTTTTTTATTATAAAAGTATATAATTTCTTTTTAATACTACCAAGCTATTTAAGACATTGATAAAAATGTTAAATTTCGAATAGAACGCCTGCATACAGCCACCGATTTGGCTGAATGAGACATGTCACTTAATGTTTCCATGGTCTATTTTACTTTTTAAAAATTAGTAAAGTAGTGTGCTGATAATGTGAGCTTGGCCTAATGAAAAAAAAAACAATGGTGTGACAGCCATGACAGCTGAATCAGCTGTGATGTCTATGGTCAGTTACAATTATAAAAAAATATGTACTTAAGTAAATTTAAACAATAATTTAGGTAAAAAACATGAAACGAACGGGATAAAAGGTATCCTATATATTATTCCAGGTTGTAAACTATTGCCATGTCAAACTTCATTCCAATCTGTCCAATGGTTTTTGCGTGATGCCTCCACAAACAAACATACAAACAGACAAACAGATAAACAGACAAACAGACAAAAAAAAATAGTTTTGTGTTCTATTAATTATTCCACGCGACCCAAATTTTTTTTTTTTGTAAATATCTTCAATGTACAGACGCGCCGGGTCTACGATTTTATTATATGTATAGATAAAGCGTTACTTTTGTAATTTTTTTCTTACTTTTGGAACTACAGTTAAGAAGATAAGAGAGGGGTGTGCAACTTTCGGAGCGATTATATCCGAAAATAGTCGCTTGATCAAATAAAACTTCATGTGAACCTCTAAGTGTTTTTAAGAGAGCTGTGAAATATGTGCCACACATTAATGTTGGCTGAAAGAATTTTTTTTTTTTATTTACCTATCAAACTAAGTAGCGGCTTCTACAAGACAACTATACTCCAAATTTCATTAATACACCTCTTAAAATTTTCGAGTAAAATGCCTAAACGGACGGACGGACGGACATGACGAAACTAATGCCTAAGGGTTCCGTTTTTGGCTACGGAACCCTCTTTACAACAACAATAATTCCATAATATCAGAGCTTTCTTATGACTCTTATTTCAACAGTGGCCGCCGATAGGCCAATTTGCCCATTCCCTTTGCTTAGGCTTATTAATTCCTGTCATCATAGTCAGAAAATTTTTAGAGTAATATTAAAGAAAATTAGCTGCTCCCTATAATAACCTATGCACATAAAATGAATGAGTGACGCAATCGATACAAAAATCAAACGTATTTTCCAACACATAAAGAAATACATTTCTCTTCTATCCTGTAAGTACAGTCACCAGCAATAATATATGATGATGGGCAGCGCGGCAAAAATATCTGATCACGTTAGAAAGCAAAAGTATATGACGACACTCGACGGCATAAAGATCTAATGGGTTGCGGCCGGCATAAATATCGTTCTTGCTTAAGGGCATAAATATCGGACACTGAGTCGCTTAAAAATATCTGATACTCCACAAAATCAAAATTATGTGACGCATCAACAGCATAAATATGTATTCACTTTGAAAGCAAAAACATCAGATCACACGGACGGCATAAATATCTGACATGTTATAAAATCGAAAATATGTCATTAATTAGCAAATAAGAACTTAATTCGCCTGTGTTACGGATCTAATTTGTATGCAGCTATCTGACGCTTCTTGAAAAGAGTGCGTACTTGTCACTACATAATGTCTATCTCACGTTTCTCAGCTTTTGAAATAAGAACAATAATTTTGGTGCTTGAAGTTTTTATTAGCGGTTAAACTCCTTGGTAAAATATATGGAAAAAAAATGCGTTAACAGGGTATGTCATATTAGAAACGAAGAACTGAATATGTTGGATTTAGATAAATCAAAACATGAGACAGACATATGCAGTGACAAGTACGCACTGTTTTCAAGAAGCGTCAGATCGCTGCATTCAAATTAGATTCGTAATACTACTGAATTAAGTTCATGTTTGCTGTTGATCACATATTTTTGATTTCGTCAAGTATCAGATATTTTTAAGCGACTCGGTGTCCGATACTTATGCCGTTACCCGAGAACGATATTTATGCCGGCCGCAACCCATCAGATCTTATTGCCGTCGAGCGTCTTCATATGTTTTTGCCTGCTACCATGATGAGATATTTTTGCAGCGTTGTCCATAATCATATATTATTGCTGGTGACTGTACCATTCATTAATGATACACGCGTCTATTGTTGTTTTACTTTTGTACTTTATATGGAATTGACTGTTGAGTACTCGCATGTTTTTCATGGGTCTTTGTACTACGAAATATATTTTCACGCCCTTACCGGTGCTTACGAGCCATCAATAGACTACCAGGCTTCACGCCAGAATGGAAATTATAATGTAATATTGAATGGGTACTCTTATTTCATTTTGCGGAGTGGAATTTGCTGTAAATATTTTGGCGTTTATTTTAACAGTGAGCAATATTACGTTCATGAACTTTGTTTTGGGATTTAACAATACTGGAATAACATGATGCGGGGTTATTGCAAAAGTTGAGTGTTCAGAACAACGAGTAAGCGAGTGGCTGATGCATACTTGTGCACACAGTTTAGCTTATCCTTCTACCGCAGAGTACTTTGAATCTGTTATTCTAATAAAGTGACGAATAATTCATATAGATAAACCACATATTATGTTGGTAAGTATATCACCATCATATAAGAGATTTGCAACTAGACATTTTACGAGGGATTGAATTAACACTGTGAATGCGTAAGGTAGATAGGAACGCGTTTATACATGAGCACCCTGATAAACTAGAACCCCCTCTTTGACTAAGAACCCCTTTTGCCTTCTACTCATATTGGACAACCAATTAAGAATGTGGGCCATATAGAAGGCCACACCTCTCCTGCCCCGTAGACGAACACAGAGTAGCGCCCTGTAAGCTAATTCTGCATATGAATTTCGTAGCAGGTCAAAGACTAAAGTTTTGATGTTACTTTGAATTGTTAAAGGACCCGAATGATGACAAATTGTAACGAGCTAAATTCTTTCAAACTAAAGCTTCAGAATAGGCACGGTCAGTCGAGTTAAATCGGCGAAGTTGCTGAAACGAACTGTGCCATCCGCCATTCATATCCGTTCCGAACACAGCGGCAAGTTTGAATGAAAGCATTCAAAACTTGTGCGGTTGCCACGCCGCTTCCCGTCCGCACACTGTCCTTCTTATAAATATTTGGGGACCGAAACTTACCCAACTTAACTTGAAAAATGACCTGCGATAAAAAAAACGAGCACCAATATATTGTGAGTGACCTAATTGTTATGGCTTCGTCTATTGGCTGTCCAAGAAAACGCCTTTAGGCTACGTCACTAAGGGCAGTTTTATTTTGACTTACGCTTCTAAGTACCTATGCTGAATATATTATTTTCACAGCGGCACAATTAATCGCCCATCCTATTTATTTGTAAAATAATTCTTTATTTAAATAACAGTTTTTACATTTATCAAGGAAGAAATGGTTGACGATTAATTCTGCCTCTGAGTACATTTCATATTTGCATCATTATTAGCTCAGAATACAGAACAAACCAGAAGGCGTGAGCGAGCCTAAAACTGAAGCATCCAAAACTACTCTTAAAAAGTGTAGCTTAGCGCAATGACCCTTCAGTCATCCTCAGGCACGCAGCTCGTAGTCACGTGTTGTGCGAATAATAAAATAATTTATTATGCCGTCTTGTGCCATTCCCACGTGTAAAAATGCCGTTGGAATTACAATAAAACAGAATAGGATTACATTTCACGTATTAGTAGCGAAACCAAAAACCTAATTATTTAAATATTCAATTTCTTTTACCGATTTAAATTGTCTTAGTTTTGGACGAGTCCATTTTGTAAGTGTTGCCAACATGATCAAATATTTACCATACTTTTAACTTTTAAAATTAAAAACTTTTAAGTGTTTAACTTACGATTTTTGTTTGTAACAAGGTTTTGTTTAATTTTCAATGTTTGTTTGTTTGTATGTTTGCTGGCTTGTTGGCTTGCTTGTTTAGATGAAATCTTACAAGTAAAATTTGACCCATTTTTCGGTTTCGAATTGAGCTGAAATTTTGATTGCTTGGATAATTAATCGGATGACAATGACAATGAAACATAACGTAACAAGAAGCTGACCTGATGATGGAGCTTGGAAGGTGGTCATGGGAACTCTGTAATAAAAGATACAGCCATTAAATCCATACAAATTGCCGAAATCCGGAAACCTAAAGGGTACTTCCAGTTGACCTAGAAACTTGAAATTTGGTATGAAGGTAGCTCTTATAGCACAACCACTCAGGAAATTCTCAAATCTTAATTTTTTTTGTCCGTCTGTAGATTTCACAGAGCATAATAAGTTGAACCCACATTGCGTACATTTTGCTTAGGAGCAGGGCTCTGTTAACACTGGACTTCTTAAAACACTGGGGAAAGGCGTTAAACTCTTTCTACGAAACCCTCGTGCGCGAGTCCGACTCGCACTTGGCCGGTTTTTATATCTCCAATGTATACACATATCGAGTCTACGATTTCGTTTTATGTATAGGTTGGACTTGTATACGAAATCATGACAATAATAATAAATTTATAATAGTGCGTCTAAAATAATAACAAGTTAATAACAAAAAACTTTACGAAAGTTGACATTAAAATTAGAACTCCACTCTCTAAATAAGTAAAACCTGGGCTTTAGGATAAACAGCTCTCCTCTCCGTTAATATTTTCGACGTGTGCTACAAGCAATATTATATATCCTGAATAAATATTTAAAACGCAGCCGTGAAATAATTACTCCAAAAATAGGTAAACGCCCCCTAGCTGGCAACATTGTGCGAGCGAGAGAAGTAGTGAGGTAAGAGCAGGACGACTTAAGCTTTTGAACACACTGCGCGGCGTGCGATTGTGATTGAACGCGCCTTCTGGTTTGTTCTGAATTCTGAGATTATTAGATATGTTTCGACCATTTCTACTCGTTGCGTAACAGTATATAAATATGTACGATGTCTTTTATCTAATTGTACCTAAGCTATACTTACTCGTATAAAGATAATAAAGGATGAAAGTGTTTGAAGATAGAATTACTGACATTTTATTGGAGAAGTACACTACCTATTACCGTGCTTATTTTCATCCACATAGAAAGTAACACAAAGGATATTCATTCAAGCTAAATCAGCTTTGGCTCCACCGTATCTAGAGTCTAAAGCCAGTGAAGCTCGCTCTCTAAAACCTTTAGGGAAGATTTTCCACTCGTCAATATTAGCCGCCGCCCAAGCACACGCAAGTGTTTTCAACATCAGTACACCAGTGCCCTAAGCACGACTTGTCGAATCCTGCGTTACGTTACGGTTATCGTATCGAGATCGAGAAATCTCATACAAAATTTTAGTTCCAAGTACGCTCACGGGCGGGCGCTGTTCCAAACATCATACAAACTCGTTATAGTTTACTATTCGAGTTTACGTGACGCAGGATTCGACAAGTCGTGCTTAGGGCACAGTTAATTTAGATCTTACAGTTCGTTTAGAGACTTATAAGAGTATCGAACAAGGTTTCTATCTTTATAATGGAACTGATACAGCCCATAAGGAGTAAAAATCTTCTGTTATAAATCTGATTTAAAACCAGTAGGTGTATCATAGAATCAATATCTTACGTGGTACAGCTAGAAAGACTTTAATGCGATGTGTTATTCAATTAAAAGTTTTGTATTGTGTTGTATACGCTCCAAGTATTTACCTATCTTTCAGGTTGTGTAACCAAATTGCCGTCATTTCCGGATAAATGTACAACCAAGTTCATGGTACATTTAAGAAAATATACAATATTTGACAATAACTAGAATATAGCTAATATTTTAAATGTTTTTTCAACACACTTGCTCGTAAATTGAATCTTATTGCATAGTATTAAAGTTCATAATAGAACTTATAACACACGCGTGTTTTTTACTTTATTAACCGACTTCAAACAAAGGAGGAGGTTCTACGTTCCACTGTATGTATTTTTTTTTTATGTATGTTCATCGATTACTCCGTCAATTGTAGACCGATTTTCAATTTTTTTTTGTTTGAAAGGGTATACTTCTGAGGTGGTCCCATTGTCACCAAGTCATGATCTGATGATGGGATCCCAGGGAAATCGAGGGCAACCCTCAAATTTTACAGGCACGTACAATGTGTTTCATATATTTTCTAAGGTTATTCAAGTATTTGCGTCTGGTAGTCATCATCTCATGATGATGAGCTGATAATGGAAGGTACAACTCCTTAGCGGTTAGGAGTAGGAGGATAATTCTGAAAACGTTAAATAATTATTCGAAAGGGTATACTCCTGAGGTGGTCCCACACCAAGTCATGATCTGATGATGGGATCTCAGGGAAATCGAGGGCAACCCTCAAAGTTTTATAGGCACGTTTCATGTGTTTCATATATTTTCTAAGGCTATTCAAGTATTTGCGTCCGGTTGTACCTTCCATCATCAGCTCATCAACATAAGATGATGACATCTTATGTTGATGAGCTGATGATGGAAGGTACAACTCCTTAACGGTTAGGAGTTGGAGGCTAATTCTGAAAATGTTAAATCAACGTAAAATTGTGAAATAAAAATCTTTTAACAAAAAAGTAAAACCGCCTTAAAAAAACCTTAGAAAAAAAACGTAAAATAATCCTCTAAAATAATGATAAATAAATAAAATAAAATAAAATGCGTTTATTTCGGATAACAGAAACTAAAGCCTAAAGTTTTATGGCCTAGCACTAAGCAGCAGAAATATGAAGTCGGTGCGGTGCGAGCGGAATATTCTTTGAATGAAGCACCGACTTCATATATCTGCTGCTTAGTGCTAGGCCATAAAACTTAAGGCTTTAGTTTCTGTTGTCCGAAATAAACGCATTTTATTTTATTTTATTCATTTATCATTATTTTAGAGGATTATTTCACGTTTTTTTTCTAAGGTTTTTAACGTTTTTTTTTAAGGCGGTTTTTAATTACCGCACTCGTGTTTTTTACATTACGTATTTTTTTAAATCTCAGCGATGTCTTTTCCCGCCTAAAACCAAAGAACAAATTACTGTGCATAAATAAAATATTTTAGATTAAGATGACAGAAAATTATTTAATTTAAGTAAATTATCTTCTTTTATCTACGAATGAACATTTATTAGCGTATTTAAAACATTATTTTGTAGTTTATCATAAATATTTTTAATGTTAGGTTGTATGGCGGTTTGGTCTGTGCCTTGATTTGAACCTGCGCGCGCATTACATAACATATCGCGCGGAACAAGCGCGAAAAAATAAAAATAAAACTGCTGTGCTGTCGTCTTTCTTGTATTTGTTTGTAGTTCCTAGTAGAGGGCTGCATTATGTTTATAACTTTGAAAACTGTAGAGTTAAAATTATTGAAAAAGATCTAAATGTTGAATCAATAAATACGAAGTGAATACAAAATGCAATTGATGGTTTTAAAGTGAATTATTATGCCATCTAAATCAAAAGAGAAATACATGTTAACCGATGAACTAAAGCTAAAAGTTTTATACAATGAAAGAATAGTAAAAATGAACAGTCAAGTAAGTATTAAACGTTTTCTGAAAATGTGTTTAAAGCCAGCATATTGAACTAACTATCGTAATCACGCAATATTTATAGTTAGTTACTTAAGTGTATTTATTTTCTGAACTTGTCCTCCTAAAGAATGTATTGTGGCCAAGTAACACCGCGGAGTCCCCACAAACTCTTTGCGGAGCTCCAGGGCTCCACGGAGCACACTTTGAGTAAGGTTACTAGGTATTTAAACTGGCTAACTCGTACAATATAGTTCGTTGTGTTGAATAATACTTAGATAGACTTACTCGAATTTGCAAATCACTGTACGGACGAAAACTGGCACCGACATCAAAACGTATTCATGTTTAACTGTGATCTTAAAGAAATAGTCGGACGTTTATCACAACAACAAATCCAAGGTGCCATCACCAAAGATATTCAGACATTGGAAAGTTCTCAAAGGAAGCTCCGAATAACCAATATAAACAATATAGAGACATAGGTCAGTTGAATACTTAGTTAATTTAAAAAAAAAATTTCCTCGCAAGTGTGTTGAAAAACGTCGTATGATACGCGTGAGCATTAGTCATTACACTCCTCGGCTGTATTAAGGCGCTGTGTATAGACAAACTTTAGGTATTTGCGGGAGTGAAGCAGGGGACATGGCGCACGAGTAGCCGGGCTGCCCGCGCAACGCAACTCGTCGAGCGCCGACGTCCTTATTCTGTCGGCATCCTAATTCTGGTTATTATGTTACATACCAAATTCAACACCGTTTTTTTCCGGAAGTTGAAATTAATACATTAAATTAACTTTACTATGTGAAATACTCTACTTAATCTCCAAATACTTTTGTATTGAATGAAATATACAGATTGAATTAAGGAAGTAGTCATCTAAATACTAATGGTAGCAAATTTCATCCAAATAAACATTATTTTATTTTTTAGGCCCCGATGCAAAAAGAGGTCTTTTATAAGTTTGACCACTACGTGTGTCTGGCTGTCTATCTGTGTGTATGTCTGTGTGTCTGAAAATGACATCCATTTTCAAATCCAAGATGGCGGACCCATTTTTTTTGTTCAAAATCGATATAGGTGTCATTTTCTAGGTTTCTGGGGGTGCTGACTGCTGGTTACGAAAATGACATCCATTTTGACATCCAAGATGGCGGACATACTTTTTCCTTAAAAATCGTCATGGGTGTCATTTTCTAGGTTTCCGAGGATGCTGATTACGAAAATGACACCCATTTTCAAATCCAAGATGGCGGACACATTTTTTTTGTTAGAAATCGATATGGTTGTAAATCGTACTGACTGTAATACTAAACATGCAAAAAGTCCAAGTTCGACTCATTCGGAAGTTAAATATTTTAGTGAGTTTAGATTTTCTGTCTTCCGGTTTATGGAGGAGGATATATAAACACAATTTGTGCAACTTCCGGAGCGGTTATTTCCGAAAATAATAGCTTAATCAAAAAAATTGCTTAGGAACCTCAAAATGTTTTCAAAAGAGCTGTCGAAATATTTTCCACACGTTGATGTTTGCTGGATTTTTCTTTTAACTTTTGTTACATGTAGGGAGTTTCCCCTCTAGAAGTATTTAAACCAAATGTATCAAAATGTGTAATCCAAATTTCTTCAATATAGTTACCTCATAAAGTTTTCGAGTAAAATGTGTGTAACATACGCACAGACGAACGGATGGACATGCCGAATATATAAGGGTTCGGTTTTTGCCATTGTAAGATTTAACTAGCCTATTTGCCCACCCTGTGTTATCATATCATATCAATACATAACAGTAGTAGTAATGGTCTAAGGTAACTTTTAACATGAAACTACCGTGAGACTCAATCATAGTCAAATAAAACGGATCACTCCCGTGTTTAAGTCGAGCTTAGCCCGACATGTTTCGGATTAATTCGTAGTCCTTCCTCTGGGAATGCACGACCCAGCGGCAGCGAGACGCACACTGCGCACCGCGGCTCTGCTCGCGCGAATACTAGCCTCAGCTGACAGCGGCACACAACTACCCTCGTTTCCATCGTTATTTTTATTATTTGACGTGCATACGTGAGTGAACCGTTTTATTTCACTGTGGTCTAAGGTAGGTCTGCAAAATTCATAAATAGGTTAATCGGTACTACGTTTCTTTGTAGCAACGGTTACGGAACCCTACACGGCATGGCCTGAAACGGGCGTAGCCAGGGGGAGGGTTTCGGGGGTTCAAACCCCCCGCCCTCCTCCGAAAAGTTCAGATATTAACAGATACTAAAACCTGGCTACGCTCGTGGCCCGACATGCTCATGCCTACCTAGAAAATGACACCCATGTCGATTTTTAACAAAAAAATATATTTTCGTAATCAGCACCCCGGAAACCTGGAAAATGACACCCATATCGATTTCTAACAAAAATATGTGTCCGCCATCTTGGATGTCAAAATGGATGTCATTTTCATAATCAGCACCCCTGAATACATGGAAAATGACACCCATATCGATTTCTAACAAAAAAATGTGTCCGCCATCTTGCATGTCAAAATGGATGTCATTTTCATAATCAGCACCCCTGAATACATGGAAAATGACACCCATATCGATTTCTAACAAAAAAATGTGTCCGCCATCTTGAAGGTCAAAATGGATGTCATTTTCATAATCAGCACCCCTAAAAACATGGAAAATAACACCCATATCAATTTCTAACAAAAAAATGTGTCCGCCATCTTGGATGTCAAAATGGATGTCATTTTCGTAATCAGCACCCCTGAAAACATAGACAATGACACCCGTATCGGTTTTGAACAAAAAAAATGTGTCCGCCATCTTGGATTTGAAAATGGATATAATTTTCGTAATCAGCACCCCTGAAAACATAGAAAAAGACACCCATATCGATTTTGAACAAAAAATGTGTCCGTCACTAGGTACAATCGAGACTAAATCCCCACGCCGCGGGAAAACAATCACTAAAATTTCACGATGTATACCTTAGAGTTACCTCTATACCTTCGGACATAACGCCGACTTTGGGCATAGTGAGTAAATTTTACAAACTTTTAATTAACTTGCAATGACACTGTAATATCTGTTTCATGTATTTTATAAAAAACAACAAAAAGATTGATATAATGTATAAAACTGAGATTTGTGAGCGTGAGATGAGACTCAAGACATAATTATTAAAATTCAATACGGAAAATTCATTAGGTTCGGATTCGACGCACTACATTCGTTTTGATAAGGTGTCCGTATTTCAATATTAATTCTGAGGTAGGTAGGTATGGTAGTTACTCGCCGTTTTCGTGATCTTATCTTTCTGATGTGTTCCCGTAGTTCACGCAAGCGAGGCCTTTTTCTATGAACTTTTTTCCACTGCGGTTACCCATTTTTATTTATTATCTAAAACAATTTTTGCGCACCAGCAAAAGAAACACAGAACCGTCGTTGACAGTGGTCGCTGGCGTACTGAACGGCCAACAGAAAAGCGGGCGCTATGATGCGACGCCGCGCGGTAGCCGATTTTAGGAAAAAAAAATGCTAAAAATTATACATTCAACGTATTGAAAAAGTGGTATACACAAAACTAGACTTACTAAAAAGCTATGTAACCAAATAAGTTTTGTTTCAATGTTTCAACTGGCTTTTGAGATATTTGGAAAATAAAAAACAAATAGCATGTTTTTCAAAAATAAAATCTATCGAGATTTTTTTTAGTAATCGTGTTTTCGCGTTAACAAAAAACTAGCTAATGAACTGAAGATATACATATAAAAAAACCACTGTTCAGATAATTGAGTAAATATTTTATCTATAATTTCTAAAATGACACTTTGGCTACACACAGCGCCTTACCCGCCTCGACTGTAATGACCAACTTAGCATACTTGTGTTATAATGTTCTATTATTCTAACCTTTAAAACAAAAACCACTACTTAGCCGTACTTAGTGTTTTCGGTTTAAAGATTCTTTATTGTCATAAGAATATTTTCTGTATGTTAGCGTTATTATTTGCTGGCTCGTGAATAGTTGTTGGAAAAAAATACAGGTTCATAATGAATTTGTACTTAAACACCACCAATTAACACCAGCAGAGATTATCAAAGACCGAGATTTATAAATATACATGTTATACATATAATTTCACGACTTTTTCAATATTTAAATGTCGCTATTCATTAGAATACTTAACCAAATCGAAAATTATTCTTATTTTATTTTTAATCGACTCCATTATTATTTTGTCATTCTTTTCAAAATCCGATTTAGAATATTAGTCCGTATATATACCTAATAAGCGATTATATTTATAGTGTGTAACGGATTCTTTCTACATCTAATTACAAGTACCTACTGCTGCTTAGCCGCAGGATGAGAGAAAAAGATGATGGCAGCGATTCGGACCACCACTACAAGCAAAAATATACTGTAACCGTTAACGTCGATTTCAGATTACTTGAAAGGATGAAACATGTAAAGGGAAAGAAAGAGATTATACCTATACGAGTACAATACAAGACCTGCTAGATAAACTTTCTGTTTGATGCTCAATTCGTTTAAACATACTTAATGACACTGCAGAACCGGCTTTAAACAAGCAAAACAAACCATACTACTCTAGCTTCCACTTAAATTAATCGTGGTAATTAAAATGCAGTTGAGTCATGCAGGGTTTGGTAAAAGGCGTGGCATGGGCGGGAGCTGTGTGTGACAACTGCCTGAATCGTACATCGTTAAGTGTTGGGGCAACAATCTGCACCAGAAATTTATAACTGGCTCAAGACACTTCATAACAAACCCCTTTGTCGTCGCAGTTTCGAGGATCAAATTTCCTTTTCATGAATGCAAGCCGATTCTTCAACGTCGCGCGTTTGGAGCCCTGTAAATCTTCAAACTAATCTGATTTAATTTTACCTGCTCTGCCCCAGATATAAATGGTTATTTTAAACGTATATGCCCAATATTTACCTACATACGATTATACATAGATGATAAATATGTTGTTATATGTTTACCGTGAAGTGGCAAGGTTCTATCGTCACGGCTTAATTGGAATATGTCTAATTTTTATCAAGCCACTTTATATCACTGTGCACAAACCATTCACTCACGGACACTGTTATCGGGTAGACCTCGGTTTCTTGGTCTAACCATTAACGGCGAAATATAAAAGATAGGCATAGTTTGTCATTTTTTTTTTATGGCACATGTAAAAAGCCCCATGTCTGGCTGTTATAAAGTAGCCCTTTAATGGCCGGCCGTTAGATGTTGTGCTGTAATTTAGATGGATGGTGGGAACCGGCTAATATTTTCTAGTTACCCCCGGAGCCCCGAACGTGACTTGTTTCGTACTTGTATGGAGATGAAGGGCATTTAAGTGCCTGCGATGACGTTCAAAATACAATGAAAGAGTATTTTTCTCCAACTTGCTCGGAAATGTGCATCTTAATGTCGAAAATAGATTTCAAGTTATTACTTACTTGAAATCTTATAAATAACCGGCCAAGTGCGAGTCGGACTCGCGCACGAGGGTTCAGTACAGAGATTTCCCTGCTTTTCCCCAGTGTTTTAAGTTGTCCAGTGTTAGCAGAGCCCTGGTCCTAAGCAAAATGTACGCAGTGTGGAGTCAACTTATATTGGTCTGCGAAATCTACAGACATAAAAATATTAAATTTTGAGAATTTTCTGAGTGGTAACCTTCCTACCAACCTTCATACCAAATTTCAAGTTTCTAGGACAACTGGAAGTACCCTTTAGGTTTTCGGATTTCGGCAATTTGTATGGAAACAGTTTAATTTTGATAATAATCCTAAACAGCCGAAGCAGCTTTTTATTTTTGACTAAAAGAAAATTCCATTTTCTTTTATACATATGTATAAAAGTATCTCATACAATTTCATGCGTATCTATAGAAATAAGTTAATAACATGTTAATAACCCATACTTAATGTATACTAAGTAAGTACTTAAGTTGTTGAAGCTTCGAAGATTTAGAAAACTTTCCTGTTTATTGCAAAAATATAAGTACTTAATGTACGGTCGAGGAAATGAATTCCTGACCCACCATGGAACCATTTCACAGTAAACGTCACAGTGACATCGCATAGCTTGACAAGGAAAATCGTTATGACGTTTACTATGAAAATGTTCTATGGTGGGTCAGGAATTAATTTCCTCGACTGTACCTAGGTTAATAATTCTTACTGTTGTGGATGTTTATCGGCATCGAAATATTCCAGTCGTAACGTTGTTTACGTTTGTTCCCTGTATTCGTTTCCATCATAATTACATGCCCTTCCGGCCCCATAACTTACTGTGAGGCGCGATATAAGAGACTTCGACCGACTAGGAAGCTATACATGAAGAGAAACTTATATATCCACCCTCGCCTCTTGGGTAAAATGGCACGTTTTATGCACTTGTTGCACAATCTACTATCGTAAGTGGTTGAGAAAACCGTGCGCAGCCGGCGCGGGTCGCTAGTTTTTCATAAAATGGAGCAGAGCGTCTAGATCAACGGCTAAAAATATGTCTCGATCGCGTTTGCGTTACGGGTGTCAAATAGTATGACAACTGTTTGTTGTCGACACGTGCCACTATGTAGTGGCGCTGCTAATGTGCCCATAGAGTAATTCAGACGTAAACACGAACGCGATCGAGACGTATTTTTTGGCCGTTGATTACACTAGACGCTCTGAGCACGCGGTACGACGATCGCTCGTAAACTTCGTAGATCTTCATTTTCGTTTCACCGCGGTTAAGTAGAAATATTTACTTTTACCTCTGACTCGATCTGCGCTGAGCGAACTCGACTTGAGGTATCTTAAGAGCTTTACATAAAAAAAGGACGAATAAAAACTTCCTAACAAAAAGTTACTTAGTTCGGTACTTCGTATGCAAAGTGTTTTTGCCCTACGGTAGAATGCTTAAAATATTAATAAAACAATATAACTTCACAGAGGGCTATATATTATTTTGTAAACCAAGCTAATCCCTTGTCGCTATCCTTTTATAAATGATTCTGTCTGAGTACATATTTTCCTGTAAAACAAAGAATTCCGACGAATTGATAACCGCCTTTTTTGAAGTCAGTTAAAAAGTAATTGTACACAGTAGAGCAGGAGCAAGCTGTGCCTTAATGTGCCTCAAAACTACATATCAATAAAGTTTCAATCTGTTTCATAATACATATACTATTACAGTTTAATCTTTCCAGAAATATCGTCATCATTAGGTGCCGACAGACCTGGGTCCAGGCTAAGTACAGGCGGCGATAAATTAGAACGCAATTAAAGTGGCGTTCGGACATTGACTGATATACGGCCTTCTTGCTGCGTTCAGCTCCTGTGCGCGAGAGCGATCGCACCGGAAAAACCAGCCAAGCGCGAAACGGACGCCGTTTAATGGCAGTTCCGTCGGCTACGGATTTAAATGACCATTCCTGCTACCCCTTGAAGCTGGTTATCAGGTATTCATTAATTAAACGATTTAATTTTTAACGCATTCCGTTGTCGCGATGCAGGTAAAACAGATATTTAGATATTATAGAAATCTGGGTTCACACAATTCACTTCCCACGACTGTACGGCAGGATCCTCCGATTTTGTTTTGTGCTTCTATCTTGCGTTTAAATTTGGATCCCAGGAAACCTCGGTGCACGAGTCCGCCTCACACTTGGCCGGTGTTTTAGGTCTCAAAGACGAAACCCTGACATTTACTGAGCAACCCCGGCGAGCGGCGGACACGTCCCCGATGGAATTTATTGGTCGCATTACCAAACTGTAAAATTAGCTTTTTTATAATTTGCGCCCTGAATACAAAATGCTTTAATGAAATTCGTCGTTCCTGAACCATCCTTTTCCCTTAATCTATAAATGGTGTCCCTTTACATTGAAAGGAAATTAGAATTTTCGGTGAACGAAAATAGTCTATTTTCGTATGAGTGAGCCTAACTTCTTTTACGTGATAGAATTTTCCTTGATTCTTCTAAGCAAAATTGAATCTTTCACTAGTTTAGTGCTGTATTCACTAAACTAGTGAAAGATTCAATTTTACTACCTTACCAATGGCTTTTGACAATGTGGCTTTTAAATGACATGAAATCCCGAGTCGTGCGCTCCCAAAGGAAGCACTAAATAAGTACGAATTAGTCCGAAATATGTCGGGCTAAACCCGACTTAGGTATATACGTGAGTTTTCCGTTTATTTCACTATAAATATGTTGGCTTTTCGTGTTAGGGTTATAAAAGGATTATACCAGATTTTCAAAAAAAGGTTTTATACCAAGCTAAGTCTACATACTTAACAATTATAGTAACCCGTTAACATTAAAAGGTTGTAGTTAACAAATTACCTACTGGACTCGACAAAATACAGCTAAGTATAATAAAAACATTCAAAGGTATTAGCTACACCTTCATGCGCATTAAATGAGAAAAACAAGGCTCTCAATGAAATCTTTACAGCTCCCGGGGGCTGTAATCAAATCGCAATACTCTCGCTTTTCCCTCTTTCATTTTTATGCGAAACAGGTTATGTCTATTCGATTCACTGCTGCTAACGATCTATAAACACACCGCACCTGTGACTTTATTTACGTATATGTTGCAAATACATTGGGGATCGACTTTTTATGACCTATATAGGCGACCAATTGTGGGGCACGGAACTACAAGTCGATACACAAAGAAAATCGCCAAAATGCGTGTTCCATGCATTTTATTTTTAACCCCCTGTGTATCTGTCTGTGGTATCATAGCTCCCAAACGAATGGACCGATTTCAATGCGGTTTTTTTTAATCGAAAGCTAGTTTAATTAATTTAAGTATTTGGCTCCCACTACTGGGCTAAAGCCTTTCCTTTTAGTTTGATAAATCGTTAAGAATTATTCGTCTCGCTGTATACCTACTTTATTTAAAAGCTAAACTAAATACAGGTTTAAATATAACATATGGTGACATATGGTGGTATGGTGGGTTATGGCATAATTGCGAATAATGGGTAAGTATAATGATATAAATAATTGACTTATTTAGAACGATACCAAGGAATAATAATTGTATAAAATTACCAAGCTTCAGTTCAATGAAAACACTATGAAAACAGTATTTCGCTGCGGGAAATGTAAACAGCTTAGGTATTCATTCGAAATTCGCATACTTACTAGATTTTGTTTATGCGAAATATATTAACTTCGTAGTTTTAACCGTACACAGATGGCTTTTAAAATCTTTGTGTCAAAAAATTTACTTTAACAGGCTTTAGCTTTGCTTGGCTAACTTGATTGTTTTAATCTGCATAAAAATCGCCATCGTCAAAGAGACTATTTTATTTCACCTCTGCGAAGTTTAGCAGCTAGGTATATCCTATCCTAGGCAAAAGTTGAATCGAAAATCAATAGAGTTATTATCATATCGTACAAATCCACTTCATGTTTTTTTGTATATAACGATAACAATACTGGCTCATATACATTAAAATAAACCCGCGCGCGGACTGTACTTTCTTACGTCATTTTCTTTTTTAACCCCCGACGAAAAAGAGGGGTGTTATAAGTTCGACCTGTGTATCTGCCTGTGGCATCATAGCTTCCAAACGGATCGACCGATTTCGATGCGGTTTCTTTTAATCGAAAGCTAGTTTAATCGATCGAGATGGTTTTTAGCTAAGTTTCATTAAAATCGGTTCACCCGTTTTTGAAATATGGAACTTTGAATTAACAATGTCGGGGGCTTTTCAACTTTACTAAGTTGGTTAGGTTCTTTGCAGGTCTTGTTTTGCATGGTAAAGTAAGTAGGTATATAAAGAAACGAATGCCCCACGAGAATAAATTCTTGATCTGCGCTTTTTTTAATCAACTGTAATTCGAATAAGAACTGTGTTCCTATACATATATGTAAACTTCAACCCGGGCCGAAGGATTAAGTGAAATATTAACCTAAATAAATATAATTAAATACAGATCCAACTACTCAGAGTAAGTAAACACTATAAGACACGCCGGAGCAAACAGAACTATGCATCACTAGCCCAGACTAAAACATTCATCAAATTGCTAATTATAACATTCGAAATGAACACGAACAAAGGGAAGATAAACTTATTGCATGTAAACGGAACTAAATTATACAAATATAATTACAATAGGTAATCGTACTTGTTCATTTGCATGATGTTGCTTACTTTAAGTTTATTGACCTTAAAGAAAGCTTTAACATTTTCAGCTGCCAAATACCTACTTTCTTCCAAATTGTACGTAACCTAAAACTGCCTGACTTAAATGACTTTTCAGAAACAGGTGCTAACTTAGAGCATAAAAATGGAACTCTACGAGTAGTAATCATTCCTACTCTCTGCAGAAATCCGTTGAAAATTACCTAGTGCGGTTTTTCATGAGATTAGTTGAAATTATCTCCTCGGAATACTAGCGTACCTTTGTCATTTAAATTATGATTGCAATGAACGATAGTGGTTATTGTGAGCAACCCTGTTTTTTGACAATAATAAAAACTGGTCAAGAGCGAGTCGGATTTGCGCACCATCTAGGTATTAATAATATTCGTGCTAGGTACTTTGCGTATACATGTGCTGTGCATTGAATGTAGAATATAGACGGTCAGGCGAAGAGCGCCATCTCTTGTTCTGTAACTTATGTACTATAATAGAACTAATGTTATTTTTAATTATTTCTGAAAAACTGTGCCATTTACATATCGTTTAATTTTTTTCTGTAATCCTAACTAATATTATAAATGTAAAAGTAACTCTGTCTTTCTATCTCTCTGTCTGTCTGTTTTTTACCTTTTCACGGGAAAGCCGCTGCACCAATCTAGATGAAATTTGGTAAGAAGATAGTTTGAATATTGAGGAATAATATAGGCAACTTTTTATTCGGGAAAATCATATAGTTCCCGCGGGATAGCGATAACCGAAATCTACGTGGACGAAGTCGCGGGCAACAGCTAGTCTTTACATAAATATCTATTCTAAGTAATAATTTCAGAATTTTCTCCCTACAGACTTCGGAGATAAGCTTTCACAATAATTCGAAATGTGCAAGCAGAGCCGTTTCGTATTAACTTAACCCCACTTTTAAAATTTGGAGGACTTTTAGTAAAAATACCTAAATAAGCATTACCTAAAATTTATCCCTAATTTCCTCACATCGGGTTCCTTTTTGGTTCAGACCCCTAAAAATAATTACGGGAACGAGAGTAGTTGCCCCTCGCGCCTAGCAGTCGAGCGAGAAAAGCGTTAGCGCCGCAGTGTTCGATCCGCTGCCACAAAAGTGAGCGCTCCCAGAAAAAGGACCACGGATTAGTCCAAAACAAGTCAAACTAACTAAACTACTCGACTAACAAACGTGAGTGATTCTTTGTACCCACAACGATAGAGTACCTACGTTAATAAAGTAAAAAATCTTATGAAAGAAAAAATAAAGTTTGCATATGAAATTTGGCCACGTAGGGTATAAGAATTTTACGTTAATGGCGTGACAATTGGCGCCGTCATTAAATTTATATTCTTTATTGCATCTTAGCCACTACACACACTACACTACACTACAGCTGTCACGAATACTTATTTGAATACATTTGACACACGCGCACGCGCACTTATGAAAATTACTAACTTAAGTAATTTCCTTAAGTAGAAATTCAATACACGTGCCCGCTCTGGTGAACGTAGGTACTGCATTATTGTAGATCCAAGGAGTTAAATAAATTTAAAGGTCACTTTCAACGATCGTGGTTTGAACATTATTTTGAGATTAAATAACAAAATATGATGGGGTTCGTCGTTTAATCTCGGATTTAAACTTAATCCGGTGCTTCCACCGCACTTAATGGTCCAGATTCAAACCGGACTCTGCATTAATGTAAAGTATGAATTACAGTACTAACCCAAATATTATATTTTTCTATAGGTATGTGAATATTACGAACATAATGTATCAATTATACCTAATCACACCTAACAGTAATAGTTTTAGCAGTTTTTTTCCGATATTTTTTTAAGGACTGAACCCTTATAGGATCACTTTGTAGTCCGTCTGTCTGTCTGTAAATACCCTTTTTCTCTGGAAAGCGTGTAGGTAGCAGGCCGAAATTAATATCAAATATTCAAGTCTGTAGTCCCTTGAAGCTGTGAAAAAATCAACCTTCTAAGTCAACGCAATCAAAAGATACAGTCAGTAAAAAGGTTTTTTCCACACAAATTGCTGTGTAAACCTAAAGGGTACTTCCAGTTGTCGTAGAAACTTGAAATTTGATATGAAGGTAGCTCTTATAGCACAACCACTTTAAAAAATTCTCAAAATCTTTTTTTTGTCTGTCTGTATGTCAGAGACCAATATAAAATTACCCCACACGCGTACATTTTGCTTAGGAACAGGGCTTTGCTAATACTGGACAACTTAAAACACTGGGGAAAAGCAGGGAAATCTCTATATACGGAACCCTCGTGCGCGAGACCGACTCGCACTTGGCCGGTTTTTTTAAAGATGAATAACTGTGAATAATTTACATTAGCTTTGCGCCATTAAAGAGGAATACTTCTTTAATGGCGCAAAGCTAATGTAAATTATTCACAGTTATTTATAAGATTTCAAGTAAGTTCCGAAGCCAAGATGGCAAAAAGGAACCCTTATAGTTTCGTCATGTCTGTTTGTCTGTCTGTCTGTCTGTCTGTCTGTCTGTCTGTCTGTCTGTCTGTCTGTCTGTCTGTAGCTAAGAGACTATTGGTACAGTCGAGTTCTCCAATACCTGTACAGCCAACGATTCATAAATATCTAAACACGGACCTTATGTAACTGGCAATAAAGTTTGTGTATAGATATTTTTGAACAGTTGACTGTATAGATATTGGAGAACTCGACTGTACTAGAAAGCTGTAATTTTGCATACTTTTTTTTGCAAGCATTTTTTTTTTTGGGTAAGTACCTCCCCTACACGTAAAGTGTGATGATTTTTTTATTTCTCGTCCACCTCATAGTGTGGGGTATCGTTGAATAGGTCGTTCAAAAATATCAGGGGTGCTGTAAGATCATTTTTCGATAAAGTTATTCGTTTGCGAAATATTTAGCTTTGAAGTGCTCATTTTTGTTGGAGTCCAGTGTCCCCCCCCCCCCCCCCCCCCCTCTCTACCAAAGAAACTGTTATATTCGGAAATGTGAAAAAAATCAGAGCAGTAGTGCCTATAGTGAATTTAAAAGGAATACTATTAGAGATAAGCAGGGTTTACAGGTTTGGGAGTAATAATTACTAATTGCAGTTAGTGTGTCTGCTTTTGAGTAGGGCTAAGCTCGCTCGACACGCTCTTGCCCGGTTTGGAGTAGGGCTAAGCTCGCTCGACACGCTCTTGCCCGGTTTGGAGTAGGGCTAAGCTCGTTCTACACGCTCTTGCCCAGTTTGGAGTAGGGCTAAGCTCGCTCGACACGCTCTTGCCCGGTTTGGAGTAGGGCTAAGCTCGCTCGACACGCTCTTGCCCGGTTTGGAGTAGGGCTAAGCTCGCTCGACACGCTCTTGCCCGGTTTGGAGTAGGGCTAAGCTCGCTCTACACGCTCTTGCCCAGTTTGGAGTAGGGCTAAGCTCGCTCGACACGCTCTTGCCCGGTTTGGAGTAGGGCTAAGCTCGCTCGACACGCTCTTGCCCGGTTTGGAGTAGGGCTAAGCTCGCTCTACACGCTCTTGCCCAGTTTGGAGTAGGGCTAAGCTCGCTCGACACGCTCTTGCCCGGTTTGGAGTAGGGCTAAGCTCGCTCGACACGCTCTTGCCAGGTTTGGAGTAGGGCTAAGCTCGCTCGGCACGCTCTTGCCCGGTTTGGAGTAGGGCTAAGCTCACTCGGCACGCTCTTGCCCGGTTTGGAGTAAGGCTAAGCTCGCTCTACACGCTCTTGCCCAGTTTGGAGTAGGGCTAAGCTCGCTCGGCACGCTCTTGCCCGGTTTGGAGTAGGGCTAAGCTCACTCGGCACGCTCTTGCCCGGTTTGGAGTAAGGCTAAGCTCGCTCTACACGTTCTTGCCCAGTTTGGAGTAGGGCTAAGCTCGCTCGGCACGCTCTTGCCCGGTTTGGAGAAGGGCTAAGCTCGCTCGACACGCTCTTGCCCGATTTTTGAAATAAGATCGTCAATCGTAAACGCATATTAAAATACAACCGTACAACTTTTGGAAATAAAACAGACAGGTATATTCGTCTTTATTAATTCATAAGTCAGTTCGACTACTGAAAGTTGTCAAAATCATAATACAAGCCCGTGAAAATAAAAATACAGCCCAATTTCCTGAGAGCTTGATTTGATTAATTAATTAATTAATTAATTTGGCAAGAACAACATGATTCGAGTCTCGTCGTCACTTTAGCGTTGTTAAACTCTTATTTATAAAAAAAGAAAACAGAAAGGTATACTTTTATCTCTTAAATCCCGCCCACTAAGGAAAGGAGTCACATAGGTAGACAGAGCCATCTGTTGGCATTTTACGAGAGCTTTCCGAGGTTCATCCTTTGGACCGGATTTCAGGCGACCGACCCTTTCAACACTCAACGCGAAGCTTGTATTGAGCTTTCGTTCCTAACCGCTAGGTGGGGCCTTTGGAAGCCCGAGAGAAGAAATCTTTTGTATTTTGTTTTATTTATAGAGGACGTTAGTAATACTTATTTCGAAACAAAAGAATAAAATGCTCCAGTTTATTTTAAATAAATTTTGAACAAAATTACACTGTTTTTTAGTGATCATAATTTTGGGATTCCGCTAATCTACCTACTTACAAAATGTACCTACAGTTACGTCATATTCACGTCTATCCAAACAACAGTCCGAATACCTATACGAAATACCTGTTTGTTACACATTTACAATATTACAATTATTTACAGTATAATTCAAGTCAAGTAGGTTCGTAGGTACGACCGTGCTCGACTTGGCGGTTATCGTATCGAGATCGAGAAAGCTCATACAAAAAATTAGTTCTAAATACGCTCACGGGCGGGCGCTGTTCCAAACGTCATACAAACTTGACAACGTTTACTATCCGTTTTTACGTGTCGCAGGATTCGAAAAGTCGTGCTCGACCCTCGGAATCAATGTCGCCGCTTAGCGCCTTTAGTTGCTAAGTAATTATGCACGTCGCACGCAAAAGCACTACGCAATCACGCACACAATCAGGTACTATAATATAAAACTTGTGCGTATTCATCACTCTTATCAGTTATCACTAATCCCGTAGAAAAGGTATACTTAGTGTAATTTATGTAATTACACACTGTGGATGAGTTTCCGCAATTTCAAATGCTTCGTAAACCATTTTCAGACACATGCATCACAGTGACTGTTCACACTTGCGGCGTACGCGACACAAATGCGGCGTCTAGTTCGAGTGACCATGTGACTTCGACTTCTATCCTCTTATATAATAAGTTCTGTGGTCTTGAGCGTTATGTTTGAAACAAATTTTAATCCTGACAAAAATAAGTTTGAATTGTTGCCGCTGTTGTTCGTTTCCTCGTCGGGGTTACTTCCATTAAGGAAGATACTTTCTTATGGGTTTTAAGAAAACCGACTTGTTCCTCAATCACTTCTCATAAAAGGTTATGATGATGATAAATTCTTAGCCTTGGCGACTGCTTCGTCCGCTGTTGGATGCCCTAATAACAATTGGTTCATCCAGCGGTGCATGGTGAGCACTTTACCAGTAGATAAATCGCTTGCAATTGTACCTGCCATTTTATAAAAGAAACTGAAACATTCATAATTAACCACACTATACAAAACCTACCTACTCCCTTGCATGTGGTTCCAATGAGGTACCTACCTGGCGTCGTAAATTTAAAGTAAAAGTTATGGCTGAACACGCGACCCGTGACTTCGTGACCAGCGTTTAGAAAAATAACACTTTCAAGTTATTAGTAGTTCATTTGCCGCTTAATGTATTAAAAAAATACGTACAATACGTGTAAGATTAAAAAAAAATTAGTAATGGTTGAGAAAGTTTTTGAAACGACGAATTTCATAAAAAAAATGACACAGTTATTGTTACAGGTAGGTAGCCGTCGTGTTCATTATGCATGAAAACACAAAAGTAAAAAAAAATACAATGGATTCCTTCTGTCAAATTGTTTACTAGAAGACGTTCGTAAAGCTCGATAAAGATGCAGTATATCTGTATTTTAGTTATCTTCTTCTTTGTCGGTCTCAACTAAGAAGAAGATTATTAACTTAAATACAATGAAGCAAGAGTTACGAGGGCTGTTTGATAAGTACCCGTTTATTGAAAAAAAAAAAAAAACATTTTTTTTGTATATATGCATTTATTTTTCTACGTAGTCACCTTTTAACTCTGTACATTTGTTCCACCTATACTCAGGCTTCAATAAACCATCCAAAAAGTATGATATTGAAAAGTCATTAAAATAGGCCTCTGTGGCGGCAATGACTTCGTCATTTGATCCAAATCGCTTGCCACCGAGCCATTTTTTTAGGTTGGGAAACAAAAACAAATCGCATCGGGCCAATTCTGGAGAATACGGGGGTGAGACAATAGTTCGTAGCGTAACTGTGCTAATTTAGCCGTCACAACTCTGGACGAATGAGCCGGGGCGTTGTCGTGATGAAACAGTACTTTTTTCTTTTTTAAATGGGGTCGTTTGTCCTTCAACACGGCGTCAAATTCATCCAATAAATTGGCATAGTACTGCCCTGTTATTGTTTTTCCCTTTTCTAAATAGTCAATATGTATAATACCCTGCGAATCCCAAAAAACGGTCGCCATGACCTTTCCAGCCGATGGGACGGTTTTTGCTTTCTTTGGAGCAGGTTCACCCGGTAAAATCCACAGCTTCGACTGCTCTTTCATTTCCGGGGTGTAGTGGTGGACCCACGTTTCGTCCACGGTCACGAAACGACGCAGAAACTCCTTCGGGTTACGTTTGAACACGGCCAAACACTGCTCCGAAGTAGTCAGTCGGTTCCGTTTTTCCTCCTCCGTGAGTAAACGCGGCACCCACCTCGCCGATACTTTCTTCATACCCAATTTTTCTTCTAATATGTGTTGTACCCTCTCGATTGAAACGTTTACAGCATCAACGATTTCTCGAAGCTTAATTCGGCGGTCGGCTAAAACGATATTTTCAATTTTCTTAACCATATCGTCTGTAGTCACCTCAACTGGCCGGCCTGGGCGATCCTCATCAAAGACGGTTGTTCTCCCCCGCTTAAACTCGTTATACCAATATCTGACGGTTGTCATAGAAGGAGCACATTCATGGTAAACCGCTTGCACTCTTACTTTTATTGCATCACATGTTTTTCCTTCCAAAAATAAGAATCTAATTACAGACCGATACTGTTATTTCTCCATTTTAACAATTTTAAGTTCACGCCTTCACTGAATCGTTGTCAAATGAGAAAAAAAAACAAAATAATGCCATTTTTTTTTAATTTTCCCGCCTCTGAAAAATGGCTTAAAAGGGTGGTATACTTATTTGCGGTCAGTGATATTAATATATTTAGAAAACGAGTACTTATCAAACAGCCCTCGTACATATTTATTCGATCACGAAAGTGTTAAAGCATGGTTAAAGTTCATAAAGCAGTATTTTATCGCATTACTGGTTTACTTAATGTAAGCTCAAACGGTTCTTTTATACCTAACCGTGGTAAGACACTAGTTCTTTGAACCTTTTCAAATACCTAATAGCATGTTACGACCTTTTCTTGCAATAAGAAAAAGGAGGCAGTGGTATTTATTTTCGCAAACAAAATTTAGATTGGATCTTACCTTACTTAAAACTATAAGTAAACATAAGAAAACCACAACTATGTATTTTTCTATACAATCATCGTGAGTCTATTATATTCGAACACGACTGGTCGAGAGGTGGAAGGCCAACCCGTTGGCAACTAGGTACCTACTATTAATTCTTAGACTTTGCGTACATTCATTAAAAGTTTTATTTCGTTTTGTCTTCTCATAGTTTTTGTATTATAAATTCCCAAAATTACATAATAAGTACGTTATGTATAAGGAGAACATATAATATAAGGAGGAGGTTTTTTAGCGTAGCATGACGAAGAAAAGAGAATTAAAATAAAAGTAAAATAGGTTTCAGAACCTCTATAGTGGATTTAGAAAAAGAAATGTCTGTATGTTATTTGGATTATAGGCAAAATTTATGAGGCAAGATAATAATTGTTGTGATTGATTAGTACGGCTATTATGATATTCGTAGTATCTAAGAAATGATACATTTGGCGACAACGTCTCAATATATAAGTATACGTAGAAGTATTTTAGGTAATACTTACCCATTATTTTGCAAATAGTAAATACCTAATTAAAAACATTATTCATTTTTATTGCAATAGGGTCTGAAAGAGGGTCTTAAAGTCATAATAAAAAGATTCTATTTACACATTCTATTTTTCTTTTAATTTGTGAGTCCCATATAATTTTCGAATTATAATGAAAAATCAGCCAAGTGTGAGTCGGACTCGCGCACTGAGGGTTCCGTAGTAAGATTTTCGCGCTTTCCCCCAGTGTTTTAATTTGTCCAGTGTTAGCAGAGCTGCTCTGAGGTGAGAGCTGCAGCCCTGCTCCTACGCAAAATGTACGCAGTGTGGAGTCATTTTATATTGGTCTATGACATGTACATACGGACATAGAAATTTAAGATTTTTGATTTTTCTAAGTGGTTGTGCTATAAAAACTATTATATTCATACCAAATTTCAAGTTTCTAGGATAACTGGAAGTACCTACCCCCTTTACGGAAGGACGGACGGACGGACGGATGGACAAACAGACAAACATTTTCTAATTGGTAATTGTAAATAAATGAAATGAAAACAATTAAATACCACCTATCTCATTTACTTTTTGCTCCGTCGTATTTATCTTATCAGCTGAATCGAGGTTCGAATGGTCGGCCGGTTGCCAAAAAGGCTGGTTACCCAGCTAGTATAGAGCAAATACGTGTCAATAGATGAGTGCCCTCTGAATTAACAATCGCCATAGTGTGCCAGGCGATGGACTATACGGCATGGACTAGTAATTATTTGGCGCTGGCAGGCAGCCAACACTAACAGTTCTGTTATAGATTAAACCATATTAGTTAGTTCCAATAGAAATGACAGCGCTGTGAACGCTTAGGCACCGTGTGGTATACAGTAGCAATATGAGGCATGGTCTGTGGAATTTATTTATTGTTTGAACTAGTGAGAGGTCATCGCACAACATTCAAATGCTTCCAATTATTGTTCATCCGTAGAAGATAAACCCTGGCTTAGCTGATCAGAGCTAGGATTTAAAGTTGCTTTCACACACAAATTACGACATAAATACGATATAAAATCACTGTGAATAATTGTACACGGCTCTTGGCCCTCCCCGGACCATGAGTAAAGGTACCTACTTAAATCCCCGGGTAATCAACGTCAGGCGTCATGGGATTTTAATGGGGCGAATGTGGCTTATTTAGGATTAAAATGAGACTGAACCTTATTTTACCGGCCTGGAGCCGATTTTTTTATTCATTTTCGTATTTTTATATTACAGCGAATACAAAGCAATTACTTATCTGGCTCACTCTTATTGTGGAATGGCATTCATTTGAAGTGGAATCAGAGATATATTATTCGGACCTCTAGTAATTTAAATCATTAAAGTGTCTTCAGACAACACGAGAGACAAACGTACAAACCTGTCGCACGTATTCAGTTTCGCGTCACATACCAATTACTTATTTTAAACGAATGCAAACTTTAATAAAGTGTACAAGTATCGGGGACTGGTTGAAACAGTTCGCTCGTTACGACTTGAGAGGGGGTCAAGGCAAATGTCTTGAAAGTTTGATTTTGTCAGTTGAGCCTTCAACCGCTTGCCGCTTTAACTTTGCAATACGAAACAGTGCCCTAAGCACGACTTGTCGAATCCTGCGTTACGTTACGGTTATCGTATCGAGATCGAGAAATCTCATACTAAATTTTAGTTCCAAATACGCTCACGGGCGGGCGCTGTTCCAAACGTCATACAAACTCGTTATAGTTTACTATTCGATTTTACGTGACGCAGGACTCGACAAGTCGTGCTTAGGGCACTGCTCTAGACAGTTCTGCAGAAAGTAATAACAATAATTTATTTACTTTAAGTAAGCAATGTAGTATCTTGTTCAGATGTTATTACAAGCTTGGTATTTTTTTATGAATATTATTAATTGAGTACGCTCAATGGTTTCATTCCATAGTTGGTTAAGATTCATAAAAAAAGTAGTTACTAATTTGTATTTCAGTTTTACAATTGACTTTAGAAAATGTCTTCCTGATTTTACTTAATAAATGGGTGCGAAACTTTTAAATAATCTCAAGGATTTTATAATTAACCATGGTTAATCGCTTTTTACACGACTGCCCAAAGAAAAAGAGTGTATTGGTGTAAACTTGTAACTTGTGAGTGTGTTGTTGTGTTGTGTGTGTAAAAGCGATCGCCGCAAACTGGACAGTTTCTATTCTGGACCTTTCCTTACTTTTTACATTGGCAGCTTTTTTTTGGCAACACTTTTAGGTCAGGTATACCTATATCTCGCCAAATACTTTAAAAGCCATTCAATAAAATTAGCTTTCCTGACGAATGAGTTATTGTAACATTTTCCGGGGTTTATAAGTGAACAAGATTTCATCATTTATAATTTTATTAAGAAGTATTTTACACAGGCGTTCATTATGTTATTAACGTGTTTGTTTCCGTATTGTGCTGACCGCGAGCAATATAATTTTAATGGAATGTTAAAATGAAGAGAATTTAATATTTTCCTCTCCCGGGTAACAGCATCCCTATCGCATTTCCGTCCAAATTACAAAATTCAAATTATACCTCAATTTCTTTATAAAAAACATCTTATTTTGACTTAAATAATTACTTAATATCTTCTTAAATGTCGAAAAACTTTAATTATGTGGTATTTTAATACTTAACTAATGTAAGCAAAAGTTTAATTAACATTTTCACTTAATCTTAACCTGGGCTTGAGCAGGATTGATACCTACAGCAAAACAACTGAATAAACACTCTTACAAAACTTTTCCGTCTGTTTGTCTTTAACTTAAGGATTGAGTCTTAAAAAGCGTAGGCAAAATGGAGAAGTTTGTTAACAAAGGATGGTTCTTTTAATTATGAGTTGAACAATTAACAATCAAATCTTAAGTTTCGGCGCACACCTGGAAACGCTTGAATTCAGATAATAATTTGAAAAGCATATAGAAATTCCAAAACTTTAATTACTGTAGGTTTGTTTCAGTAACAACCAGTACAATTAATTTCGGTTCCCTTTGTCTCCTATAAAATTATTACATAGTCCTAATATAATGTTTGGTGGAATGATTGTTTGTCATGATTGTTCTGCAGCTGAAAATACTTCGGAAAATCTTGAACATTATATAATTGTTAGGTTGTGCATATTTTATATGATTAGTGGTAATTGACAGAATGGACCTCACTCGACTCTAGCGATTCTAGCGGAATTTTGACTCGCCATAGCCCTCATTCTAATATAACAGGTGCCCCAAAGCTATTTCATATATTACTAGACCTAGAGATTTTCCTGGCACGAACGCCGTGTGGTTAGTGTTTGACATAACAATAATAACATCGACAATCCTGTTATCGATAAGTATCACTTCAACGTCATAAAGGAATACATGTTGCGTAGTAGTTATTTGGAAATTTACACAAATCGGTGCAATAAGAAGGTGGCAAAATACATATATACAGTAACACGCGTTTCATTTTATTTCCCTACTGAATAACAACGTTAAGTAAGTAATCAAAACTTATTACATTCATTGTCCTTATTCAGAGAGGAAAAAAACCGGACAAGTGCGAGTCGGACTCGCGCACGAGGGTTCTGTACAAAGATTTTAACGCTTTTCTTCAGTGTTTTAAGTTGTCCAGTGTTAGCAGAGCCCTGATCCTAAGCAAAATGTACGCAGTGGTGAGGTCATCTAATATTGGTCTGTGAAATCTTCAGACAGACATAAAAATTTAAGATTTTGAGAATTTTCTGAGTGGTTGTGGTATAAGATCTACCTTCATACCAAATTTCACATTACTGATACTAAGAACAGACGCCTAATTCACCAACGTTACAAATGTCACTTCACGATGACAAGTCGTTGTACTCGTAAATTGCTGACTTGAAGCACTTGAAGCATTTTTGTTTCAGTGCGAATTGTCATTGTAAACTGACATTTGTAATTTTGGTGAAATACGGGCCAGAGCCGTCTTTCATCATTTACATTCTCAATCAGAAGCTTATTAGCTGTCCAATTCCCCAGTAAACTTCAATCGAGTGTCCCACAACGCCGCAGTTTCGGATCGGCAGCGCGCCGAGCGAGGGCGGCGGTGCATAGACAGCGATTGGTCCTTTTTGTTTGATTTGCTCGGCCTGCTCGCGGCACTCATTCCACACCGCCGCCCGTTGCCGCTGCTCATTCGAGTTTGAGTTCCAATGTTGTTCATTCTGTATGCACTCCTTCATTTATGCAGAACATGTAGTTAATTGGAGAATTCAAAAGCCACTTGCCGCCTTTATAGAGGTTTTTGAAGGCGTAGTTGCTAGATTTAGTTGTTATAGGTCTAGTGAGAAAAGTTTTTCCACAGGTCAAGCAAAAATCAATCTTATGCCCAGGTCATAAATACTTTGACATGTAAAAACATTTCTCAATTCAACTATAGATGATTTGGTTTTGGGTAGAGTCAAATTATTGTACCTACATAAGATTGTGATATTTAATAAATACATTGCAAGTCATTATACATACCTAGTCAAAATAAAACCCTAAAAATACTAATCAAATAACCCGCCCCTGACCGTTCCCGGCGTAAAGGTCCCCATCACACTCGCTGCATTACCGCGCTGAACGGCGATGGCCAACCTTTGCACCAAGAACGAACCGGAGCGGGAGTCACCACAGACATCCGCGAGCCTACGACCCAATTCCAGCACAAAATCTTTTGCATCCGCACCCCAACTGCCCAAAGTCTCCACAGCCGCAGGAACAAAATGGTAAAGCTGCTCCAAGGCTGCGTTATTAAGTCTTTTTTTTTTGCACCGGCGTCCTCCGCGGCTGCAGACGGGGCGCGGATGGTACGGCTCAGGTGGCTGGCGGCAACAGTGCTGACGCAAGTAGCGTCCCAAACTAGGCACTTTCCGTTCTTCCAGGGCACCACAGTCAGGCCGTCCGGCCTCTTGCCATATGCCACTTATAACTATAATAACGTTGCTTACTGCTCCAGTTGAATATGAGCCTTATGTTTTAAATTTAACACCGATGTTAATTGTCATTTAAATTGTAGGTATAGATATTTTGTACTGCGTCTGAAACTTTGCTTTACTCCCAATCCAAATCCAGTTCTACCATCTAAAGAAGTTAAAAGAGATCATCGTGTTTATTTATTGCTAACTTTACAAACTAGTTAGCCATTTCAGGAAAATATATCGGGCAGCATTAACAGTCCCCGTGCGACACCCGTTTCACCACCCACTAATTTAACCTCGATTAGACTTTTTGACGAAATCATAAAAAGTTTCTACGGATTAAGCTTCACGTTAATTTAGGTACACCGTAATTGAACCCTTCAATTAAGACGAAAAACTGGCGCTCCCAAAGAACTAACTGCACTTAGCGATAAAACGGTCTAAGCAAGGTTAAATCTTATTTATTGCAAGTTTCCTTAACTTGCTGTTGTTGCTCACAATCTAGAGCACACAATCCATTGAGTCAGCTCGGCGGATTAAGTCCTCGTTCGCAACTAAACTTAAACAGTCCGGACGCAATGCGGAAGCACGGCTCAATAAGTCAATCCAGTATTACAGTGAGTAATGGCCTAGCACGGCGATATCTCAGCCACGTAATGCGACCCGCCTTTCAGCTGGTTAACCAGCCCTGCTGACAATTTTAGATACAGAAAAAAATATGCTTGCAGAGCTCTTAGTATACATTTGCGTCTCAACAAACTTCTCGAGCGCGTTTGCCATAAAGTGTCAAGTACTATGAGAATAGTTTGTTGGCGATACGTGCCGCTATAGGCGCTGTCAATTTGGCCATAGTAATTGAGACGTTAACGCGAACTCGTTCGAGCCGTTTTCTTGTGTCAGAACTTACACTTACCGCCGCACCAGTTTCACCACCCTCCAATAAATATATCTGACATTCCGTCTCTGTTTATTTTGTTAGTAGAACTAACAGAGTGACATCACATTTTTTGTTAAATATAACTTATCTGAGGGTGGTGAAACAGTTTTCGCACATGAACGTGCAAGTTCAACGTATAAAAACACTCCAATGTCAACCTATTTGCATGCAAGGAAAATTGTGAAAGTTGCATTACATTTCGGTGATCGATCAATGACTTACAACTCGTTAACTCCACAATGAACTTAACGTAACTTGCAGAATTTTTCTCACATTTATAAAACCGGCCTTAGGTCTGTACGGCATGGAAATTACAAATACGGTCAAAACGAGTTGCAATTGTGATTCCGGCGCGGTCGGACGCCTCTAGTAGCGATCGGCGCCGGCTTACGTACAGTATTTGTTTACACGTGTGTCCTAGTTACGAGTGATAGTGACTAAGTATGGCGAAGCGCTCTGAAACCATGGTGCTTAACAATATCCTGGCGTTTGTCCAGGGGCACTGTGGTATAATTGAAGACTCCGTCCTGGCGGAGATCTGCGCCTCCAATTACACGGAGGCCAAGGTGGTCGCCGCCAAGGGACTGCTCAGCAACACCACCGGCCTGACCTCTGTGCGCCTGGCGGCGCGTAGAAGCGGCTGTGTCAAAAAGCACGTCCAGGACATCTTTCGGGTGTTTTCCGAAACGGATGCGGATGACATCCTAACCTACGTGCCGAAGGACCCTAGCAAGATGCCGGCAGTGACGTTTGAGCACCTTGACATCACGCGTCTTCTTAAGGACATCGTGCTACTGCGTGCGGATATTACCGTCATCCAGAAGAGGTTGAAGACGTCGGAACGACAGAATGCTGATCTGCGAGTTGAGTTGACGTCATTGCGCGATGCATCGGCTAAGGCGGCTCGGGCACATTCGCGTCCGCGAAATGTGACACCGCGTCGTCGCGACCCAGTTATTGCGCAAAACGTTGACTCGTCGATCGACACTAAGGCAACTAACCCCGTCTTGTTGCGGGTTAATGACCCCGCATCTACCTCGGCGCGCATCGTCAACGTGCCGCCCCGCCCCGTGTCGCCTGCGTTGGCTCCGGCTGCTCCCGGTCCACCTCGGGCGTAAAAGAATTCCTACGCGCAGGCGTCCTGCCGCCCGCCGCGCCATTCGCGCCCCTTTAGTTCTGCCGCTGCTGCAAGAGGGACGCAAGAGCGACCTGCGGCCGCCGATCAACCAGCGCCGAAAGTGGTTATGGACGGAGATGGCTATACTCCTGTGGTGAGCCGGAAACGCCGTCTTAAACGTAATCGCAATCAGCGCGGGACCATTCCTGCAGCGGCTTCCTGTATCCAAGCTGCAGAACCGTTGGTGGATATCTACCTGTCTCGTTTGGACAAGAAGACTACATCGGACAAGGTCTTCGAGCACATCCGCGAGGCAGCACGGGACCGGTTACAGGGTTCCCGGGTGTTCATCCATCCGCTCGAGTCTACTAGGGCTAACAATTTTAGCTCCTTTAGACTCCAAGTGCCTGCCAAGCACCAGCAGATGTTCCTGCGCTCCGACTTTTGGCCGGAGGGTGTGGTGTTCCGTCGCTTTAGGGAAGCGAAACTGACATTTAAAACTCCCTAAATAGTTGTAATGTTTTGTTTTAATTTTTATATGTACTTTTTTTGCATTGTGAGTTGTTTATTTTTAAATTTTATAGCGCAATGGCTTTGCTGTAATGCTGTAAAATTGTTTTGATATTAAATAAATAAATAAATAAAAATAAAAAACGTCGAAAACGACGAAATAAATAAAACCTTTAAGTCCAATTTTTACTATAACAGGCAAAGCGACCCACGGGCATTTCCACACCTAAATTATTTATTCCCCCTAGGCCCATTTTTGCCAGACGGGAAGATACGTGACCCGATCAACGATGCTTACACGTAGGGGGCCCTAAAGACGGAGAGTTCAAAAGAGAAAGACCTATCTTAGCACATTTAGTGTTTCTGTCGCCTAATGTGTAGGTACAAAACGAGCGTAAGAAATATGTATGTTTTGTACTTTTTCCATTTTACTTCGAATTAGGTTCATAAAATTAAATACTGAAATGAAATTTGAGTTTAATATTCGCCTACATCCAGTGGGGTTTGCACGGACTGCATTTAGCTAGCAAATGTACCTTGAAATTGATTAGTAAAGGGTTTATCGAATATGCATAATAATGAAGCACTAACCGTTTGAATCTGATTTTATTTCTTCTACAGATCAGATTTTGTGTAACAGGTAAACTGACTCGATCTAAATAAATGTATCTACTGTAATGTAATGTATCTACTGCTACTTATAGCTTGAATCTACTTATTTATTTGTATGTTAGTTAGGTACATTGTATAAAATATGCTGTTCGAACGCTCTACAATGCATATAATAATAAGACAAGATCATTTTTGAGCAGTCTATCATACTTAATATTAGTAATAGTATATTGTTGTTCATAAGATAACCGTTAGTTACTCGTTCAAGGAAGCGTTTATCTCAAAAAATGGAAGTAAGTACTCGGGATTTAGTGTACAATTAATGAACAAAGTATTATTTGTATAAACAAAATTATGGATTTACGTTTTACTATGGAGCTTTCGTACTGCATTTATAAATTGTGTTGCTGATGGGATTGCGATACCCGTAGGTGGGCGTTTGTTTAGAGTAGCATCAAAAGCTAGGAGCACATGGTTCGATATTGCCGGCGGTCCCGCTTCACACTTTCTTACTAAAACCATTGCGTCAAAGTTACACTGGTCAAAAAATTACACTGTACATTTTGATTAAGTACCTAAAACACTGATGTAGGTAGGTATGGGATCGAACGAACATGTCTTCATCATCATCATCATCATCATCATCATCATCAGCCTATTTACGTCCCACTGCTGGGCACAGGCCTCCTCTCAGAACATGTCTTACTTACAGGTAATGATAAAAGATGCTCAAACACTTCCACACTTAAAAATAATTTTTGGGTGGCAATTGAATGATAAAGTGAGAGTGTTTTTACTCGACAGCGAAACGCAAAGGAGGGTAATGTCTTTATCACCCTATGTATGTATGTATGTTTGTTCCTTTGTAGCACACTAGAGACCGAACGCGTGGGCCGATTTTAATTATTCTTACGTCAATCTATTCGTGTTAATCTTGCGAGTGTCACTAAATGCATAGTAGTAATTTAAATCCAATATGGCGACCATAAGCCGCCATATTGTGAAAAATAAAAAAAATTAAGTCAACAAAATATGTCAAGTATCATGGAATAGGTATTTGAAAAACAACTTTAAGTTTTCTTTTAACATTTTTCATTTTGAGTGACCATTTAGGATCTATGATTATCTGTTTAAAGTTGGTTCAAAAACATTGTCAGTTTATATGACTAAAAAGCTTTAAATAAAACAAAATTATTTAAAAACAAAAAAACCAACTGCAAAAACAATTAACTAAAAAGAAAAAAACTAGCTCATTATCAGTATTCTATACATAGATAGCTTGAATATTATAAGGAGTGCAGGTGGGGGCAAACAAAAATGACGAAACAGGTACACCTAACATGCCCCCGCCTGCACTCCTTATAATGAGCTAGTTTTTTTTCTTTTTAGTTAATTGTTTTTGCAGTCGGGTTTTTTCTATATAAAAATATACATTTTGTATTGAATAAGTATTCGTAGTAACGCAGCTCGTTCGACTGCGATTTATCCCATGTTCCTATTCTTTGTTTACAATTTGAACTACAATTTGCTTGGACTTCTATACTGTTTTCCTAATCATAAGTAGACTTTCAACACAGCCAATGACGCCGTGATAAGTATAAGTAAATACCAGATCAAAATATAGATACGATGTAAGAACCCATGTAATTTTAATTAAAACAACACATAAACGTAAAGCTGGTAACTTCATCTTCCTTAGTTATATGTAGAGTGTGTAAATCTGCAATAATACAGCTTAGTAAACTTTTATAGCTTGCTCGGCGTCTTGCGAATTTAGAAATAAATAATGAAGTCAAACTTTAAAATACCTATTATACTTAGCATCTCTTAATGTATCTTTATAGATAAAGGTCTATCACATGACCCCACCTTCGCGCGCCATAAAGAACCGCGGCGCGCCCGTCCGCATGTTATCCCGTGTGTCCCCCAGTTGTTTACGCGAGGGACGGCAGCGTTGGTTCAATTGTTTCAACAGGTAGGCCGCATCTTTATTTTGTTTCCCTGCACTCTGCAGGCTCGCAACACGGTCAACGAGCATTTGATGCGGTCCGAAACGTATGAACTATATACAAGTTAAACACAATACAGGTTGACTTAAATGTAACGGCATAAGAAACGCGATTTTATACATGTTTTCACATAACCAGGAAGGTGAACGAGCAAAAGGATCAATGCCATACGTTTTACAGATCCTTTTTACTTTTTTACAGGTCCTTTTTAGGGTTCCGTACCACAAAAGGAAAAACGGAACCCTTATAGGATCACTTTGTTGTCCGTCTGACTCTTTTTCTCTGGAAAGCATGTAGGTAGCAGGCCGAAATTAATATCAAATATTCAAGTCTGTAGTCCCTTGAAGCTGTGAAAAAATCAACCTTCTAAGTCAACGCAATCAAAAGATACAGTCAGTAAAAAGGTTTTTTCCACACAAATTGCTGTGTAAACCTAAAGGGTACTTCCAGTTGTCGTAGAAACTTGAAATTTGATATGAAGGTAGCTCTTATAGCACAACCACTTAAAAAAATCTCAAAATCTTAAATTTTTTTGTCTGTCTGTATATGTCACAGACCAATATAAAATGACCCCACACTGCGTACATTTTGCTTAGGAACAGGGCTCTACTGATACTGGACAACTTAAAACACTGGGGAAAAGCAGGTAAATCTTTGTACGGAACCCTCGTGCGCGAATCCGACTCGCACTTGTCAGGTTTTTATTTTTCTTATTTGTTTCCAAGAAAGAATCATAGCGCTACACAAAAACTAAATATAAAGCGTCCCTTCCTAGTATGCCTAGGTGCCTTGTAAAAAAAGAAAAGTTTTTAATGAATAATTAAAACTTTTCTCACAACATTTATAATGTTATAAAGGTGAACTGTTAATAAAACGTGGGTGTTGTTTCTACACGACTACCCGATAACTTGTAACAGACTATACTGCACAGCAGAGTTCGCTGAGCTAAAAAATTAAGTGATAGGTGAGAAAACTCTCATTGCATCCATTTTTTGTTTCGAACTATGTTGAAGTGAAATGAAAATAGAAAGATATGTACACCATACAATGATCATGGTCAAGACACCGACTTGTTTCATCAATGCGTAGTTTATTTACAACATGGCTGTATCTATTATGTGTTACGCTTTGAAATTTTAACATGCCAACTTTTATAAACTCGCGCGTCTGTGCCGCACCGCATGGCGTCTCTTTATCTGCGATCGCCATCGGGCCGCCGTGGAAATGTCACGGAACATGGCCGCAATCGAGCCACTGACATTTTATACCAGCGGAAATTACCATCTAGAATAGCAGTACAGTTTATATTGATCTGAAAGTTTCTCAAAGCGCAAATAACACAATAATTTAGTACTCTTAAACAAAATATAGTGATTCCAATCTCGCCGGCTTTTACAGTGCCACAAAAGCTCGCGTTTAAGATTAAAATCCAACTCAGCCCCCGGATATTTTGACGTGGGTTTCGCTATTCCGGAAAATATACTTACTTCATAAAGATTCGAATAGTGTTAAAAATTTACGACGCCTTGGGGGTTGTAAGTGCGGCTAGATGGAGTGGAATATTGTTAAATGTACTCTAACGGAAATCATTCATTTAAATTAGTTCGCTTGGAAATGCAATCTAAAACTCTGTTTTGAACAGTTGTAAAAGTAATAAATGTCAATAGTCCCAACAGTTCAGAATAGTTAAGTAAAACGAATGCTGAAGCGAAAACACGTTTTGTGGAAACTAGCTCTGGTGACCCATTTTATTTTTCAGAGATATATTTCCTGGAAAAAATACTGGCTCTAGAAGCTTAAGATTTTCCAGTAAAATTTCATTTACCAACTCTTACCTAATGGCTAATAGTAAATCAGGACAGATAAACAGATGTGAACAGTTCTGTGATTATCGTTCATTTCGAACTTTTACCAATATACCTTCTTCTTCTTCTTCTTCTTAAATTTAAGAGCTATGCTCTTGTCGGTGGAGTAACCACCACTCCGCGCGGTCTTCGGCCAGCCATTTGACTTCCTGATACGACACGACACCCACTTTCTCCTTCACCTGGTTAAAATAGGTCAATCTTGGCCTTCCTCTGCCTCGTCTTCCTTCTAATTCTTTCCATCCTCCTCCAACACCACATCTCAAAGGTCTCTAACCTTTCTCTGTCCTGTTGGGTCATGGTGCATGTCTCACTTCCATACAATGCAATGCTCCAGATGTACACTTTTATAAGGCGTTTTTTAGCTTTTTTGGATATTTTGGCTTTCAGTAGGTGCTTTTTGTTATTGAAAGTTCTTTTAACCATAGCTATTCTTTGTATTATGTCTGGGGTACATCTGGAGTCATTGGTAATCAAACTGCCTAAATATTTAAATTTTTGTGACCGGCTCTATTGTGTTGTTGTTTAGCGTGATTGGGGCGTGTTCTGACTTGTGTTTGGAAACGAGAAGCGTCTTAGTTTTTGCACTATTTATTTTGAGTCCGTAAAGATTGAAAAATTTCTCCATTTTTAGGATCATTTCTTGTAGTTGGGCACTATTTTCAGCAACGGCTGCAATGTCATCCGCAAACCGCACGAACTGAATTTTCTTGCCATTAACTTTAACTCCTCCAATGTTAGAATCCACAATCTTTCGTATCGCGCTTTCTATACAGATGTTAAATATAAGTGGTGAGAGTGGACATCCCTGTCTTACCCCTTGTCTAATCTTTGCTTTCCCCTTTTCCTCTCCTATCTCTATGATGGTCTCTTGGTTCTTATAGAGTTCGTAAATGATTTTCCTATCTCTGTAGTCGACTCCAGCTTTTCGTAGGATATCCATTATCTTTTTCCAATCCACTTTGTCAAAAGCCTTTTCGAGGTCAACAAAAGCTATGTGTGTGTCCATATTATACTCTAAGCGTCTATCAACTATAAGTCTTAGTGCTAAAATTGCTTCTCTGGTCCCTTTGTTCTTCCTGAAACCATACTGATCGGGTCCCAGTTGGCTTTCAACATTTGGACTGAGTCTATTCTGGATAATTTTCAAAAGAATTTTGGATGCTTGTGATATAAGACTTAAAGTTCGGTGCTCTTCACATTTTAAAGTATTTAGTTTTTTTGGCAATGTCACTGTTCTGCTTATTTGAAAATCTATTGGTACTTGTCCTGTTGTATAAATAATCTGTAGAAGCTCAATAATTTCCTGTATCAAAGGATCACACATCGCGTATTTGATCATTTCGATATATATTTGATCATCTCCTCCTGCTTTACCATTCTGAATACTGTTCAAGGCTTTGACGAACTCTCCCATCATTATAGCTGGACCATTCTCATCTACTTTCACAAGTTGTTCCTCTTCCATGTCATCATCATCCAAACCCTGGCCATTATAAAGTTCCTCTATGTATCTCAGCAACGTCCTCACATTCCATGTCCCTATCTGGCAAGGATTTCGCATGATGACGACCGACTCAGCCTTGCGTCTGCATCTGCCGGACTCAGACCGCCACGGGATATTACATCGTGGAAGCCCGTTGTCAAGAACTGTATTACTGTTACTTGTCATTTCTCATTACTCCATACATGAGGATAATATAGTGTGGTAGTATCCTCGTTTGCTTACCAATATACCTACACATGGTAAATCTTAGGATTTACCTCATAGACACGAGGTTAGGTTACGTTAGATTATTTTTATTTTATATTTCACCGTTTCATTGAGGTAAAGCCTTAAGATTTACCAAGTAAATGGTGGTAAAAGTTCGAAATGAACGATAATTAGGTAAAGTTTAGGCTTTACAGGAAGATCTCAAGATATACCGTAGTTTGGGCTTCTAAAGTAAAATTATATCCTATCTTGCCGAACCTAATGTAAATTGATTGATTTCATACAAAACGGCTACCTGCACCTACTTTTTATTAAACGCAGGTTAAAAATAATGTCGAATAATTTTTCACACAATTAGAATGAATTTCCATATACTTACTTAATGAAATAGTAGTTTATGCAACTAATAAATAATGACTTAATGAGGGTCCTTAAAACACGAGTGTGATTTTATAAAACGATGCAAAGCCGAGTTTTATAATAAGATCACACGAGTGTTTCAAGGCCTAATTATGTAGAGTTGCATACATTACTTTATCTACACACATATTTATAAGTACTCTATGATGGGTTCGGAAGCCGAAGGCGTATATATTATACCTATTACGAATTTGACAATTTTAGTATTCCGTACCTCAAAAGGAAAAAACGGAACCCTTATAGGATCACTTTGTTGTCCGTCGGTCTGTCTGTCTGTCTGTCTGTCAAGACCCTTTTTCTCTGGAACTAGAGGAGGTAGCATGCTGAAATTAATATCAAATACTTAAGCCGGCGGGCCCTTGAAGCTGTGAAAAAATCAACCTTCTAAGTCCACGCGATCAAAAGATACAGCCATTAAAAAGGCTGTTTCCATACAAATTGCCGAAATCCGAAAATCTAAAGGGTACTTCCAGTTGTCCTAGAAACTTGAAATTTGGTATGAAGGTAGCTCTTATAGCACAACCACTCAGAAAAGTCTCAAAATCTTAATTTTTTATGTCTCTCTGTGTATGCGACATCTAGCGTCGAATAGGAGAACTTTGTGAATGCCGCGCGGGCTCGAGATCATTTTTCAAACTCAAACTCATTGACGCTTGTTCGTCTACTCGCCACTAGATGGCAGTAAAATCCTAAGCAAAATATAGGAACAGGGCTAATAGTGGACAACTTAAAACACTGGGGAAAAGCAGGGTAATCTTTGTACGGAACCCTCGTGCGCGAGTCCGACTCGCACTTGGCCGGTTTTTTTATTTATTAAAGACAAACATACCTACCGGGCACGCTTCGTATCGAATGTTTTTTTTATTATAAATTGTGTTCTCAAATTTGAAACACATAACGACATCGAATTCGATGTCGTAATGACTTTTCGATACTTGCTGTCGAAATGCTAGTCATTTTCTACGGTTTCCGAACTCATTATAGAGGATTTAGGATATTATGTGTGTAGATAAAGTATTTAACATAAGTAACATTTCCGTCGCACATTTTATATCGCATTTGCTGTAATTTTTGTTTGATGTCCGGACAAAATTGCCCTTGAAGTAGTATAGCGTTTGGCTTCACTGCGCCACCAAATAAAACATTTTTAAGCTCCAATACGCCCCCGAGTATTGCTGCGTGTGCAATAAAGTAAAAATAAACACTTTCAGGTGTTTAACCAGGTTCGTAAGTGCCCCGACACACGCAATGATACGATCTTCACAGGCGGTTGTCCTTAATAAAAAAATCAAAAATCACATATCCACGCAGCGGACTAATATCGTTGTAACTTTATGAGTTTTGTGCTCATTCGATGATAAAAAATCCAATGTACCGAAGTTAATCAAGCTTCCGATCTACAGAAATATTTTTCATTTTCATAAATCTCCCCTGTAGCATGGAAAGAAAACGGAGATATAAGTATTCCTTTGAAATTTTACCTGAAACATTGATGTGGGAGTAGAGTGAGTAGTTCCTGTGTCCGTGGAGTATTTGAATAGTAAGTATATGAAATTCAAAAAGGGTAAATATAGCTTGTCTAATTTTATGACGAAGCCATTTTCGTTAATAGATTGTGAAATACACGTATTAATAAACATATAAAAAATACGTATTAGTAGTAATTAGGTATGTGTAATAAGAACAAATAAGGAAAAAACGTAAAGTATCATTAATAGCTCAGCTGTTCATTTCCATCGCAACATCATGGTGTTTAACTTTTTTATTCTTTGCATTAATCTAATTATCTCTGGATTAATACGCACCTTCCTTATGATAATAATAGACTAAAATCCATTTTCTTTGATCACGTAAAAAAATATACAAGGAAATTCTTTCTTCGTAGATTATTTTAATAACAAGAATCGGGTACGATTAATGTAGTTTTTATTATATGCAAATCAGGTTATAAAATTCGTAAGATTTATGAAGCCATCGCCACCTCTTCTCCAGTACAGGATGCATTGTATACTTGTGTAAGGCTATGGTCACATAAGGAGTGCCACGCTTAGCGGCAAGCGTTTCGATAGCTACTTAAATAGCATAAAAAATATCCTAGTGAAAGAGAACGAACGTTTAGTAAGCTGTGTCGGTCTAGCAACATCACGACACAGATAGATGACTGAAAGATGTGGCCACAGAAATGTACTCGTAGTTTAGCATTCAGAATTTTTTTGGGTGTCAACTCTGGGTATACCTAATGCGCAAATTGCTATGTACAGGTACCTTTACAAACTTTGCTGCTTCATTTTACATGCCTAAAAATACTTAAATAGCTTTCAAGGTAAAGTCTGATGAACGTACTTAACAAGTTTATTTTCAATTTGGAGACTGTATTTACGAAAATATGATGTTTCTGGGCAACTACAAAGTTAACTACTTGTAAATTCACAATCCGTATTCTGTTGAGTGAAACAATGTATATTATGTAAGCATAACATGTTTCAGTTATTGAGTGTGCGAGTCTACGCCAACATATAATACCTTCTCATAACATGATCGAATTCCGAAAAATCTCTAGCAGTATTTTATTGCCGAGTTAGTAATTGCAGCTCATAAAATTTGCTACTTTAATATTTTTTTATGAAAGGAAGGGAAATTAATTTTCAGTGATATCATTTATTAATGTTTGGTAGCCGATAACATGTTGGTGCATAACACGTTGTCTCATCAATCTAAGTGTGCACTTGGCACCGAAGCTGATAGGTAGACTAAAAGTTTAAAATCGACCGATTATTGTGGGTAGATTTTCGTTTTTTATACAAAGTGAAACTTTGCCAAGTTGGCAACAACATACATTTGAATTCTTTTATAAGTGAAGCGGATATAAATTTGATTCTACTATTGAATACAAATACCTAGTTTACATAATAAATGCATTTCACAAGAAAACATAAATGAAATAGAATACTACAAGAGAAATCGACGTTGAAAAACCCCCGACATATTCTCACTTATCAGGCAATTTATTCCCGGAATTCGGAATCTGTACCTATCTAATGTTGACTAATTGTGAATTCATAGTACTGAACTTTGAAAAATGTAGGTTCATAAAGCTGATGCGTGAATAATTTTATATCCGCAAAAAAATATCTGTAGAAGGATTTGAATTTGAAGAACAAATGTGATGCAAAAGTTCGATTTACCTTAATCACTTCATAAAGTCACGTTATAGGTGGTACAGTCAGCGTCATATATATGGTGACATCCAAAGTGCTCAAATAGTTCGGTACACCATACGATTTGTATGGTAACTATTTGATCACTTTGGATGTCACCATATATATGACGCTGACTGTACGAGTAGGTAGGTAATTGTAGATATTGTATCTTTAATTCATTAGTCCTTGAAGGACTGGCCACTTGTTACAATGGGCCGGGAGCAGGGGAAGCGTTAGGGGGGAGGCATTTGCTCAGCAGTGGGACACAATAAATTGTGAATAATATAATAAAATTTAATTGGAATAATTTTAATGGTCATGAAAAAGTTTGGGTTCGTTCACTTTGCCACAAAAGTTTTCTTTAACATTGTTTGTTGTTTATTTTCCTACAATGTTACTAGTTTAAAAATACCTGCCTCAATTCAGCACCGCCGACCGCCAGGTGATTCAGTTGTCATCGCGAGATGCCGGCGAGATGGATGGGGCCGGCCGGACCGCGCCTTGTATTTTTATTACCCACTAGAACAAGAGAAATCTGAAATCGGAACCCGCCTAGCTGAGTTACTGCCGCCGGCGTTTAAACAAAGAGTTCATGCTTTGTTAATTCAAACGGATGTATTTAGGCAAGCCACGTATGAATTGCCGGTGGCTGTACAGAACACAACGCTGTTTATAGGTAGAACTTGTTGCTGCAAGGTTTGAAAATTAAAATTATTCCAGCGAAACGCAATTATCGTTATTCATCATCACTGTGGCGTTAACAGAGTTTAGAATTCTCTTCGCTTTGTTTATGTGTACCTACAACGCAGTTTCTTTACTAGCAAACTTTTTCCTGTTTCTATTAATAGCGCTTGGACTTAACATTTGGTTTTCCTATAAGAAAATTAGTTCTTAACATTGTTTATTCAATTTACTTTAATAAAGAGCATTCTTTAAAATGGATTCTCGTGGCAGTGGCGAGGGAGGGGGGGGGGGGGGTTATGGGAGAGAGATATAAACCCAACTCATACATTTTTAAATTATGTACTGGACAAATCCAAAAATTGGGCCAAAAATAAATCTCGGTGTAACCACCATCAAAATAAATTACTGCGACGCGCCTGTCGTGTTTGTTCCTTTTATTTATTAAATTATAAAACAGAGACACCTTCAGAGTCCACGTTTATCCGCAGTGTGATCACAATTTAAATTGAGGAAAAAACACACATGAATAAATCATTCAATAAGTACTTTGCTCGCGCGTTTGTTATTGCAAGAAACCACAGGTGAAGTATTTTGTCAATCATTAGGGAGCGGTGTGCGCGGCCGCCGGCGGGAAGGCCGGCCGTAGCCGCCGCGGCAGTCGGGAGCTACGCGCGCTACGCAACGCGCGACTCCGCGCGACTCCGCGCGACCCGTAGACGCGCTACGAACACGCGATACTTACCGCGCCAAAATATTACAAAGTGGAGGTTTTGGTTGATTGAGTTTAAAATTATGTTGTAAAAATGGAGCAACTTTAGTAATAATCCGTATTACAATTTTAGTGTAATTGAATTTAATTACTCAATTTCTTTTGGTGTTTAATTTTACAGGAGAAAAAATATTTAATTTATTTTTCATTTATTACCATGCACATAATATATGTGTGTAGGTTCCTGTTTTTAACCCCCGACCCAAAAAAAGAGGGATGTTGTAAGTTTGAGCGTGTGTCTGTCTGTGGCACCGTAGCTCTTAAACGGTTGATCCGATTTGAATGCGGTTTTTTATCAATCAAAGCTTTTACATAAACAGAACTTATGTCTCTCAGGCCGGTGAATTAATCCTAGTATTTTGCCACCCGACTGGAGGCATGAATAAAGTTACTTGTTTAATTTACATTTCTCAGAATACGACTACGCCAAGTAACAAATTATACAATGCTACTTACTAATACAGCTATGCTAAGTGCTAGTGCTGTGTAATCGGAACAAGACGTTTTAAAAGTGAATACAATATTTTAAATATACTTAGTTAAATATAAAATAATTACTAATTATAAATTACGGCTAATCAGCGTCACACTCCAAGGGAATTAAAATCCAAAATAGACCAAAAGTTCCCCTTTGTCGTTATATACAAAACTCCTTCCTCTTTAAGATTAGGTACGTACCTATATACTTAAACAATATTTTTAATAATTCCAAAACATATTAACGACCGATTCTAAAACACTCTATACAAACCTACCGTTTGACGTCACACGTGGCCGTTATGTGGTCGCTTTGTTCAGAACCGTGATCTTATACACACTAATTATTGAATTATATTTTCACAGCATGGGTAGGTATATTTCACAATAGTAATATTAATGTGATTTTAGTACCTACATCAGAAAAGGATAAGGGCTTGAAATTTATTTTACATTTGGGGTATTTGTTTAAACTCACAGTCGTAAAAATAATGCATATTGATTGAATCAAAAACATAACAAAGCTCTTTACCCCTGGTTTTAGATGAGTTTAACTTTATAAGGTGTTTATTTTCGGAACATGCACATTGAGCTGTCTTTAATTATTTTTCACACAGAAGTATAAAATTACGCACGAAAAAAAATTACACTGGCCCATTATTTCTTAACAAAATAATAGAAATATGTAAATACCACACCAGGCTAGTAAATCGATATATTGTACCTACGTTGGTTTTTATATCCGTTTATTTCTCTATGATATTTTACGTGATTTTAAACTGTGAACCAGTGTCCAAACCTTTCTCAATGAAAAAGGGTAAAAAACTATAATACAATAAAATTAAGTGTTACTGCCCTGAGTATGGCGTGGGTTGCTTTTGTGTCGATTCCAAACAACTTGCCAACTTAAAATAATCTTTGAATACCTAGCGGGAATAGGAATTGCACAACACAACAAGCAAAACATAATTTTATTTATACCTAAAAGCATTTGAACGTCACAAAAATTAAAAGTTTATCTAGATTGAATTTTTATTCGCTCTGCACCCTCAAAAACGGTTCAGCTTTGTCTAAAACGTGAGCGCAATGCAGAAGCAGCCTAAATTTACACATGGCAGCACTCGCTGTAACCGTATAACGCCATTGTGAAATGCTTTAAGCCATTGCCACATAAATTTGGGATTTAAGTCTGTTTTCTAACCAAGGTGAAATGTCTCAAAACCGCGAAGTCGTTAATTAGGCTGTTTGTTGCCCAATCGCGCGTAATTACTAGAGGAGAAAGAGAAGGTCGGAGTTCCAGAAAATCCGCATCGTAATATACTTTTATACTTAGATGGTATTTAATGCTTTCCCTCACTGACATATAAAATAAAAGTTAATCGATTTAGAAGCATTGTTTTTTTTTTAACTAAGCTCCCGGCTAGTTAATTTAATTAATTTGACGATTTCATGATTAAATTAAGTATCTTAAAAAATATATAATGTAAGTACATTTTATTTACGTCCTTTAAAAATTCTCGAGTCGAGAGCGACTTCTACAAGCAACAAATTGAGCTTGTACCTCAAAGAAAATAAATTCATGTCAAGATATGAAATTCGGATAAACGGATAAAACCAACAAATAAGACAAAGGAAAAGATAAGCAGAATTTTGTACCAAATTCTTGGGATCGATACTTCTTCTAGCGACGGGTATCTATCGACCAGCAACGCATAGCGAACTAACCCCAAAGCAACTGAAAGGGGCAAACTTTCCTGGAACGCCAGAAATCTCGCTCATATTTAAGTAACATAATAAAAATATTACTTTTATGCCTACGCTTGTCAACTTTGTCCATGAAGACTAGATAATTTCCTACTATGTAGATTTACTATGTAGAGTTACCTACCTCTTTTACATCACAAGAACAACATTTTATCTGTCTATTGTACCTAAGCACTCAAAGACTTTGGGGCAGTCTTGAATCATGTTTTAGACACAAAGGTTTCCAATTCAATTTACTATTGTCTGTCAAAAATCTTGGACGAAATTCGGTTTCTATTTATTTCGCTCCAAAATGACATTTCAATTCTGACAACTAATAATGAACGATAAATGAAATATTCTGGCTCGATACCTTCGAAATGATTCTATTGATGTTTGGACGAAAATTTTAATAAATTATTAAATTAAATATTAATAATTAAAATAATAATTAATAAAAATAAAAATTACCAATTACTTTGATCCTGCTTTAACAAATTACGGTTACGAGATTTGCTGGTCAACATTCGATCACAATTTTGACTGTAAAAAAACAGTAAGTTATAGTGTGAAAGCCATGTCCTTGATATTCCTAGTACTTCAATGCAGCTGTCTTTTAGTTTGTAGACGGGTAATTAACCCGCGCACTCAGACGCTCAACATTTAGAATTTCAGAAATGTAATAAATGAACTGCTCATAATCAGTATCTAAGTATTCAGTGGACACCAGACTCGTCCTTTGAAGTTGGGGAATTAAATTAATTGTCACCGGACTCGGCCGTGTCCTAATAGGAGGTAGCCGCACGTTCGCAACCCGCTACCCCACACTCTTACAGACGCAATTACAAATGCCGCACATTAGACCACCGACGGCGGTTATAGTGGCTGTCACAGACATAAGGGCCAAATTATTGCTGCATTATTGACACAAAGTGTACGTTAGAAATCTGAGCCACAAGTTGTGGGTGTGGCCAGACCTTCCATCACTATGCCGCCTGTCATTGCCAGCGATAGAAAAATGTGCGGTAGCTCTTATCTACAGTGTAGTGATCTCTAATCGTTGCTGCTACTAGTAGTAGACCAATATACGGTAGCAGGGTCACAGGTGATTTTGAACAGCAAAACATGAATAAGTCCGTGTGGTTTAGCTGGGTGAGATTACCTACGCTCCTTGGCCACGCTGCCGACTAATTGGACGCGAGATTGATTACTTAGTAACTTTTATTCTGATTCTATTTGTTTCTCATGTTATGTTTAAATAATAAATGACGCAAAAACTTCAGAGCGCCTAGTGTAATCGCCGACCAGGCCAAGAAATACGTCTCGATCGCGTTCGCGTTTAACAATTCTCATACTATTTGATACTTTAACGCAAACGCGATCGAGACTTATTTTGTGCTTTTTGATTACACTAAGGGCACTGACTTCTGGCAGTCTCGGGAACCGTTTCAGTCACTCTAGACGCGCACTTAAACCTATCAATATTCAAGTAGTTTCTTTAAATTGTGCTATTGTTATGCCTAAGTAAAACGTGAATATTTAAAAATCATATTGAAGTTCCTGGCGGTTGAAACTACTGGCAGACATACATGTAAAAGATAGTTCATATCAAGGCTTCACTCTCCATCGTACCTAGTTATTTAACCATTAATCAGTATTAGTTAAAATGAAAATCAAAACGCTGATTCTAGAAATAAATAAGTCTCGAAATAAAAGGAATAAGAAAGAAGATTCTATAGAGAGTGAATCTAAAGAGAAATGAATAATTTTTGGTGAAGTGCACTATAGTGCACGGAATGTAGTGTCCGGCAGCATGGCGGGGGCGATCCGAACCTTCTCCGCATACCACGAGTCGGAGCCATCAGTGTCTTCGGTGAGTTGTTTTTAATAATAAGTAAGTTCCTGCTGAATCTTCCTTGCGTTACACTCCGCAACGCCACCATGGTTCTAGCAAATTTGCATTTGAGACTATTCTCTTGTTCATTAGTTAGAATAAACCAAACAAAAGTTCGTATACATGGCGGAACGTTTGCTGTTTATTTTTATTTAAAATAAACACGAACTCGTAGCATAATTTCGTGACTAGGTAATATTTCACGTTGCAGAGTTCAGGAAAAAAGTTTTTTTTTAAATAATTTACTGATACCGGTTGTTAAAGATGAATTAAATTTAATTAAAACCAAGCCAAAAGCAGAACTAAGTATCCTTGATATCCATTACGATGTGGTTACGTAGTACCCACCAGAGTTTTCAGAAAGCCAATTAACTTCTGCTTCAAGTAGGCAATCGGGATATAATCAAATAACAAGTCGAGACCGTTTTCGTCCGTGTAAGCGTTTGTTATACGATTACCATTGCGCCATTGCCATTTATCCGAATCCTGTGACTTAGCTTAGCAGAAAACTAATCTGGAATTGTATTGTAGTAATGGACTCTCAAAGTCCCGTAGCCTGATAAGGACAATGCTTCAAATCCTAACTAACACAATTGTTGTTCGTACATTGATTCGAACATTGTTGCTCCTGTGTACACATCTAGAGAACCGGCTACTAGCTTGGTTTATTTTGAAGAATAAGGCCCAAAACAACACGAAACGAATTACTTTTTCCCCTTCAAGCTTTTTGCGCTATTTAGCGAAAAAAATAGCCTTTCTACCTTTTACATTAATGACGTCGATCCATGACCGTAGCATGAAACACAAAACGCAAACAGTGTGGTTACTATTACAAATGTTAAACCTTCTTCAATATTGCGTCTACATTACTTGTAAACAATATCTTCCATGTAGATGTTCCCAGTCAGATATAGTAAAAAAATAATTCCCACGGGTCAGACAAAAATCAGTCTTGTGACTAATACGCAATGATCGGGGTTTTGGATGCAATTCGCGGGATTTCGAGTCGTAATCATAGTATGGATGTGATTATAATCCCGCGATATTTTTTCAATAATAATAACGTTTATATCAAACGTTGACCTGTAATATCGATTAATATCATGTAAAATAAAATAGAATAATTATCCTCCAACATCAATACAAATCCCGGGATCCCGGGCATATTCATTATTAATGAAATCCTAATTTAGATGATATCAGAACATACGCCGAACAAATATCACACGAATCCGCATCCGATGAAATTTCTTTATATAAATTCGCCCCGCTAACATCAGTTGAAGTAAAAATATCGTTTTCGGCTTATAAGTGGGTTTTAGATGTTAAACGAAATAGGTTAACATTAGGGAACATTGAAAAAATAATGGTATGTTAATTTAATTTTATAGAGACCAAAAGTAATAAAAAATAATATGCTAAATATTTGAAATAAATGATTTTATTAAAATGTATAATCAATATGTAATCTAATAATATGACAAAAAAACTGTCCTTTATCAAACCACACTAAAGCCCGGAATCCCGCGGCATATCCATACTAGCATAATGATTGAGGTCATTCACCCCAAGTCGCATCCAAAACCCCGATCACTGCTAATATGTCATACAGATTTTGACAGGGAAAATTTTTTCTCGCTTTGACTATACCTATCTAGACAAAATTAACCGTCGTGTCGAGTCATGTTTGAAAAATAAGAGTTCAGTGTAATTTACAACGTAACCTACGCCAGGTGAGCAGCGGCCAGCTACATTATCCGCCGCTATGCAATTCCCTTTTGAGGGGCATTTCACCTATGCAGCGAATTAGCCAGTGAATTTTAATTAGATCCCTTAGCTAAGCTTGCGTTTACAGTGGCACATGGTTCCTACTTATCAGCCAGGAGCATATTAATTTAGGAACATCGAATGATCTGCAGCAAAACAAGGCGCTCAAAATGTTTCGGTACTTAAGTCTTTTTGCTAAGCCGTTAAACAATGGTGAGCTGTGAAATCAACCTATCACTCATGTATGCAAAATCGATTTAGCCCAAAATTTCTTGTTAAAAATGTGCGGACCAAGTGAGATTAATCAGATTCTCAAATAAATAACTCCAGATTCTGTGAGTAAAGGATAGATATTTTCGAGCTCTAATTGATAATGCAGATTTCATCCAATCCTTATAGCTAATGTGCTAGTGCTAGCATGAACATAAAAAACTTTTCACGTAGGTTTTCGCTTAGGTTCATTTCTTTCCAGTTTTTCGCACGTCGCCTTGATTCCGCAAACAATAGCAGGGTGTGATCTTGTTAACAATTATTTATTTATTTACTTGCAAAATGGCAAGATTTCTCTCTGGGCGAAGGGATAGAGGTACCTGCTACTCCGCGCATCTCGTCTGCAGGGAACGCTCGTTTATAAGACCAGCAAATTATTTATTAAATTATACAGCTGGGTTGAATTGTAATTTGAGCCCTGGGCTATTTCGTGTGAAGTGAAATGATTTACATTATTTTGATTCCAACAACTTCTTCTAACAAATACTTATCTTTCCTGCCTAAGGAAATCTTTGAGCTACTTGTTAGCTTGAGCTTAAAATTTTTACGTCTGTATAATAAAATTATGACTGATAGTGATAATCGACGATACATTCACCCAAATGCTTCATTTGCTTAACGTATAACTTTGCTATGTCAAACAGCAGGGGCTAGTATTACATAAACCCATAACTCAAACATTTGATTTTACCCGGAAGCTCAGATAACAATTTAATAATTTTAACTAACTTCCCATTAGAGACAGACATCAACTTAATATTTAAAAATTCATCGGCATAAATGCTCACGTATTAACTAACACACAGTTAACCTGAGGCAGATAGATTGCATCTCGCCACTAGGCGCGGGCTGAGGTGAGAGGCCTTACATTACATTTTCAAATAGTCAACAGCAGATTTACGATCTCTCTCCTTTACAGCCTCTAGACATCCATATTAACTTATTCGCTTTGATAAGATACCTGCCTATAGTCATGCGAAGATTGGAATTGGTTTACCAATATAAAGTTGACATAAATTGGGACGGAAGAAAAGTTTGCGAGCAACTTTGAAAATTTCAAACGGAACTTATGATTGACTGGTGGTGTGGTATAACTTTTATTTCTAAGAACGTCGGTTTCGGCGATATTACATTAAACTTTTGGAAAAAAGGCAGGAGATAAGGTTCTTATATTACAGATAAGATCTCTCGTGCCATTTACGATTTTAGTACCTACCTACCCTGTTTACTTTTAAACCGCTGTTCCCCTGCAGAAAGTTCTATAGAAACTCCATTTATGGCTATAAAAATGGCAGGAACCTTTCTCATCTCATGATTTATACATCTACATTATGGAGCTATTTATAAAAGTTCCTTATCGGAAGACCTATTGATAAGAAACTGAAAATGTACCACTAAAAACCAAACGCGTGCTATAATGCATGATCATGCCTACTAAGTAAATACCACCCCGAAGGAATAATTTCGCAGCAACGAGATTATTATAACCTATAGAGACCTAATATAAGGCGACCCGACCATGTGAAATGGTCTATGATTTGTCATTGATATATTTCGCAACCTATTGGCTTTCCGTCAGTTTCGACCATAAACTAGAACCGAAGACGGTTTGACATTTCAAATATAAATCACCGTCAATTTACTAAATATAATATAATTTAATAAATATAAATTACCATCATGTCCTCTTGTGCCGTTAAATGGTGCGAAAACAACAGGAAAACATGTAATGTAACAACAAATAATATCACTTTTCATCGGTAAGTCCATTTCTTTAATTTAAGAAAATATTTTCAAAAATTTGATTAATGCAACGCGGGTCAAGTTAAACTGGACAGGTCCATCACGTGTCCACTCCCCGTCCTTTTTGCTCTTACTGTAAACATGTATGTCTATCCCTTATTATCGCTTATTTACCGTTATTATATTATTATTATTACCCTTATGACGCCAATGCCTAGAGCGGTGCAGTGCATTTATTTTGTATTGTCGATAATTATCCACTTTTTTATTTGTGGATTTTATTTACTATCAGTATGTACCCAAATACTTCATAATTTTAATCATAATTATTATTTTCGTGTACGATTATTGGATAGGTAATGATGACAAAACAACGTTATTTTATTTAAACTGTATGTTTTAACCCCCGACGCAAAAAGAGGGGTGTTATAAGTTTGACCGCTAGTGTGTCTGTGTGTCTGTCTGTGGCACCATAGCTCCTAAATGGTTGGACAGATTTGAATGCGGTTCTTTTCATTTGAAATCAGGGTTTCAAGCGATGGTAAATTAAACGAGTTAAAAAAACTTTTATTGATTTGTTGAACTTTAGAGGATCATGTGAAATAAAACGGATCACTCACGTATATAAGTCGAGTTTAGCTCAACATGTTTCGGACTAATTCGAATAACTCCCACTCGCTGTCTCGCTGCCGCTGGGTCGTACGCTCCCAGAGGAAACTACTAATTAGTCCGAAACATGTCGGGCTATACTCTACTTACATACGTGAGTGATCCGTTTTATTTCACTAGATTCTCTAAAGTTCAACAAATGACCAAAAGGATTTTTAACTCGTTTAGTTTACCATTACCACAAAAAGTTTCAAAGTTCAATATCTTATCTTATCTTATACTACTTGAAGATGTTAGTTCCTTTACCAGGTCATTTCAAATTGCATTTCTTAGTTGCAAAATTAAAGTCACAGGCAAAAGCTAGTTACTGATAAGCAAGCATAAAAAAATGCAACACCTTTTATCGATATCGATAGAAAGCATTAAGTCATTAGCGTACGTCCCCTAGCGATCGGGTTCGGAATACTTAGGGATACTTCGGAGTACTTCGGAGCGATCACAACTCCCCCCGCACCGCAGCTAGTAGACAGAATTGTTTTCTTTCAAATTCGTATGTATTTCGTCTCTAAGGGATAAGTGCTCGTAGTGTCGCAGCCATTTACCTAGACAGTGTTGTTGACTTTGATAAAACAATATTCCGCAGGTAGTGACACATTATTTAGCTAACGATGTGCCTTCGAGAAAATTATGAGACTATTCCGACTAGGACACGCGAGCCTCGAGACCGGGTCACACTTGCGGCCGCTTTTAATTAGGCCGGTAGTTCAGTAGGAAACACATTTATTTTATTATATAAATTATTTTAATATACTGTTTGTGTGAAATGAAGCTAGTTGCCAAATGCATAAAGTATTTGTAAGACTGATTAATACCAATTTATTTTTGTTTGAAGCTGTTATATTCAGTTTCTTTAGATTCCCTAGATTAAGTTTATCTTCGGAAGCTTATGGCATATTATGATAAGCTTTGGAATTATTTTTCATTATTTGTTATAGGAACATATTTCACGATAACTACAGACGTTTTAGGAAGTTGGGTTTATTAATATACTTACATAACATATAATTTCGGAGAGAAGCTGAACCTCGTGGATGAGACTGTTTTTCTCGGGCTTACCTTAGATCGCAATTTGCAATGGAGCCCACACCTATCTGGTCTTGCTGGTAGATTGAGCTCTGCCGCTTATGCTGTACGAAGAATCCGGCAATTCACCAATGTAGAAACTGCGCGGTTAGTTTACTTCAGTTATTTTCAAAGCATTATGTCCTATGGCATCCTAATTTGGGGCAAGGCGGCCGACATAGAGACAATCTTTATCCTGCAGAAGAGGGCGGTCCGGTCTATTTACAATCTTGGCTCCCGAGATTCACTTAGAGAACGCTTTAAAGAAATCGACATCCTTACAGTAGCTTCTCAGTATATATATGATGTAATATTGTATACACACAAGAACATCAAATCTTTCAAGAAAGTGTCGGATGTGCATGGTTTCAACACTCGGAATAAGCATAAACTTGCGGTCCCTAAATTTCGTCTACGAAAAGTCAGTAAGTCTTTTTTGGGAAATTGCGTGAGGTTCTACAATAAAGTGCCTGTAGATGCATGGGAATTGCCTCACAATTCATTTAAAAGATACATAGAGACCGCTCTCTTGAAAAAAGCATACTACAAAGTGGATGAATACTTATGTGATGGCACCACCTGGCCAAGGCTGAAAACAGAATATAATTAGGACATCAATGTGACTTGGCTGCGTCCCGAAGATATTCGTGTATGGTGTCCGGCTCTGTTGCCGTTATCCGCTGCGTACTAATTGTAATACAATTGACATAAATAATGTTTTATTTATTTGACATGATGACATGAAGTGTATATTTCATCAATTTTTGTTATTTGACATTTGGAGACCATATACATCTCCAGTTTAGGTATATGTATTATTATACTTATTATTTGACCGTGGAGGCGTTTTACACCTCTGCTGATTTTAAATTTAGTTTAAATTGACCCTAGAGACTATATATACATCTCTAAGCCATTTAGATTAAATATTTTATTATAGTATTAATTCTGGGACCCTATACATCCCTTTGTAATTTAAATTTTCACAGATATTTGACCTGGAGACCCTATACATCTCCTGCTCAATTAAAACGTGCCAGTAAAGTAAAGTGTTCTGGTTTTGCTGTTCTAATAATTACTTTTTACACTTGTTTCTAAAATACGGTTTTTTTTTTCTCTCTTAATCTTTTAATGACAGAGTGAGGTTTCTTTGTGTAATTTATCTGTGGTTACGTATTGTAAGAGCTAATGTAACTTGTTTTTAGAAAAAAATACTTTGTGCCAAGTTTCTTGCGGCGCATTCTTCTTGGCAATCATGGTCTTTCCGAAAGCGCTGGTAGACTAAAAAAAAATGACGTGTAAAAGAGCTTTCAACTGCCTATTTGCTGAATAAAATTTTGATTTTGATTTTGATTTTGAAATAAAATTTTGAATTTTGAATTTTTTGAATTTTGAATTTATGGTTAAAGGTGCGATACTCCATTTGCAGTCTCAGATTTTAACCCCCGACGAAAAAAAGAGGGGTGTTATAAGTTTGACCTGTGTGTCTGTGTATCTGTGTATCTGTCTGTGGCATCGTAGCTCGCAAGCGGATGGACCGGTTTAGATGCGGTTTCTTGTGTTCGAAATCTAATTTAATCGAGATGGTTCTTAGCTAATTTTCATTAAAATCGGTTCACCCGTTTTTGAAATATTGAACTTTTTGAAATACTGAACTTTGAAATGACAATGTTCGGGGGTTTTTCAACTTTTCTAAGTTGGTTAGGTTATTAAGTGTTTTCTTGTAGTAATAACAATATACACAACTATCTGTTCGTCGTAAGAAAGTACTGAATCATCGCTGTGCTACGGCCTAGCTACGCTCCTGGTCAATAAAGACATAAAGAATTATAAGGTCACCAACCAGAACAGCTTTACCTTGCAGTTACCCCAATGACTCCCTATTTTCTTAACGCGAATGTACTACCTCTATAAGACACTCGTCTTACATTACTTATTAAAATATGCCATGGGAAGGAAAACATTATCATGTTAAGATTAATTTTGCCTCGAAAAGTAAATAAGACATCCATCGTAGTACGTAACAAAAAGAAATCGCTAAATCATTTCGCAGGCTGAAAGCGCCTTCTCAAACTTTTTTTATACTGCCCGGCTCTTGGCAGGTCCCACCGAAAATAAATTAAACGTAGCCAGTACAAAGTAGGTTAACAAAATACACGCAAATAATAATGAACACTCTAGGAATCAGGCATCACGCAATTTCTGTACCGTTTTCCTTCTAAACGATGTCATTTGTTTGGCATTTATATTAAAGAATAAACAATTGAGTTCATGATTTATCAAGTTTTTTTCCGCAAAAGTATTCCGAACTGATGACTCACCGTAACGTCCACTCGGCTTCCTTTATTTGTTTTACATCAAAATTGATGCATCATCTCATCGTCACCCTGTTTATTGCATAATTATTTATTCTAATTAGTATCTGTTTATCGAGCTTCTGAAGATGATTTACAGCTACTGTTTTGTTGTACAGTTTTGTGGTGTTCAATAAAGACGATTTTTATTTTGTTTTATTGGACAGATTATGTATAGGATCTTATCTAAGTACTCATCTTACTACTTATTCCCACCAACGTTCTGTTCATACATACATATAAAATATCATACTATAAAGAAATCGTTCCGGAAAAACGGCTCGCTCTTTACCTACAATACAACACACGTGTTTATTTGTTTTACAGTTAAACAAATACTTACCCATCACATTCGGAAGCGGTAATGCCTTCAATATTTTGGAGCGGTAGAGCCACGGCGCCGGTAGCACGCGCGCTTGTTTAGAAATCAGCCGTAAAATATTTATGTAATATATTAATGTAATGTATCACTCCGTACACCCGAGTGTACAAATAAATAAGTTACCGTAACAACATGCGGGGCCTTATTCCATTAGGTTAGTCCACATAGAGAATTCCATCTCGCCACGGCCGTTGGGTAGATGTAGTGCAATAACTGAGTTTATGTCACTGCAGTGCCCTAAGCATGACTTGTCGAATCCTGCGTTACGTTACGGTTATCGTATCGAGATCGAGAAATCTCATACTAAATTTTAGTTCCAAATACGCTCACGGGCGGGCGCTGTTCCAAACGTCATACAAACTCGTTATAGTTTACTATTCGATTTTACGTGACGCAGGATTCGACAAGTCGTGCTTAGGGCACAGCACTATCTTAATATATCTCGTAAACACGTGTTTCTCATCTCTTATAGAGCTGCAGACGATATCGTGTCATGAACCTATTTCCTCTCTTTTTACGGTTCCGTACCTCAAAAGGAAAAAAAAAACAGCTTTAAGGGACTGCAGGCTTGAGTATTTGATATTCATTTCAGCATGCTACCTCCACGCGTTCCAGAGAAAAAGAGTCATCAGATCCTGACCTGGTGACAATGGGATCAACTAGAAAGTATACCCTTTAAAACAAAAAAGAATTTTTGAAATCGGTCCAGTCGTCTTCGAGTAATCGGGGAACATACATAAAAAAAAATGTTCCGACGAATTGAGAACCTCATACTCATACTCATACTCATTTATTCGTAATAAGGTATTATCACATACCTCCTCCTTTTTTTGAGTCGGTTAAAAATGGACGGACCCCTATTAGAATCACCTCGATGTCCGTCTGTCTGACAAGACCCTTTTTCTCTGTAACGCTTGGAGACAGCTTGCTGAAATTAATAGCAAATCTCACCTGACTACAATCCCGTTAAACTGTGAAAAAATCAAACTTCTCAGTCCACGCAATCAATTACCCTCCTTTGCGTTTCGCTGTCGAGTAAAAAAGGTATTTCCACACAAATTGTCGTGGAATCAAAACCGGATACATCCCCGTAGACCTTACCAACTTAAAATTTGGAATGATGGTCTTAAATAGTAATGTCTGTCTGCGTATATGTCAGTGACCAATATAAAAGGACACCATACTGCGTACATTTTGGTTTGGAGCAGGGCTCTGCTAACACTGGACAACTTACAATACTCAGAAAAAGCGCGAAAAATCTTCGAGATTCAATGCCGTGACGAACGAACTATTTACATACCTACACATTTGCACGGAACCCTCGGTGCGCGAGTCCAACTCGCACTTGGCCAGTTTTCAGAACCATTTTTTTTAGTTGAAGTTTATAATCTCATATAGGTAAATACTGGTACCTAAATAGTAGTATGCATATCATTGAAATATGACAATAATGTCTCCGTAATTAATCACATTGAATAAGTAGGTACGTGTATAATTAATGGGGAATTGAATATAATAATGATACACCCATATAAAATCAAGGATCATTCGTTTCAATTTAATTGCAAATCTGTAAAAACACAACAAATCCTATTTGGTTGTGCCGACGCGTATAAATGGTCGCCATACATCAGTCGCACGCAATAGGTATTTTCGTTACGGAGGCATAAAAACGAGTAGACTTGTCGATTGAAATTGACTGATCCGTTACGTTACAAAAAAATACCTATTTCCTCATCCCCAATACTCGATCTAGAGGCGCCATGATAAATTGACCGGGTTGATGATAAGTGATCGGACGTTTGTTACGAATTTTTCGTTTGTTATTACTTATGTCCACCGATAATACCAAAGGCTCACATGATACCAGATAATGAGTTTTACAAACCATGAAAGTGAATTTGTATTTAATGACCGTTGTATCAATATGTATTATGACCGAGAACCTAACACATTTTATAAATGTTCTTTTTTAGGGTTCGGTACCTCAAAAGGAAAAACCGGGCAAGAGCGTGTCGGACATTACAGCATATTACGAAAAAGCCCTGGCATAGATATCTTATTTAAAGGTATTTTCATCACACCTATTCGAAACTAGTGTTAGCAGAGCCCTACTCCAAAGCAATCTATACGCGGTTTGGGGTCAATTTATATCGATTAATCACATAGACACACATAAAAACCTGCTTATCTCTAATGGTTTTCCTTTTAAATTCACTATATGCGGACAGACAGACAAACAGACGGACATGACGAAACTATAAGGGTTCCTTTTTGCCATTTTGGCTTCGGAACCCTAAAAACTGAACCCTTATAGGATCACTTTGTTGTCCGTCTGCCTGTCTGTCTGTCTATCTGTCTGTCAAGACCCTTTTTCTCTGGAACCGCGTGGAGGTGGCATGCTGAAATTAATATCAAATACTCAAGTCTGCGATCCCTTGAAGCTGTGAAAAAATCAAACTTCTAAGTCAACGCAATCAAAAGATACAGTCAAAGGCTGTTTCCAAATAAATTGCTCAACCCCGAAAACCTAAAGGGTACTTCTAATTGTCCTAGAAACTTGAAATTTGGTATGAAGGTAGCTCTTAGCACAACCACTCAGAAAATTCTCAAAATCTTAATTTTTTATGTCTGTCTGTAGATTTCACAGACCAATATAAGATGACCCCACACTGCGTACATTTTGCTTAAAAGCAGGGCTCTGCTAACACTGGACTTCTTAAAACACTAGGGAAAAGCATTAAAAAAAATCTACGGAACCCTCGTGCGCGGGTCCGAGTGCACCTTGTCCGGTTTTTTTTTCTTAGTAAGTACCTATAAGGTGAAATCTCATTGTTACACGAGCGCTCCAACGCAGGCGGAATTTGCCCATAAATCAATTTTGATTTTCAGTGTTTGCGGCGCAGCGGTACCAGCAATTAGTGACCCTTCCACCATTAATTACCCAGCGACTTTGCCTCTATAGTATCTGCATTAGTATTTAGTAGTACTAGTCCATGCAGAAGTTGCAGAACCAAGACAGACTCAACCCTAAAAAGCGGTCGTATCCTTAAAGTCTTTTAGGTCTTACTCATGTCAGCTTGCTTATCGCATTTCACGTTTAATTTCATATTATTTATGAAATGAAAATATTAATACGGCCCTAAGTAATTCAAAGTTTGATATTGTGCTTTTAGTCAGCTTAAGTTGGGCATATTCATAACTGTCTAACATTATACTGACATTAAAACACAGTTCATGCTTCAAACTTAATCCTGAAGTTTATAAACTTTTAAGTTCAGAGCACAAATCGTTTTGCCCTTTTCAAAGTGCCGGAAATTGCTCGATGGACCGAATCGTATTTATAATTCAGTCCAAGCAAGACTGGGTTGGAAAGTAGCGGTCCAAATTGCTGTCGCATAGAGCAATGAATGGTTCGCTCGGTTCTGTGCTCGATTTTTAGGCACACACACACATCGATACGACGTGACATCGCGTAGTTTTTGCTCTAAATATTTCGGGTGCGTTGGTCCCTTGTGCATTTCACTGTTATTCAATGGTGTGTATGTCAAGTTCCCAATCCGCGCTATGCCCGCGTGGAACCATAACCACGGGCCCTCATTCTGAGAGGAGGTCTGTGCCCAGGAGTGGGACGTAAATAGGCTGGAGGAATACAGTTTGGACCATTTAGACAGGTCAGTGTGGCAAATGCCTTACTTCTTATACTTAGTATAAATTATCTTATAGTAGGTATAAAACATAGAAAAATATGTTTTAAGGAACCATGTATTCCATTTTAGTGACAAGAAAATCTGTATTCATAAATTAAAAAAATAACTTGTTAATTGCAAGTTATTGAAGGATGTAAAATCTAAAATAAAAATAAAATACACTCTTTTATACATATCACGTTTCATAGTAACGTTTACTGCTTACAACTTACATTAATCGAAGTAGGGATTAAATTAATTACTAATTAGCAAATTACATCAGAAAGTACCCAGGTAATATAGCTTTCTGTTAATTTTCTTAACCATTTGCGCTAAACCTACCAAGAGGGGACTTTAAAGTGAATCACTGAAGTGGGCTCAAGATTGTTGGTAAACCACAAACATGGCGACCATATTTTAGAACACATTAATTTCAATGTCGCGCCACCCGACTGACGCCAAACGCGATTACTAAGTAAAATTAAGCGACCAATATTAATCGTATGCGATTATCGAACTAGAGCAATCGCTATGTGAGACCTCGTCGCGTCTCGCCCGGGGAGCTCGTATTTCGCTGACAACAATACCTACTTACTTTTGGGACTAAGGCCCAATTTTGAATACACAATAAATAAAACGTAGAACCTTGTGAGCGTTCCAAATGTGCTCGAATTAATCTTACTCTTCCTCTTGTGTTTACTAATTCTTTGTTTAAAAGGGTCTCGAATGGGTAAAGTGATTGAAGCGTAATATTTACGCTCGATTCGTTTGAAATTCGATATTTTCGGAGCGTGTGGTATTTGAATTTGTTACGTAATATTAAAGTAACTCCAATAAGCTCTACAGTCTACAGGTTTTAATTCAAGCGCAGACAAGTCTATTGAAGTGTTTGCTTGTACTTAAAATCTAAAAGGAGGTTTCGCAATGGCAGGTTCTGTATTGTAACTTTTAAAAACCGACAGAAAAAAAGAGTCTTTTTCTGTCGACTTTAGGAGTAAAATATTGGTTTTCCCAATATCATCATCATCATCATGTCAGCCGAAAGACGTCCACTGTTGGGCATAGGCCTCCCCCAAGGCTCTCCACTCAGACCGGTCTTGTGCTTTCCGCATCCATCGCGGTCCCGCAATCTTTACTAGGTCGTCGCTCCATCTTGTGGGAAGTGATTTTAAATTGAATTCTCCATTGGTAACGGCTAACCTCATTGAAAGTGCGGTCAAACTCTTGTCACACTGCAATGTAATTGTGTGCTGCGTACCTAGTAGTGTTAATCAGAACTCCAAAGAATTCAACTATTTCGTTAACAAAGTAAACTATGAACTTCACAAAAGAATGGACATTTATGATTATGCTTATTTCCATGGCATAGACTGTAACATTAATGTGAAGGACTATTGTTACAATGGATATAGGTTAAATATGAAGGGTAAATTCAAATTGGCAACCGCTATTAATGTAAAACTTAAGCAGATGAACGAAAACTACTATAACAATCCTACTTTTTTATAAATAAGAGTAAAGAGGAAGATCTAGAGTATTTATACAACTTAAATGTAATGCATCTTAATATAAATAGACTCAGAAATAAACTACTGAATTTGGAAGCTTTTATAGCACTTGAACTTGAGAATAAACCTAGCATAATTATGATAACTGAGTCTTGGCTAGAACCGCAAGAATCCGACTCAATCACTCTGCCTGGTTATGTATTAGCTACTCAGTCATCGCGAACCATCACACAGGGCGGTGGCACTGTTATATTTGTGAGCAGCGACTTGGCAAACAATTACGGGACTGTTGATGTCTCACAATATTACTGCGAAAGAGTCTTCGAAATCAGTGCCTTAAATTTGGAGCTCACAAATTCTCATAAAATACACGTCCTAGTATTGTACAGATGTCCTAGTTCCGATTTTGGAAAATTTCTTAATTTGTTAGATGCGTACCTAAGTAGACTTAAGACTAGGAATGTTATAGTTGCCGGGGACTTCGATGTTAACATGGCGGATGTTAATGACTATAAGACCAAAGCGCTTTTGCAGATATTATTAGAACATAATATTAGGCCCACCATATTCCAATCAACTCGTACAACTGAATCCACCTCAACAACTTTGGATAATATTGTTACGAGCGTAAATGACTATGCCAGCGCTGGTGTTGTGCCTTGTGATTTTTCTGACCACGATGCACAGGTACTCGTGTTGCCCATTCCACGTTTAAAAACAAAAGAAAAGCCCAGGTTTGTTTTTAAATAATTTTTCAGTAAAAAGGCTATGTGCAAGTTTCGGTCACAGATATCTAAAGTGAAATGGGACAATGTGTTCTCGGGTCATTGAGATGGTCAACGTAGCGTTATCGCTTCCGCGTATCAAATAAGTTATAAAATACAGACTTAGCGCCCATAAATTTCAAATAACGCAGACAGCAACGTTCACGTGTAGAAAGTTTTACCCAGAATTCAAGGGAACAAAAAATTATCTTAAACAAAACTTAAGATTTATAGAGTCGACCAACGCGCAACATAAAATTAAATTAGACAAAAGAAACCTGACTCGCTTTCTTAAAACTAAGTCGTAAAAATGACGCTTGACGAGTCGATACTTAAGAACCCATTATAGACAAAGGACTTTGTGCAATCTTTCAATTGCTAGGATACGTAAATTGCTTCCACGTGTTGCTTTAGACTCGAGTGAAACCAGTCAAAAAAATCATAGCAAGCAAAAACATCATGATGCTGATGATGATGTTTTAAGGGCGGAGCTTACGCTCTAGCATGACTATCGTCCAATCGCAAGGATCGGTCATAGTCATTAACCAATCATATGTACGGAATTACTCGTGGGAATATTTTAAAATTACAGAGACAAGCCCACAGCTCCCGGAGAGAGGTGGAGACCCGAAGGATGACGCTGACGGGAGTGGAGGAGGAAGTTGGGGCAGTTGGATCTTGGCTCGCTTCACGACAAGAACCTAGAAAAATCTTAGCGATTCTCTCTGTTAGAACCTATGAGCTAGGGTTGTTGAAGGTCCTAACATATCGAACTAAAATCTAAATAAATAAGTTAGTTTGTAATTTAGCTAGGGAGTGAAAAGTGCATCCAGGAGTTATTCGGTAAAGTACCCGATTTCAGTTATTAATACAGGTTATCAAATGAATCCACTACTTGTTTATTACTGTTCTGTATTATAGTAAAAAATGAATCTAGACGAACTATATGAGTCTTGTTATCGCCTGATTCAGGTTGAATATAAGGGTTGGAACTCAATAGAGGTCATAATGTTGATATTGTTCGGATTAATGATCATGGTTCTATTGATCTTAATGTGTGAGAAATGTGGGAGTATTTGGAGGTGTTTGGGCTTGATTGTAGTAGAGAAGTCACACCTAGAGTTCGAGAGATTGAGATGACCGACGTTGGAAATTGAACTTATAAAGGGTCATGGATTTATTTGACAATACTGGAAAGAGTAAATTGTAAAACGTAATTTTATGTGTACTAAGTTAATCTGTGTGAAATGAATAAGAAATCTTGTAATTCCCTTGATTCATAGCTTTAGATTTACTTGCCGATCTTTGATACTGTTTTCCTAATTGTTTTAAACCTTGATAACGAATAAAGAGCGAACTTCATTGTCGCACAACAGATAATAAGTGTGCAGTCACAAGGGCAACCCGTTGCAAGCTATGTAAATATAGCACCATTCACCAATGTAATAAGGTGGAGAGTTGAGGCTAACGTAAATTAGACCCTCAATTAAAGCTCCTTTTCACACCAACTAAAAGCGAACCTAAAATCTTAAGTCTATTCATTGTACTCAGATGAACTAATTGTGTATATATTTTATTGTGTGATTATTTGTGTTTATTGTTGTGTGATATGTTTATTAGCCACTGTGTGCATGTGTGTTAGTGTGTAAATAGCCAAAAGGGTTTTTTATTTGGGGGTTCGTTTTCCCTTTATTAGTATGGCTCTGTAGGAACAGAATCCTCGATTTTCATTGAAATGATATCATCAATGAAGATCTAAATAATTGAAATAGTTTCTTTTGCTTCCTCAAATGTATTATAAGGTAGATCTTCCTATTGAATAAATTAATTGATCTACTAAATTTCATGGTTTTCGTTATATTCTAGATAAGTTCCCTAACTCGGAACTATTTAATAATGGAGATTTCTCATTAATAAATTGAGCGGATTAAGCTACAATGAGATTTCTAAATCAAGAGCAAGTAAAGTACACTTCGTGTAATAATTAATCTCCACTATTGAAGATTTCCACACTACATCTCGATCACAGATTTTCTATACAGTTCGATCTCGATGGCATTTTACAGATAAATTATTAACCACGTAATAAATACGGGTTAATAAATTAAATTGATTGATGAGACTTTATATTGTTAAAATTATGCCGATACACTAGTAATTTTGCTTCAAATTGGTAATTTAAGCTTCTTCCAAGCAAACTGAGAGTTAACGTAAGGTCCATATTTTGATTGAACAGACCAAATATGCATTTCTGAGACCAGAGTTGAGAACAAGAGTCACAAGTTATTTGAGTAATAAAATCCTGCGTACAAACGCTAGGCGATGTCCTAACGGATTTTAGTGGCTAAATGTCACGTGTACCGGGAGACACAAATGGCAGTGGACCGAGAGCGGCGGAACCAGTGGGTATTGTTCGCATCGGTAGATGCAGTAAAGGTAACGACCCTGTAAGTCACAGCTGGTCTTGTGAGGCTGAGTTAATTGAGTTGAGACATTGAAGTAACGGAGGTTTCAGCAAATAAGCTGATTTGGGAAGGTTGACCCTATATACTCATGTACATGATTCGGTGGCGATCTGATAGCAATCCTGGGTACCCAATACACGCCATGTCTTACAGATTGACCTCCGACCTTGGTTTGGCCAAACCATATCAAATATTATTGAATTTCATAAATCCATGGTAAAAGGGGTGGGGGCCCGCTGGGCCCCAACATTGAAAGTACGCATCCTCGGATGTTGGAAATGTAAACGCTTCGCAGCGCAAAGGAGGTCAACTGTCACCCCAATAACCTGACGACAGGGCCAGTTACTGGCGTAGGGATCCCCGTACCAGAATAAGATTGGTCATTTGGTTCAGGCATACCTGTTTCTAGTATTTTCACTGTCTATCACGCTATCCGAGCACTTACTTTATTCCATACAGCCAACAATAGTACAAGCGAGCTTCACTAACTTGTATTGAATGAGGCTCGCCTCATTACAATAAACCCTTTGTCTACCCCGGAACATAAAGGTTCCAGGTAAGCGGGTGGAATGAATGACAGTCGGGGTACTAGACCACTCAATCCAATGTACTGTATAAAGCCTTGAAATTGACAAATAAGCTGCCTCCTTGTTACCGAGATGTGCTCTAACTCTACGATGTTTTCCTGAATAAAGTCTAAATACATTCGATACACTAAATAAATAAATATATAGACGATCATAGCCGTACCATCACATCATGATAGTAATAATAAACTTAGAGTATTCTATGACATTTTGCTTAAATCTATGAGTGATTGTTTTCCTGTAAAAAAAGTCCTCTTGAAACCAAACGTTAAAGGCTGGCTTACCAAAGGCATAAGAAAATCTAGCCTTAACAAACGGAAGCTAATTCTTAAATCGCGTGGGGTAACTGATGAAGCATTCAAATCTTATTTTAAGCGATATAAGAGTACGTATAAAAAAATCCTTGCTGTGGCCAAAAGTATTCACGTTCGCGAAACGATTTCCAAAGCAAAAAATAAACACAATTTTGGAACGTCGTGAATATTTACTCAGGTAAAGGAAGTAAGTCAAAGAAAAATAATTTCGTTCATTTGAAGATCGACGATACAACTATTACAGATAGAAAAGCGATAGCTAATGCTTTTAATAAGGTATTTACTAATGTTGGTAAAAGTGATGTTGATAAGAATTCTACTTACCGAAAGTTACTTGAGGGGGATTCTAGGAGTATAGCGTCAATATTTCTCGCATCGATTGTTGAACCGGAGTTAATACGAATAGTCAAGAATCTAAAAAATAGTAAGTCATGTGGACCCGACGACTTGAGTACTGAAATTTTAAAAAACAATATTGATTTGTTGAGTATACCTCTGTGTATCGTCTTTAACTACTGTATACTGGAGGGCACGTTTCCAAAGCTACTTAAAAGAGCTAGAGTAGTTCCGATATTTAAGAAAGGTTCTAAAAGCAATATAAATAACTACCGGCCTATATCCATACTCTCGATTTTATCAAAAAAAATTGAGAAGTGCTTATATACCAGATTAGAGTCGCATTTTGTAGCTAATAACGTCTTTTCTTGTCGCCAATACGGCTTCAGAACCAACAAAAACACTGCTTCTGCTGTGATCAGTCTCGTATCGGAAGCCATGCAGAGTCTTAACGCAGGATGCCACTGTGGAGGGGTATTCTGTGACCTGACTAAGGCATTTGACTGCGTCGATCACGCAGTGCTCCTCGCCAAACTGGAACACTATGGCATACGTGGAGTAGCGTTGACCCTGATGGAGTCTTATTCGTCTGAACGCTCTCAGTATGTGGAAATGAGTAAACAGGATGGTGACGGCTCAGTCCAGTCGAGTGAGGAGATTTTGAGGTACGGCGTGCCTCAGGGCTCTATACTGGGTCCATTATTGTTTATCATTTTTATTAATGACCTACCACGTCACACAACCTGTGGAACCTCATACCTCTACGCTGATGATACTAGTGTTATATTGCAAGGTGAAACCCCAGAGGAACTAAATGCAAATATGCAAACATGTTGGACTCAGCTGTCATTCTGGTTTAGAGCGAATGGTTTGAGAATTAATAATTCTAAGAGTTTTTATACGATATTTCGCCGGGGTCCGAACAGCGCTGATCCGGTCTGTGACATACCGATATCTAAGGCCAATGTTGTTCGATTTCTGGGCGTTGAATTGGATCCATTTTTAAGATGGCATGGCCATATTGACGGCGTTAGCGAGAAATAGGCTAGGGCATGCTATGTCTTGAAGAGACTTTCCGGTTTTGTTGATAGGTCCGTTTTGAGATCGGTTTATTTCTCCTACTTCGAAAGTATAATGCGATACTGCATAGAGGTGTGGGGCAATGGCACTGATATAAATACCGTGCTACTGAAGCAGAAAAAGGCAATACGTATCCTGGAGGGTTGCTCCAATATACCTGATACTCACAGACACATGTTTGTAGAAAATAGAATATTAACTGTTGTGTCGTTGTATCTTTATTGTGTTTGTTTACACGTTTTTAAGAATAAAAATAATATGAGTATCAGACGCACTCAATGCAAAAATCTGAGAAATATGAATGAACTCACACTGACTCGAGCGCGTTTTGCACATTTTGATAAAAGCTTAGATAATACGGCGAAAAGAGTATACAATAAGTTAGATAAGGAAATAAGAGACTGTGAAGACCTAAAGACATTTCAACGTAAACTTAAAGCATATTTTATAAGGAGACCATTCTATTCCATAAAGGAATATTACGCCAAAGCACTAGACTAACTAGATGATGATTGAGTATTTATTTTTATTTATTAATACCTAATATATTGTAATTATCTATCCGGACATCTGTTCTGAATCTAGTCTGAATTTAGTTTACTAAATTATGATCATGTACCTATCTGGACATATTTTCATACGTACGTGACTTATACTGTATAAACTAACTGTTATGCTTAGTATGGTTCCCTGTATTTTTATTTTTGTATTTGTGTCATTTGGGAGTACCTATTGTATTTGCATGCATTTATGTTTAAAGCAAATAAAACATTTGAATTTGAATTTGTTGGAGGCCTACCGACAGCTCATCTCCCGGTCCGTGGACGTCATTCGAGAACCTTCTGACCCTATCGGCCATCAGTTCTGCGACCAATGTGCAAATATTCGTAAACTGCCCTCCAGTAAATGAATACTATCTGCTTGTGTTAACGTCCCTCGGCGTTTTCTTTACATTAGGTAGTTACAATGTATTTTATTTGGACATTCGATCATACAGCGTTGGGTAGGGCCAACACTGGTAGGACTGCAAGATCAAACCTCGCATGCGGTCACCACTTTGGCTCGACTGGGGAAAGTAAAACGTATTCAATGTAACAGATTTAGATTTAGACCTTAACTACCACAATAATGTTAGTTAGTACCTAAGCCTTATAGCTTGTTAAGACCATAGAATAGGTACAACTTTGAACAATTATTAATGAACACTAATTTTGTGCAGCATTATAAGATACAAGTTTTTGCCACTCGCTTTTCAAAATAGGCTAGTTCCGTAACCCGTAGGAATTACGAAAAATCCCTTCTTAGTGCGCCTCTAGGATACTCAAGTTACATGTTTGCCAAATTTCAAGTCTCTAGGTCCAGTGGTTTAGGCTGTGCGATGTCTGTCAGTCAGTCAGTCAGTCATAGTACTGTTTAATAGGTATAGAGATTATTTGCACTCTAGCAACGTAAATAAAGCAAAGTTAAGGTACAAGATTCAATAGAATCGAGATTAGTTGTTGAATCCCCGTGTCTCTTATGTATTTGTATGAAAATACAACCACAATGCCATGTAGTGAGCTGTGCAGACACTTGATTACATAATATTGTACGTGTGTATTACGATTGATTCTCATGCCTACTTCCTTTCTGTCTAGCTGATAACGGAGATCAACGTCCAGCTGGCGTTGTTCCGCGACCTGCTGATCCACTTCGGTCAGCCGCACGACTGCCCAGAGCTGCGCGAGCGCGTGCGTCGGCTGCGCCGCGCATGCGTCGAGGCCACCAAGCAAACCAGTCAGCTGGTACTGCCTAACTGCAAGAAGTAAGAAAAATAACTGCAAAGTCTAAGGAATACTGTCTAGGGATGCTTAGCGTATTCGTAAATTTTCGTTTGGTTGGAGCCTACATAGAGTTTGGCAATAAAAAGTGGAAAACGGTGGAGAGTACAACTGCCTTTTAACACTTTTCTTACAATAACTAAGTATTGTTTCCAAAATCACATCATTATCAAAAACGCGAAGATTACGGAATAAGTCATGTAATCCTAAACGGAAATTATCAAATTACTCTTTAAACCCTAGATACTTTCAGAAACGCTCTACCTATTAGAAGCTTGGACTATTTCTACAGAACTTTAGGATTATAATGAACTTAAGCTAAAGATGACTAGTTAATACGTGCTATCTCTGCAGAGACATCGGCAACTTAAATACTAGTAGATCTTAGACTAGTATTTTCCTGTTTCGTTCTATACACACACCCTGTATTAATCGCCCGCTCTAACTCTATTTTCCCTAATTATTATGAAAACTGCTATTAAATTCAATCAAAGAATTAAGTGGCGTATTGTATAGTAAAACAACAGGGTGGGCGATTAATTATGCTGTTGAGTATATATCTTAAAATTGCGCTGTTCTAAAACTTAGAAATGATTGTTTATTTTATTTTAGGTGTATCTAGGTACGTATAAAACAATAATAAAATCACACCGTAACACATACTTATTTAAGACTCATTCCTCCGTGTTAAGGCCCTAATTGAAATTAAATTTGGAAAATCATTGTTTCGTTTTCTTCAAAGCTTTCTTGCTTTTTTACTGAATATATTATCCGCATTATCCTGAATCTTTTCCTCTGCTTACAGTCATACTTCCTGTCAAACACCGTCTTATTTATTCAGCGTGCCATTCTAGAATAAAGTTATAAATATTTCCTGACAATTCTCATTTACTGAACGCTTAGGAGTCGAATGGAAATTAATTTACCTTCTTCGGGCAATTTAATACCGAGCTTTCAGTAATTTGGATTCAGAGAGCAAATTCTATATGTTTCACAAGGTAACATAAGCCATAAATTTGAAGGGTGATCGGGAACAATAGATCTATTGTATCGGATTCAACAAACGGGTGCTAGTTTCAAACCAAGTTGGCCCTTGGGGCAACAGATCTGACTACGGTTAGATTAATGTTCCTTTAGAACTGGATAAATGGAACCCCGCCTAATAGAAAACGAAACGTGCATAATTTAGTCGGTTCGCCTCTGACGCTCTACGTGGTCACTCAAAATTAACTCAACCCCTGAAATATATATTATATTCAAATATTTTTCCATATTTTTTTCAAAACTACACGTCATTTCACAATATAAAATGCTGTAGGTAATATAATAAAAGAAGCACACACATAAATCCATCGCATAAATGTAAAATAGCTTTACGTATACTAATGCAAATAAAACCAATATTTTCATGACCACAATAAAGACAAAACAGACAAATTGGGTAAATTTGAGTCGCCCGATTTTATGCAAACTCTACCCAATTATTTGCATTTCAAAAGCCGAACCAGTCCTTATCTGGGAATTCAAGGCCGAAGGAGAACTAATTACGACCGCTACCTTCCCAGCAGCCGGCAAATGATGGCCATCCCAAAAGTAACAAATAGAGCGTAATTCAGATTTATGCTCGTTAAACGAATGTCGAGAGTCCTCAGACAGACATCAACACAAAAACGTAACAAAATTAAATGCGTATTTTGTGAAGAAAACTCTGTGGTTACTTTCTGGAGCTATTTTCAGGCGCCTTCCAAAATGAACCCTTTGTACATCAACCTTGTATCTTGCGCTAATCTCAGGACTATTACTGTATATTTCGATAAGGCTTAGGCGTTATTAATATAGTACTTATATCCGCTGATTCAGCAGCTGGAAGCAAATAGTACAAGATAATCCGTTCGCCTGCCGGGCCCCGAGCCTACAGTACAAATAGACCCGTTTCTATTTGTCATGGGATTATTCCGAATTTAATTAATCAGCATGCCGTAATTTTGCAACTTTGATCTTAGCGTTAACAGATAGAAATGAATAGCTGCGTCGGCATTAATAGTTGTTTCGTTAAATATTTAGCTTCTAACGGTATTTTAAGCAAGGTAAGATATGTAAGATATTATCTTAAACATAATGTCTATTAAAGCATTCATCCCTGATGCACGTGCTTCTGGCTAGGTAGGGGATAGTTGTTTTATGCTCCAGATAAACGCTAGCGTGATGGCGCCCCCTGTTGCAAACATGCAAGATGCAACTGAGCATGCATTATCTAACGCATGGCTATGTCGCAGGTCGACGAGCGAGGGCTGTGTGGAGCAGCCTCAGCTGGTGCTGCTCTACTTCATGGCGCAGCTGCTGCTGCGGGAGCTTGCCAAGTGCCACCGCCTGGTGCAACTCGTGCCCATGGACATGACCAGTTACTATGGTACCTAAAGACTCTAGGCAGAGGCCTTCTCCAGTTCACCAACCACCTCCAGTAAGAGCGATCCTGAGCCGCTTGCATCCAACAACGACTCCCCGCTACCTAGACTGAGTCATATGTCGACCTAGTTGGGGGCTGCCCAATGGTACATCTTCTTGCTGGTAGTCTCCACCCAGAACCTTTCTTCCCCAGTGGTTATCTAACGACTATAAGTAAAGACTAAGCATAGTAAAGATTGTATGCACGTATGTAAGCCAGCGGCTGAAACGGGATTTTATAAGATGTGACTATTCCGCGAGTCTATGATTTTCCCAAAAATGACTCGCGCATTAACTTGTGTGTGTACCTATGCGTGTTTGTAGAAACTACTTCCTTACTTCGAATCCACGCCACTGGCGTAGCGTAGCCACTTAGGTACACAGATGTACAAGTGCGCGGGATGATAAAATATTAATTTTTCATTACTCTCCAATCCAGGGCTACTTAATTACTTTCCTCGTCCGTCATGCATGAGGTGGAGAAATCCTCAACCTAACAATAAAAAGCAACTTAGTAAAAAAAACTACGCGGGAAGAAATATTTTCCTGCTTTTCTTAATGAAAGATTTTTTCCTTAGAAAATCGCGCCGGCCCGTCCAACTTCGGTAATGTGATAAGTCAGATTCTCCTGTGCAAACAAATCACACCCGACTTCAACCAGGAGGAGCTTTGTAGCATCGCCAAGGACACCCAGGAGATCACCAGGATAGTAAACGACATCCAGGAATACCTGCCACAGCACGAAACCCTCAACCACTTAGGTGGGTACCACTTTACTTTAGGTATACTCGTACATTTAGAACATGTGTTAATTACCCGGCTGCGCCACGCAAAGGAGGGTAATGTGTTTATCAGTCTATGTATGTTTATTATGTTTGTTCATTTGCGGCACTCTAGAAACCAAACGCGTGGGTCGATTTTAATGATGATGAGGATGATTATTTGTATTAATCTTATGAGTGTCCATAAAGACATGATAGTAATCAAAATTCAACATGGCGACCACCAAACGCGCCTTATTTGAAAAAAAAATGAAGTGGGGTGTCATACGAAAATAAAAACGTTATGTTTCATTTATCATTTTTACACGACTGCCCAAAGAAAAAGAGTGTATTGTTTTTCATTTTGGTTTTTAGTGATTTAGGTATTTTATTTAGTTATCAACTTAACTAAAATATTTCCAGTTCAGTGCCCTAAGCACGACTTGTCGAATCCTGCGTCACGTAAAATCGAATAGTAAACTATAACGAGTTTGTATGACGTTTGGAACAGCGCCCGCCCGTGAGCGTATTTGGAACTAAAATTTAGTATGAGATTTCTCGATCTCGATACGATAACCGTAACGTAACGCAGTATTCGACAAGTCGTGCTTAGGGCACAGTTTAAATAAAAAGCTTTTAATGAAACAAAATTATTTAAAAACAAAAATATAAGGAGTGCAGGCGGGAAAAATAATTACTTCGCTGTAACATGCGTTAGACATTGGCTTGACCCGGGCTGCACTCCTTATAATATTCAAGTTATGTATAAAGTACTTATAATGAACTATAACTTTTTAACCGACTTCAAAAAAGGAGGAGGTTCCACTGTATGTTTTTTTTATGTATGTACATCGATTATTCCGTCAATTGTAGACCGATTTTCAAAATTCTTTTTTTTATACGAAAGGGTATACTCCTGAGGTGGTCCCATTGTCACCAAGTCATGATCTGATGATGGGATCTCAGGGAAATCGAGGGCAACCCTCAAATTTTATAGGCATGTATTATGTGTTTGTTATATTTTCTAAGGTTATTCAAGTATTTGCATCTGGTAGTCATCATCTCATGGTGATAAGCTGATGATGGAAGGTACAACTCCTTAACGGTTAGGAGTTGGAGGATACGTCTGAACATGTTAAATCGACATAAAACTTTGAAATAAAAATGTTTTAACAAAAAAGTAAAACCGCCTTCAAAAAAAACATAAAATAACCCTCTAAAGCCATGATGTTTATGGCCTAGCTCTAGCAGAAATATGAAGTCGGTGCTTTATTCAAAGAATATTCCGCTCGCACCGCACCGACTTCAAGTTTCTACTAGTGCTAGGCCATAAAACTCATTGCTTTAGAGGATTATTTTATGTTTTTTTTTTTCTAAGGTTTTTTTGAAGATGGTTTTACTTTTTTGTTAAAAGATTTTTCTCTTTTTAGTCAATCAATTGTTTTTGCAGTCGGGTTTTTTGTTCGTATTTTTTCTAACACGTACCTGCCTTCCTTGTCGTTTTACAGCCTCGTACCTACTACCAATAGATACATAAAGTCACTCAAGAATGACGAACGCGATAATGTGATGATAAAGTACCTACAAAAATCATCAGCCACTGACAGCTGACTTGGAATAAACCTGGGTTGTTATTGTTACGCCCGACATTGCTATACTTAACAGTTTTACTTTGTTACCTACCTAAAATATTCCACCTAAAAACCTAGACGGCTAATTGACAACACGCTAAAACAAAAGTGGAAAACCATGTCCCATTTACATAAAAGAACTTTTTGCGTGCAGCGCCTCAATAGTCGGCTGCCTCTTTCCATTGACATTAAGAACACTCCATAATAGAGTGCGGGGAAATGTCTATTCTCATTCAGTCTAAACAGAACACTCATGTTTATTCTTAAAAACAACCGACTTTGTTCTATAATTCATTAGAACAAAGGGTGTTAATTTAATAGAGCTAGAATGTTGAATCTCCATTACCTAATACGAGGAGTACTTATCTCCAAGAGCTTTGAGCAATCTTTATATCATTATTTACATCAACGAGTAGGTACGAGCCCAGTTGACGTTCAGTTTTGTAGCGGCCGTGTAATCACACTTCATCAAGTAGACTGCATGCTCATTTGTCGCTATTGTTGGGGACAAAGCTACGCTCAGGAAGTAAATTAATCTGGCGAATTGTTGCAGAGACCAACGTCGCGCTGAAAGGCGAGGAGATGAACGGACTGTGGCGCAACAAGCGGAGAAGCTCTCTCTACAAGAGCATGGGGGTGCTCTGCTGCGTGTCCCGCCCGAACTATCTCTGAGGGTGACGGGTCTCGCCCACGCGGCGGCTCGACTACGAGGCGACTCCAATGTAGCCAAAAACAAATAAGTGACAAGTGCAAGGCGGTGCCGGTGCCTACGCGTTGCTCCTAACTAAAGTGTTCAGAAACAGTGAAACAACCCGTAAGCTCAGCCTGTCGTTACGAGTGTGTGTGATGTGTACAGATTAGACAATGAAGGGGTCCATTATTATAGTGTTAGAGGAGGGAAGCGCGGATTAAAGTTCTCATAAATTATGTAAATCACAATTCATAGGTAGAGATCGTCGCACACGGTAGTTCAATTATAACAGTTTCTGTATCTCATTAACTAGTAACATAAATAATGTATTACTATAATAAATAGATGGATTTAATTATTATTGTGAATTGCCTGGAATGGGATCAATAGTTGCGTTTAAGTAGAATAGATTTAAAGTATTCAATGCTTTTTTGCACGATACCTAGACGTTACTTAAGAGTATTATCATTTTGGATTGTATGGAATCGTTCGTATTCTATGTTTACATTATCGTGTTTGCGTACGCGCGTCGGATCTGGGTATCAATTTTACAGATTATACCTAAAACTCATTTCGAAATTAAAAAAAAAACGTGATGAATTTGAAATTCCCTCTGAGTAGATATGTACTTACCTGGCGATTATCCTCAACTAGTCATAGTTACTTCAATTTTATTCACTATGTAATGTTATAGCAATAGGTACACAGATTTGCACCTATTTTGAATTGTCATTTTCACAGGTGTATTTTGTAAAATAATTGCCCTGAGCGCCTTCCAATCAAATAGACGTAGATCGTAATCGTAGATCGATGACCAAAAAATACGTCTCAATCGCGCTTGCGTTAACGTGTCAAATATATATATTATGAATTATTAGAGTATAATAGAGTAGTGCCGATTTGCACATAGTAATTGAGCCTTTAACGCGAACGCGATCAAGATATTTTCTTGTGTCAAAATTACACCAGGGGCTCTGATCCGGCTCGACGGGCCCGCCGCCGGCTGCCAATTGATCCGGCTTCGATTGTTTGAATGTTGCTGCGAACCCGGAATAGTATAATCTCAAAATTAACCAACATGTTTTGCCATGCTTGTTATTGTTATTTGAAACGGCACTCTGGCAGTAGTATGTATTTTGCCAAAAAAAAACCGTCAGCTAGAACACCCCTGCAGCTAGTCAACGTATTCTTCACTTTAAATCATAGGTTAATAAAATCGTTAAATCTATAATTATGATATTACTGCTTCATTATCTTGTCTTCCAATAAGCATAGTTTTACTTTTAAAAATTAACGACTGTCTTTATCGCAATCTCATTAAGAGAGTTAAATGATCTTTCTTTAGAAAAAGTTACGAAAGTTATACAATTGGCGAACTGTTCCTCTTATCAAGTGTAATAAACCCGCTGCGACGGGTTTCCTAAATTATGGCCTAGTCACAATCGTAACAGTTACCTTAGGTATTCTAGTCAATTATTATATTTGAGTATTATATTTTATTTTAGGTACCATAAAATAATACAATTAGGTATATCGTTAACAAAAATGACACCTATGTAATTTAATGAAGAAGTATTTCTGTAATTATGTACGTGCTAGAATTTTAACGGATAATAATAACTCTATTAGAAAAAAATATAGATTACTATATTAGATACATTACATATTGCTATGTGCAATAGTCATGATGCAATTTTAATATAAATAAATGATAATTATTATTTATCAAATCGTTCTCATTTAGACTTCTCTACATTGTATTATATAACTAGGTAACCTAAGAGATAAATGACATCAAAGATATTGTGAGCATACAGTTAGCTTTAATATTGTTTGCGCATGTATAATCATTGAAACGTGTTTAACTAAAACATAAATAGAGTTCGCAGATAATGTAACGTAGACGACAAGGTAGAAATTGTGCACTAATCCGCTCTTGGAACTACATAGCTTGCTTTAGTTATTGGACGGGGCTTAAAGAGGGCTCCTTAAACTCGAACGTACTCCCGAGCAACTATTTGACTAGGTTTAAGTGAAAAACGATAACCATACGACTGATTGTCAGTCTTCATAAATTATACTAATTCCTGGTTAAATAGTAGCCCCAGATGTGTCCTGGCCTCTGACTTACTATCGAGATAGACAATGCAAGTGTAGTTGCCAAGAAGTGAAGGAAAAGACTACATTGTCTTCATATTCCCCTGTCGACATTTACAATCGACATAGAAACGCCATGCGACTTGTAAGATGGGTACTACTCATGAGGGTTTCATCACAAAAAGACACCGTGACCAATTAATACAAACAGGTTACATATTAGAATCCCTAAAATTGATTTACCTAAGGATGAAATACCTAATTTTTAAAATACCCAACGAACATTTCACCTAAGTTAATAATACCTAAAGACCAGTATTTTTTTAATCAATTTGTCATATTTTTTACAATTCTAACCTGCCCCATGATTTTTTAAGCTTCCTATACATTCATGTTCTTAGGAATATTGTTTCTAAGTATATCAACTTTAGGTGAATCGTCCATTAGGAACTCCATCCATTAGGTATTTTGTTTATTAGGGCATTTAAACTTAGGCTTACTAATATTAGATCCATAATATTGGCAACAAAAACGGAGTACCGAACGGCCCGTCCATACGCTATAAACATTATGTCTATGCTCTGACCAGTGTAGGCGTTAAATGCGGCATTGAGTTTGTGGGCAGGTACTTACTCGGCGGTATACAAATCTTAGACACCCGATTCTTGTATGGATCGATGCACTTATAGTGCGTCTATCTCGATAGTATGTCTGCGATTCCTGCTTATTTTTAGTTCTGCTAATAAAAATATATTTTCCACCTACGTGTAATGCTATCGTCATACAACATTACAAAGTAATGTCATTTCTGTAAGACACGTTCTACTATGCATTTACTAAAATGATGACTGTGATATACTCATAACATAAAGTTATAAAAGAAAACATGCATTAAAATATTATTCAAAAGTAATCCTGTTCGTTTAATTTGATGATAAGTGTTCAGTAAATGTCCTTTAAATTACAAAGAAACATGCCGGGTTACTTTGCTTTGTATTGAAATCTTCGTACACAGTGATTAGTGATCCATTATGTTTGCTACACGGTGTATTTAATATTATTATGCGAAACAGTATCGTATTCGCAATTACAGAGTGACGTGATATGTGTAGTATGCTACCCTACATTTGACACGCCCAGGATAGGGTACCTAAGCCTAATGGCTTAAAAGTCCTGGTTAAAGATACCTAATCTAAAGGTATTTTCATCACACCTTTTCGAAACCAGTGTTAGCAGAGCCCTACTAGAAAGCAAACTGTACGCAGTGTGGGGTAAATTTAATCGGTTACTGACATAGACACCTAATTAACTATTACTCCCAAACTTGTAAAGCCTGCTTATCTCTGATAGTTTTCCTTTTAAATTCACTATAGGTATGCACTACTGCTTTGATTTTTTCACATTTCCAAATATAACAGTTTCTCTGGTAGAGGGAGGGGACACAGGGCTCCGACAAAAAAGAGCACTTCAAAGCTAAATATTTCGCAAACGAATAACTTTATCGAAAAATGATCTGTGAGAACCCGTAATAATTTTTAAAGACCTATTCACCAATAGGTTGGAGAAAAATAAAAAATCATCCCCACTTTACGTGTAGAGGTACCGCAAAAAAAAAATTTTTCGGGATTTTATCCCAGCACTTTTTAGGCCTAATTAATATGTATATCTATGCAACATTACAGCTTTCTAGTACCAATAGTATCTGAGTTATGCCGCGGACAGACAGACAGACAGGCAGACGGACATGACGAAACTATAAGGGTTCCTTTGTGCCATTTTGGCTTCGGAACCCTAAAAATGACGATGAAAAAGCTGCGCCCCCCCCCCCTCGTTGAGCCCATAAGTCCGACACAGTCGGGCTAAACTCTACGTGAGCTGAAGCGTTTATTTCACTATGATTGAGTCACACTGTAGTTTTTTGTTTAAAAAGATTAATCACTAAAATGTTCACCATTAATTAATAAGGTCATGTCAACGTGGGTCGCCTTGTTACATGAAAATTAAATTAGTCCACCCGCTTGGCGAAAATTAAATATGAAGCTCGCGGCAGTCGCGCCGCACTCCGAGGCATCACAATACCGACGGTTTTATTTTGATCATCTTGAAACCGAACTTATTTTTTATCGTGATAAATTAATTAGTCAACTCTAAATTAGCTTAGCCTCGTACGTATGGGAGGTCATAGAGTCAACCCACAATAACTCTGCAACGAACTGACAACAGTAGATATCTAAAGTATGTTTATGGAGACACTGATGTAGTCAAGCAACACGTTTTGAACTTTTGATTAGATTAGACATAAACAGGTCATCGTTCATCCACCATCCACCATTAAAATACTTCTTATATTTCGTTTTCTAGATTTTTTTTACCGTAACGGCAAAACCTACTAAACACTGACCTGGCAAAATATATTCGAGCTTGCCATGATTACAATGGATGCTTCATGGATTTAGATATTTTTTCTTCATCACTGCAGAGGTATAGAGATTCACTGCGGAAACTACTCTTTGATTCATAATTAAAAGATAACGATTGTTTGTTTTCTTTAGCATTAATATAGTCGCCTGACATACTGCATTTTGTACTTTGTTATGGCTGTTTTAAGTGCATTCATGTAGGTAGGTAAACCCAAAATATTAAAGTTAAGATATAGTATCAAAAAGTAGGTAAAACTGTTTTGTTATGTTTTGAGCTAGCATGTTTTGAAAATGTATTTTAAAATTAATGGAACTGTTGGTTTTTTTAAGATTACGTTATGTACGTTTCATTTTTGAATTGTAACCGTTTGTTCCTAAATAAACAATAAAAAATAAAATAAAATATAACTAGAGAGCGCCCGCAGCTCCGTTCGCGTGGGATATTATACTAACATAAGGAATCTCTATAGCAATAGGAATGTGTCCTCTGGGTAAAAAAGTAATATTTCTAATTAGTCCGTCATACAGATAATCGACAAAATGTATTGGACACCTATTTTTTGCTTTTTATGATGTCATTAAAAATTTGCGTAGATAAAATTAAAATTTCCGTAGACTGCAATGCAGGATAACGAATGAATTTTTTTATCTCCTGAACGGCAACACTGGCATAGATAAATACATCGCTCGCTTTTGGCTCGAAATTCGAACTTGCGATTTTGATTTGCTTAATATGCAAAATTTACACACCCAATATCATATTTTCTCAAGTTTTTCGCGATTCTCAAGTTCAAAGAATCGAATTGCTTTAAAATTCCAGAGAAATATTGCGTTGTTTGGGAGAAACGAGTCAAAATGGTGTTGTAGAGCGCCATCCTGCTCTGTCTCTTTTTTTATCCCGTTCTGGTTTTTCGCTTTTATTATTCATAATTAAAGAAATGTCTGAGTGACATGAAAAAAGTATTACCACAACGTGATTTTTCTGGGTCGCTAATTAATATCTTATGCAGAGTTATCGTGGGACGATTATACGTACCATTAAACCAGCTGAATCGCGACCCACTGTGGAACCGTTTCGTAGATGTCATGGTGACAGCGCATTGCCTGACAAGGGAAATGATTATGATTATGATACTTACTGTGAGAACGTTCTACGGTTGGTCAGGAATCAAATGGTTCAGATCATTTTTCGATAGAGTTATTCGTGTGCGAAATATTTAGCTTTGAAGTGCTCATTTTTGTTTTTGTTGGAGTCAAGTGTTGTCGTCGTCGTCGTCGTCGTCGTCGTCCCGAAACTGTTGTATTTGAAAAAATCAGAGCAGTAGTGCATATAGTGAATTTAAAAGGAAAAACATCAGAGAGACGTAGGTTTTACAGGTTTGGGAGTAATAGTTAATTAACTTACCTATATTATGTTTGTCTATGTCGGTAACCGATATAAATGGACCCCATACTGCTTACAGTTTGCTTAGGACTAGGGCTCTGCTAACAGTGGTTTCGAATAGGTGTGATGAAAATACCTTTAAATTCTGTATCTATGCCAGAACTTAATCGTAATGGCTTAGGAACCTTATCCTGTGCGTGTTCGACACGCTTTTGCCCGGTTTTTTCTTTGTTATTTGGTGTGCAATAAAGAAAGAGTTCTTGTATTGTATTTTACAATTTTTACAACAAGCAACTTGTCACAAATAGAATAGCAGTAAAAATATTTTTTCAATACTTTTGTTCGAAAATTCACTTTGTAACGCCCCCCGTTAATAAAAGTTTTTTTTCCTATTTTTCCTAACATAAACTATATTATATTAACTAATTTTTACACGTACCCATTAAATACTTATAAAAAGTGAACCTTTAAAAATGAACCTACCTTCTTCTACTTCCTACCCTCATTATGTTCCTATTTTTTTCTCGCCCTACCTACTTATCATTATAACGCACTCAATTAATGCCGCGCCTACTGATATGCGTATTCCTAAGTACATGAAATCATATAATTAAATATACGTGACGTGATACGTGATTTGGCCATGTGATCGTCTAGTGTATACCTAAATAAATGAACCCTTCGTTGTGTCCGCATCCTACTGTAACCCTTGGAACGTTTAGTGAGGAGCAAAGATTGGTCTACCCTATTAGTTACAATAAATATTGTACTACCTACATGCAACCTGCCTAGCGACTCGCTACCTAGAAATGTGTTCTACCAAACCCGGCATATATATTTACGAATTAGTTTCTTGAAATAATTGTTCTACTACCTACAAATACCAAAGCTAATACCATGATTCCCTATAGACAAGTATAATCTGAGGCTTAATTGGCAGAATGATTAACAACCGTAAGTATGGCTAGGAAAGTATTGAAAATATTATTATTTAGATAGCTGAGCAAGTAAATAAGAAGTCATTGAAGATTGGAGTGTAAGTAAGTAGCATTTAGTTTAATAATAATAAGCGACTGAAACAGAGTGGTATATTGTGCTAACTTCAAGACGCAACTGTTTAAGAAAATTATGATATCAGGTTTTGTAAAACAAAGGTATATAACAGCGTAAAGTTAATGTCATCAATTAGCAAGAGTGTAATGACAGAATGATATGTGATTCCCCCCCCTTGTCCCCTACCAAAAGACCGGTTAATATACATCAGCTTGGGTTTCCTTTCAATAATAAACGATAGTTAAATAAACGAGCAGTTTCCATTCACTACTATTAGGTGAGGTCACACTTTGTAGATAACCCGCCAATCTAATGTATACTGGATGAGGAATGGTCCCCCGTCTTGTAAGTCGATGGCAATTTCGAGTAACCAACTTGTTAAGATTTCAACCAACAAGTCTACAAATCACCTGCTTATGATTATTATGCTGAGCTGACGATAGCATCGGTTGTTCATAAAGGTAAATCAAGATGAGATAATGATGTCAAAGTTCCAAGTAAAGCAATTATTGCCCTCCAAGAACAACTGTCGAATCAGATGTTAACTTGTTTAAATGTATTCAGTCAGTGACTCTCAGTGCCTGTAGCGTTTACCCATTTGGAATAAAACAACTACTGCCTAGTATGACTAAACACAAAATAACCAAAAACATATTAAATGTCGTTGGTTAGTCCTCTACACAATCTCAGCTAAAGTAGTAATTGAAGGTACTCTGTGATAACATTTATTAAAAGAAGGTAGTTCGAAAGCCGTCGACTACAGACTTAAATAAATTGAATAATAGGCCCCAGGCGCACATATCAAACATAAAATGCATTAAATAGTTAAGTAGTCTTAAACGGTCAACTAAATAATCAATTAAGTCCCAATGACACATCACCGTCAACTAGATGTTTCAGACCTCCACCAATTAATCTACTACCAAATCTAAGTGACCAGCCCAACCAGACTGTAGTCCAACAGAACGGACGTGTTTCAAAACAGTACCGCAGTGATTGTACGTCTAATACATGAATTTAATTCGGTAAATGATCATTTCCATAAGATACCTGACCCTAAGCTTCCCTAGTACTTTCAAAGAACCAAACCTATCATGTTATAACGCCTATCTACTAGCATTCACCTAATACAAATTCTATCGTTCCATAAAAATCTACCCACGTCTCAAAACAGTAGCCAAGTGATTGTGCGTCTAAACCGACCATACCGTCCTATAAAATCTACCCACATAACAAAAACAGTAGTCCAGTGATTGTACCCCTAACAAATGAGCTTAAACCTTCAGACAAACAATTCATAACACATTCCTACGTTTCCCTAGAACCTTAATAAACCACTACCTATCATGTTATGAAATCTACGCACTAGCATTTCCCTAAAACAATCGAATCCAAACATAACGTCCTATAAAATCTATCCACGTTACAAAAGCAGTAGCCCAGTGATTGTACATCAACCAAATAAGCTTAAACCTTCAAACAACCAATTCAAAACACATTCCTACGTTTCCCTAGAACCTTAACAAACCACTACCTATCATGTTATGAAATCTACGCACTAGCATTTCCCTAAGGCAATCGCTTACGTCCTAACAATCTAACCATGTATCGATCTAGGCCCTAAACTAAAATGTGTGTCGTTAGCAAGCTAGAGGCAAAACTACCTCACATTTACGTTAATTGTGTGGTGTGTGGTGTAAGTTCTCCGGTGTGCAATGAAGAACTTCTAAGCTAAGGCTAACTACGGGATCGAGGTGGCATCCTCTAGTGTACCTAACCCTATTTCCTACGCCATGTGTAATAACCCCAACCACGGCCGAAGCCAGGGATGCAAGTGGGGTAGGGCGGAGAGATAATTGTGTGAATAGATAAATACATAGAGATAGACCAGCGTCACCAGTCCCATGCACTGACCCTGCAGATACACGGAGCCTGGGTACACGCTAGGAGGTAGTTTACCCCCCATCCGGATATTGCGCCGGAGGTAAGGTGCTGGGTCGAACCTCACGCCCAGTCGGACCCCGCAAGGAGCCGTATAACTCTAAACTGTCGTATAGCACCGTTAGGTATCAGGTTTAGAGCCCAGGAACCTCGTCCCGTTTAGTCCCTACTTCAAGTGTGTCAAAATAATCTACCTCGTATTCTGTATAAGTTGAACCAATAATCACGTCATGAAAACGACGATGATGAAGGTAATTTCTCTGCCGATTATTCTCTGCGAAATTAAAATAAAATTAATAAAATCGCGACCCACGGATATGAATTTACCCCAGCAGAGTAACGACGTATACTTGAAGAATCCCAAATCGAACCATCTCGTTCCTTGTGGAGCGGTCCTATTTATTCCTTTCTGGTGCATCAACTGCCTCTACAGCAGCAACTGCGTCTGCTGCAGCATCTGAAGTATCTGTAACATCAGCATCATCTGCATCACCTAAAGCATCTGCGTAATCTAAAGCATCTTTAGCTTCTGCGGCATCAGAATCTTCTGCAACATCTAAAGCATCTGCGTCTTCTAAAACAACTGCGACAACTACGTTTACTGCAACAACAATAGCAACTACAACTTCTGCGAAATCTGAAGCATCTGTAGTTTCTGCGCCAACCAGGTGTTATTCAAATATCAACCTTATTCCTTAGTAAGTACGGTCGTGACAAAACCCTGCGTCTACTGCAACATCTGAACCTTTTGCTCCATCTGCAGCAACTATGCTTCCTGCAACTGCGTCTGCTGCAGCATCTGAGGCATCTGCAACAACAGCAGCAACTGCGACAGCTAAAGCAACTGTAGCTTCTGCGGCATCAGAATCATCTTCAACATCTAAAGCATCTGCGTAATCTAAAGCATCTGTAGCTTCTGCGGCATCAGAATCATCTGCAACATCTAAAGCATCTGCGTAATCTAAGGCATCTGCGTAATCTAAAGCATCTGCAACATCTAAAGTACCTGCGTAATCTAAAGCATCTGTAGCTTCTGCGCTATCAGCATCATCTGCATCATCTAAAGCAACTGCGTAATCTGAAGCATCTGTAGTTTCTGCGGCATCAGAATCATCTGCAACATCTGAAGCATCTGCGTCTTCTAAAGCAACTGCGACAACTACGTTTACTGCAACAACAATAGCAACTACAACTTGTGCGAAATCTGAAGCATCTGTAGTTTCTGCGCCAACCAGGTGTTATTCAAATATCAACCTAATTCCTTAGTAAATACGGTTGTAATTGTGTTAAAGCCGCGTCACGGGTCAGTTATTATGCGCAGGGTAACCTACAACTAGTTTTGGTATCCTACCCTCAAACCCATTCCGCTTGTTATATGAGGTATTGATAGTTTATACACCCATTTATACCTAACATTTTGGTAGAGACATACTGTCCCTTTCTACCAGTCTCAACTCAGATGATAATTTCTTTCCCGCACGATTCATTTGAACGTATATTCATTTCTCGTTTCGCCCATAGAGATATACCTATTCGCGAGAAAAAGCCACACCCGGATCTTATTTGGAAATAATTTAATAATTTGAGTAATGGGGTAATTCGATACCTATTATATTAACTAAAATTTGCATAATATTAACATATATTTATGAATTATGACGGTGATAAACACTTTGAACCGTCACAACTTTCAAAGGATGTATACGTACGCGCATGCTCGTAAGGTCATTTTATCGCATTAATGCGATTTGTTTACAGTTTTTTTTAATAATTAGAAGTCCAATTTAAAAATTTATAAGCAAGGAATTTTGAATTCCTAAAATAAAATATACGTAGGTATACGTAAGTATATAGCATATAGACTAAGCAGAGAATTTGCAAAAATGATTGTAATTAATATAAACTGTATTTAATATCAGACTTTAAAGCTTTTTACCGATTATTTATTCGAAAATTCGCAGTGGCTGAACGTTCGTGTACCTTTTAATTGGCTGTTTTCTTACAAATGTATTGAAAAACGTGGTATGATATACGGTTGGCAAGGTTTTACTAACTCGTGACGATGAAAACCCTCGCCGCGGCTCAGGTTTATCACTCGTCAATCGATTTGTAAAACCTTCCTTCCCAACCTCGTATCACAAATAATAACTCAAATTCATTAAAATTTAGGGTTAGATATTAAAGCCTCGCATCACACAGCAAAGTAACTAACTCAATTGATGATGTTATTTTACAGTTATTTTTAAATAACTGGTTTTTATTTAAATGTCTTTTTCATAGATGTCTCCACGATGCCTGATGTATGGGATAGGAGTGCGACCACCGTCGTGGGCGCGAGATCGCTTCGGCTTGTAATCCAAGTCCGTATCCACTGAAAAGTTACACGTTAAGTAACACGTAGATAATGTTTGCAATAAGTTAAACAAAGTTTTTCCTTTAACAAAACTACGACAAACTGTATCTCGTGAAGCCGCCCTAGTAGCGTACCATGATTACGTAATGTCCACCCTCCGATATGGCCTAATTGTGTGGGGCAATCCGTTGATCTTCAAAAAGCATTTGTAAAGCAAAAGAAATATATTAGAGCCATTTTTTCACAGAAACCACTTGGGTCCTGTACGCCAACGTTATAAAAAATACAAAATGTTGCCACTACCTTCCTTATGATTATATGAATGAGATTTAAATTTTTGTCCATATGAACGAGCATTATTTTCAAAAAAACTGTGATGCCAACACAAGTAATGGTCACATCTCGACAGCGCAACCTGCTCTTTGCCCTAGATGTCGCCCGAAACAAACGAGTCGCAGTCCTCTGCACATGTGCCTTAAAATATTTAACAAACTTCCGAGGGAGATGAAAGATCTGCCCTTAAATAAATTCAAAAAAGTGTTATATGTCTGGTTGTGCGATTTGTGTGTTTACAATATTAACGATCTTTTCAGCTTGAAAACTAACTGTAAATAAACAAGTTTGTAAGTAAAGCTTTACATTCATAGTTAATTAAGTAGGTAGGTATATTTTTAAATTGTACATTCAGTGTTACCAAACATTTTAATAATAATAAATTCGCATACTTAATTGAGTACAAGATGGTGAGTCCAAATTGTTATGTATACTGTATCAACTTTAAGAACCCATTTTCAGCGAATGAAGATTTTTACTTTACCTTTACTTTAAAATTTAATATTTACTCAAAATAAACTTAAAATTCGAAAGACTAGCCAGTGCTTTTCATTATTAAATTAAGATCAAAAACACTCAGAGATTGTCTCGTGCTAAATATTATCCTAGACTTAATATAAAGTTATATAAACCTGCTTACCATCTGCATTGGCTTTCCTAGACCCACGGTGTACAAGAAAACCTTTGTAGCGTTGGTCTTTCTTTCCTCTACGACGATCTTTCTGATTAGAAGAAGCCGAGTTTAAGAGCGATGATACCCTGTCAAAATAAAAGCGGATCGATGAAATATCTACGGTCAAAACATGATATTGTTTTGTTGGAAGAAAGACTTACAAATCTGTTAATCGATTTTGATTTTGACTTGTGTTCACAGCATCTACATTAAGTATCACGTATATTTTTGAATATTTATCAAGATCAGCATCTTCTCTATCAGCGGTGCCTAGATAATTTGAGTCCCCAAGCAAGCCGTTTGGGAGCAGTCGATGCTTGTGACGTTGCGCTTGGTGACTTTGATAGTGCTCCTGTTTATTATCTTCATCAGACGCTAGCGACAATAGTTGGTTCAAGTGTTCCAAATATGAATCTTGATATTTTTTCAATGATTTCTTCTTTTTCTTTACCTCGTTTTCTTGCTGGCCAAGCAACTTTTCGATTGCTTTATTATCAGACAGTTGGTCATCATGCTCGCTATTGATTCCTTGCCAAAGCGCGTACACGTTGAGATTATCAGCGGCCGGGTCGCCGTGGTTATACTGCTGACGTTTATTTTTATAAACATAAGGCTCTTGTTGGCTTTGAACTGAAGCTTCATCTCTGTCTTGAAGCGCCTCTTGGATCAGGGTTTGTACTTCTTGCGGCTTTAATGAGCCAAATCGGCTATCATCGTCATCTTTGTCTCTGTGGTGCTGATACCTCGATTTCACTTGCTCGAGCTGTTCATTTAGTTGTTGCTGGTCTAATTGTAGCTGCAAAGATTGCAGTATATTTTGGAGATCTAATTCTGCAAATGCTTTATTGGTTGCTAAATCTGCTGCTAAAAATACTAAAAAAAATACAAATAATTGGCTTGAAATTGTCATGCAAAACTCATCAATAGTTACCCCTATATACTATAAGTAGAGAAACTTCGTGCGTTCGTTTGTATATCGGGGTAATTTCTACAAATACCTACGGACCGGTTCTAAAATCTCTTTCAATAATAGAAACACACACTATCAAAATACAAAGTTCCTACGGGATGCAGAAGAAGTTACTGGCAAGAGATAGGTATTTATAATATGTTAAATTATATCTCACGGGTTAATATTAGTGTCAAGCTCGGCATTGTGCTTTCGTTCCAACAAAAATAATACGAGTGAAAATATTTAATATTTAAGAATGCAATGTGGTTTTAATTATTTCCACGTTAATTTTCATTTTTAATTTTCTTTTATCATGAAACATTATGACGCAATACACTTAACCATAACAACAGTCCGTTCTGAATAGACAGATCAGGAACTACTACTTCATTATTATAAGACTGGTATTACGAAAAAATTTAAACAGTTCATAAAAAAAATTATAAAAAAAAAGTAAAAAAAGGTAAAAAAGTAGTAGTATTATGTCGCAAAGAGCCGGCATCCACAAATGCCGCCAGACATTTCACTGAATATTATGTATGTTCCCAATCCTATTTTTCATAATACACTTCACTGCAGCGTTCTTTTAAAATGAAAAAATATGCCAGAAAAACATCGGACGGCGGAATCGCTCATTTAAACTTTCGGCATGAATTAAACTGCGTTAATTTACTAATTAAACATTCTCCATATACATCGGCCTTTAAGCATATATATGTGAACGCCTCGCTATGGGGCATACAGGTTTCTAAGTCTTGAGAACTGATATTTAATAAATACAACATTTTTTACAAAATACACAATGTAAAACTAAATTAAACGGTATATCTCAATACTAATAGTACTTACAAACTTATAGGTAATTATTTACGTTCTCTTACATCATGGATGCATAGCGTAAGAACTAAAATATTTATACCTTCGCGCAGTGAAATTAAATGTGAAAGCGAAGCCGCAAGTTGCGTGTGTGTTTAATGAGTTCCAGTAACTCTACCCAATACGAGTTGACCATAAATTTTGATATTATTATTCATTAGCTAACGTCTAAACAGGTCCAACAATGTTCGCCAATATCATGCCACCTGAGAGCCTACTGCCTAATAATTCTAAACAAATGGAAAATAGGTCCAACAAATTTTGAAGATGAAACAAGGGGATGGTTTTGCAGTATAGCTCCACAGAGCAGAATTTAGCCATTCGAAGCATGCCTCCAAACCGTCCCGATGGCACCGGCAGCGTGCAAGATGCATACCAAATAATGCATCTCCCCTTGCACTGAGGTAACTCCGACCACAAAACAGAAACGAGCAACAATTCATTCTTTAACTTTGTCTATGATAAATAATGCAGTTTATGCAGTAGGTATTTGAAGATACGGTAACCATCTAGTTCTGTTTAAAGATGGTTCCGAAACTATTGTATTAGGTACTTATTCTTCTCTTTTAAACTGTGTGACTAAATTATAGTGAAATAAACGGATCAGTTACGGACTCGTACATGTGAAGTTTTCAGGTAATACGTATCTTTCGAGAATGATAATCCAAATACTAATATATTTTTTGTCTTTGGCTAGATTGTGGAATATTGTCTCATCACCATCAGGTTAACATCATGGCTCGAATAGCCGAAGGGACAACGAGAGGATTAAAGAATATCGTCCCCAATTTTCCGGAACAAGTGGTTTCATGATCAAAACTATCGGTCATTTACGGAAATGTCGTCCAAAAACTGAAAATTGTTGCTGTTTATTGAATAATTTCGCTGAAATAGTTTAATTAAATGTAAGGGGGTAGTTATCATTAAAAAGGCCTACATCAGGCGTCGGTCGTTATTGCTTCCTTTGAATTAACACGGCGCTTCCAGACAATTTCCCGACCTCGCCTCGGCGGCTTCACGTCGAATGTCTTGCACGATATTACTCTTCTTATTTGCCGGTTTCGCTATTCACTTTGAAATTACTCATTTACTGTTACTTTAAAAAGTCCCAGGAGTAGTTAATTATGCAATTAAATTAAACTGGAACCTTGGTTTACTTATTAATTGACACGACATTAGCTTTGTGCATTCTGTAGAGCTGTAGATAGAACCCGTTTTTCATCAGGATTTACAAATTATTGATATTCCAATTACAGCAAGTCACGGGAATAAGATAAACAATTGTCTACTGTAAAATTCATTGCAGTTTGAGTATTTAACTAACATTGTAATTCGTACCAGATACCTACCCTGGCTGGATATATTAATCCACACAAGGTTTTCTTAGGAATTACGATGGATGGGCTCTTCCCAGCATTAACCGGCGAATTATTACCTATGATTGGTGTGAGGAAAACAAAGAGATTTAACTTTAGTATATATAGAGCGGTCATTGGCAACAAAGTCATAATCTACAACTTAGTACCACTAGGTACTAAGTCATTCAGTATGGTATCAAACGCCCGACCTGACAGGTCGCGTTGTGTGCTAGACAATTTTTCGAAAATAAATCGTTTTCACAATCACAGGTTGTGCTCTGCGGGATTGCAAATCTCGTTACGGTAGGAATACTGGGCGAGATTTCAGTTTGTTTTCGTATGTATTTCGTATTATTTATCCGATAATGAGAAAATAAATAATTTCCATAGATGTTTCTAGAACATTGCCCGTGTTGAAATAAGCGCCCTCTGTTGTTCAGTAGCACATTAGCAGTTTTAATGTAATCAGGGTTACCAGATGAGAAAATGGTTTCTGACATGTCTGGAATTTCAGCCCTCAGTCAGAAAATAGCGAAAATTTGCTGTCAGGACTTTACATATAGAAAGAGAAATCTGGGCTATCGGGTGGGTACCCACCATTAAAATAACATTGACACAAAATATCAGGAAATGTATCGAAAAGTCAGGGATTTTGTCAGAAATATTCATGTTCGGGTCTGGTAAGCTGTGATATACTTAATTGTGATTTATCGATAGAGCCAAAATGTATTTATATCATCATCATCATGTCAGCCGAAAGACGTCCACTGCTGGACATAGTAGGTCTCCCCCAAGGCTGTCCACTCAGACCGGTCTTGTGCCTTCCTCATCCACCGCGATCCCACGATCTTCACCAGGTCGTCGCTCCATCTTGTTGGAGGCCTATCTACAGCTCGCCTCCCAGTCCGCGCACGCCGTTCGAGAACCTTCTGGCCCCATTGGCCATCGCCCACGTCGTTACCTAGGCATTCGAAACGGTTTTGAAGTTCGAGCTGAAAACTCTTGGGGTTTTGGAGCTGAGCAGGTGCCATACGGTGATCACTCCAGGTTTTAACCGCATTGATCACAGGGACATCATTGAATATTCCTTCTTACACAATCCGGGCTCATCCAGGTCCACTTCCTTCCCCTGATATTTCAGACGTCTGTTAAAGATTGACATGCTATACTTAGGAGGAGAATTTTTTGATAAATTGGAATATAGGACAATCCCAGATCGTAGGAGCGAGAAAGACATTGACAGGGAGTCTTAACCTTATAACAGTTCCCCTTACATTTTTTAAATAAGACCTTAGAAACCCACCCGAATATTTCTTTGCCTCCCTAATTCATTTTCACTTGATTCTATAAAATTATTTTTGACTCATGTTTTTAACCTTCATCGATAATTTTATCGATACCTTGATATTGCTATGCTAGCACCCCTATCATCAACGCTACCTGCCGTACGATAACTGAAATGTGTTGTAATTATTTTAATACGTATTTTTGCTATTCGATGGTAGATGGCGATACTGACACTTGAGATGAAATATTTTATATGAGCAAAGTCGCAATGACCGCTCTATATATACTAATGTTAAATCTCTTTGGAGGAAAACAATGCTTCTTGTCTTATATTTTTATTAATCCTGACGTTGTCAATAAAATAACAATATAAAAAATACAATTCAAATCTTAAAGGTCGCCAGTGTTTGCGACAATTGGCAATGTAAAAAAACTTTTCCAGACTTTATATTAATATATACCTACCTGTAACTTTTGTCACTAGCCCACACATACACACATTTTCCAATGCGGCAGCATTTTCTGTATTTTTTAAACGGAAACATCTGTGGCGTGGAAAAAACCACACCATATCAATCATGCGTTAACAAAACTCTCGTATCGCACCGTTGCGCGCAGTTGCCGCAGTCAGGAAAATGTTCATTAAATCCCGCTGAAGCAATATGGCACACCAACGGGTTTATTCTAATCGGTGACAGGCTCGTCTTGTCTTTATTCTCCCTGAATAATGGGCCTAGAGATTCGGTTGTTAGTTAAATGATTATCAACGCACGCCCGCCGTGGAGTAGAGCTGCTGGCGACATGGAGAATTGTTAATGACATCTTAATGACGACACTGGTTCCTATTTCCTACTGAATACATTTACAAATAAACGGCACGTTCGTCCCGGTGACTTCCTACTAATACCTCTAAATATTCATACGGATGTACGGCGGGCAACCTAAGCGGATTAACACCTCTGAACCTTAGGATCGTGTAAATAAAGATTACAATGTCAGTTATGAACCAATTTATGTCGCCTTTCTACAGCTTACTAATGTACGAATCTACTAATACGTCCCGTATACAAATTACGGAGTTTTTATTATTTATGTGAAGGGTTAAGTTATAGGAATCTATCCTTTGGGTTAATTTCTCAGAGGCTATTCAATTGAATTAAATCCAGGCGTATTTCTACTCGCCGCGGGAAATATTGTAACAATATGGAGGTGCCGCCAGCTCCACTCTCTTGCCACTGGTGAGATCGCAGCGCTATGTGCTAAAGGTGATGCTCAGAAAGCCTCGAACTTTCTCTACGACAGCCCTAAACAAAGAAGCGGGTGTTCTGAGTGTGCGTCGGTTGTAGATCCTGCGGGTTGTCACTGAGATGCATCGCGGAGTCACTCGCTCGGTGCAATACAATGCTCTATTGCGAAAAGAATTTTCAGAATTCCAACCCCCCGTGTGAATACTGCTGTGAGTTTTCCAGATTTTCTACACCCATTCCTCTACAACTCGGTCATGAAATTTAGTAATATCTCTAAAGCTTCACCACGCGAAGCCAAGATCAGAGTCGTAAACTGGCTAAGTAATTTAAACTACACTACTACTACACTATTTAAACTACTAATTTGGATACAGACATCAGCAGGAGAATACGTCTGGGATGGGCAGCCTTCGCGAAACTGGACTTTGCTTTCAGAATAAACCTCACCAGTCGTCAAAAGGCACGTATATTTAATCAGTGCATCTTACCAGTCCTTACCTACGGGGCGGAAACTTGGGTGACAACGAAAGCTATCCTCCAAAGTGACTCAGAGGGCAATGGAACGTAGGCTGGAGGAGTAACGTTACGAGATCGGAAGACTAACAAGTGGTTGAGAAAACAAAGCAAAGTCTCAGATATTATAAAGCGTATAGCCAAACTGAAATGGCAATGGGCTGGTCATATTGCCTGAAAATCAGACTCGTGGAGCAGGGATTTACTGGAATGGAGACCGTGGGAACATAAGAGACCGGTTGGAAGACCTCAGATGCGCTGGAAGGACGACATCGGAAAAGTGGCAGGGAAGAACTGGATGCAGACAGCCCAGAACAGAGCGAAATGGAGGAAGTTGAAGGAGGCCTACACCAAATTGGTCGAGGAAGGCTTGAGATGATGATGATGATGAATTTAAACTACAGGGATACTGAGAGTCTGCTTAGGGTTGCTGCCTAGGCCTGCACCTATCACTCATAACATCAAACACTTTGCATACACACACACACACACACGCACACCCACACACACACACACCTACAACCACATAACTTATCTCATTTTGTCTGACCAACACTCCCCTTCCTTTCTGTGTCTTTTTGGTGTTTTTTTTATTTTTTATTTTAGATTTATAGATTTATAAACTGTCAAACTACTTCTTTTTCATTATTATTCTGTCTCGTATTGCAACTCGCTCGTATTGGAATATGTAGTCAAGTAAACTGTTTGTACCCCGAACCCGGTTACCACATGACAGGCTCAGCCTAGTGTGGAACCAACGGTAATCGCACTGATTGTAATTGTTTTTCTTATAATAATCCGTTTCTATTTTATTTATTTTATTAATATTGAACTATGTTACAAATATGCTTGTAGGTAGATGAAAAAATTATCATACTAAACAGTAACACTTTTTTTTTATACAACGAGGAAGGCAAGCGAGCAAGTGGGTCACCTGATGGTAAGTGATCACCACTGCCCATAGACACCCGCAACTCCGGAGGGTTCGCAGATGCGTTGCCAACCTAGAGGGCTAAGATGAAATGCCTCTTGTGCCCGTAAATACACCGGCTGTCTTACTCTCCACACCGGAACACAACAGTGCAAGCACTGCTGCTTAGCGGCAGGATTAACGAGTAAGATGGTGGTAGCGATCCGGACGGACCTCGCACAAGGTCCTACCAAAAATATACTAATTCAGTGTCACTTTTAACACAATGAACATGGAAATAATCTCAGTAATTTTTCTGCGCTAGCGCACTACATCGAAATAACAAAAGGAGACGTTAACACGCGATTTACCGTGAGCCAAATATTGGACGTTAACGCTGTGCATTTTCCACAGGATTCGTTGGTTGTGTATGCTTGTTTTCGACGTTAGTGTGACAGTTTGTTTTCGTATGAGTTTTAACACGAAAATACCATAAGACTCGAATCATAGCGAAATAAACGCATCACTCACGTACACGTGGACCTTTCGCTGCCACCGAGTCCTGTGCTCCCAGAGGAATTTGTAGTCCAAATAGTCCGAAACACATCGGGCTAAACTCGACTTGTGTGTGTAAAATGACCCTTTTATTTCACTATCTATATATTAATATAGCATGAGTTTGTAGGGACGTAACCAATTTTGATATTGAGTGTGAGCGTAGACGTGTGCACTGTGCACCTCGTCCCATCGAAAAGTGGCAAAAAAAATGTAGAGCAACGATAAGCTAATAGGCTGCTCCTGTTTGTCTCCTATAAGAAACGAGCGAACTATTCTCTGACATATACCTAAACATGTACTGCTTAGTCAACGGATTGCAGCAGACAGAGAATGATTTGCATAGTTGACAGACGCCTCTCTGTTAGTATGCAGGGGCCTAAAAGCGAGCCACTAATTGGCGGAAGCCTGTGTTGTGTGTGTTAGCATCCTGTGCATTGCGCCGTACAGTAACTACTTACTGAGCTTAACGCCCCTTAAGAGTAAGTTTATAACGCAGAAAACGTAACGGACGCGCTAACGTTAACATCCCAATTACTGTTAGGAAAATTGGTATTAGATGATTTACATACAATTATTATTATTTATCATAATCGTCATAATCACGTATAACTGCTTCTCACGTGTCCCCACGCGGGCCCAGTGCAGATTGGGAGCTTCACACACACCATTGAATTGCTTCGCAGGAGTGAGCACGTTTCCTCACGATGTATTCCTTCACTAAAAAGCTCATAATAAATTTGATTGTTATTATTACAAGCTTTTATTTAATTCGCAATGAATGTTTGTTGGTTTGTATATTAGTCTGTTTAGGTCAAATCTGCTAGTAAAATTTGAACCATCTCCTGGTTTAAAATAGAGCTGCAATTTTGCATACATAATTATGTAAGTCGGATGACGGATGACAATGCAAAATTATTATGACATGGATATGAAATAGTTATGGGAGCTCCATAAAACAAGGAATACAATATAATTTAACTTGATCTTGACATACACACCTAAATCTCGGGACAAGCTTTTATAACATGAAAAAAATATGAACTAAGTAATAAATTATTGAATTTGATTTATCTAAGGGTTATTTTAAAAACGGTTTTCAAGTACTGTCATTATTTATATATTTTGGTAGAACAAGTGTTAAGTTATCACATCGCCAATAATTTTACTCTTACGGCGACATTTGTTGACCTCACACATGACCTTTGCCAATATCTGAAAAGTCCATAGATGCATTCGCTTAATTGAGTTCCGGTAATTAACACCGCTGAGGTACACGCGTCAGCTGTAGGTAATTAAATTAAGCTTGCGCGATTTCAATCAAGACCGATTGCCAATTCGAAAATCGACTGGAACAGACATATGCTATGCAGCGATGAATTAGTGTTAAGATGTTGCCATTCGTACCTGGCCTAGACCTTCGTTTGAAAACCTTTGAAAACCCTTGACCATGGGAAATCAAGTTCTTGACCATTATAATTAGACTAAAGCCTAAGATGCAATGGCTAGGTGCGCATTAAATTAGTTTGTAGAATAAGTATTTTAGGGCAGATTCAGATAAAAGAAGTAGAAGGTGCCAACTAATTTATTGTCAAGATAATACCTATCTACTGAGTAGTAGGTATTACACAGTGAAAAACTGCCGCCCATTGAGAAAGATGATACCTATACCTAACAGTTTTAAATAATTCACGGTTAATTGCATTCGATAAATATATTAAGTATTGACCGCGAATTATCTTAGGTACTAGGTTGTGATGAGCTCACGATATTTCAACGCAGTTACATGCAAAAATGCATCCCGTAATGCATCGTGGTCCCGGGGTCTAGCCGTGATCATGATGCATTGTAACTACTTACTAAAACCTAGTAAGGTAATCGCTGTCAATATCCCGTACCTACTTTATATATCAGTAAAAATACCTGCCTAGTGAAAAGAAACAGAATTCATGTTCAATTCCAAATAATAATAGCGTTAGTAAAATTGTTTACCTGCCTTAGTTTTTTAGTCTCGTTTGTCACTGGGGACGTTATAAATTCCGCTTACGTGTGAAGTTCTTACCTTAGCGGTTTCAGTGAGAGCAAAGCCTGATTTGTCTGAGTCAGAAATGGGTATGAAGAAATGAACTGCGTCTTTAACTTTATACTTCCCTCGGGAAATTTACGATATTCACTGACGATTTAACAACCACCCTATGTGTTCTACGTAAAGGACTATTCGTCATATAACAATCCGTCAATACAATACAGCGACGGTGACTACGACGATTGCTAGTATAAAATACCAGTGAGCGAGGAAACCGAAGAAAATGCCAATTCTCTCCGCTTTTATTTTTAAGACGGAACTCTATCTCAATTTTCCTGTTACTTAATAGAAAATTTTGCTACTTTTCCAAACAAACTTTCTTATAATAAGTTTGTGTAAGTTTTTCGCTCGGGGTAGAAGCGTGCCCAAAACTAACTATGAAAAGGCGTTGTTTCTTTTTAGATTTTCGATGCTTTGGAAATTAGGAAAAGCTTTACCATAAAACTTATCGACCTATCTTTATTACTTATGTGTTTTTTATTTGAAAACCCGTGTTAGCACTGTGCATTAAGTAAGCAGGTAGCTATCCGGTTTTTACTAAAAGGAATTTAAGTTATTTAATTGCAAGTTATACTTCATTTGAAATTCGCGTAATAATTTACATTCAAATTAATGTGAACGGTTTTGATTTCCGACTGTTTACGTATTAACGTGTTTGCAGGCAATATCAAGCAAATTAAATTATTCATACTTTGACAAAATATGCACATCGTTATTTCAGATTTGTCGTGAATTATAATGTCACTGCTAATTATATACTTGTAACATGAGTACAACACTGCTAGCTCAGTAATACAAAACATTATTAATGATTTTCTAAATTATTTCAGTTCGTTTACCTAACTCAGTCTCTCACCCTCACTGCGCCGTAAATGATTTAAGATTTAAATTTTTAAGCAAAAGTTCAAGTTTATGATATTTTTTACTGCCAACGAGATTTTCTGCAGTCTGGTATCTTGTTTAAATCTGCCTAATCACTTTGCTATAGTACTTCAACCCACTTCATGCGCCAACTAAGACTAAGGTAGGCTCTTTCATAAGCATCTCTGACCGTCGATCTAGAGCTGTACCTCGCGGGTCACTCAACCTTTAATAAAGGGGTTTGTTTGTCCAATCGCCCTCAGGAAACCTCTTACCTTTAGGAGAGCCAATCAAAAAAGAAAATCAAAAGAGGATAAAAAACATTTAATATCAAATTAGGTACTACAACTAAATCCGTCATTTAGATTCGTGAAATAAATTGTTCAAAGACAAACTCATAATAAGAAATGGTATAAAATAATGCCAAAAATCGTAACCTGCACACACACACACTTAAAAAAGTCAAAGGCACCATAAAAGCTTAAAACTAGCTTAACTCTACACTGTATTACTAATGGAATGCAACATAAATCTATGGAAACCACTGTCTCATGACATTGGCGCTTGCTTAGAATACCTTAGGAAGCCTTTAATATTTCACCCTGCACAGGCAGACAATACCGTCACACCTCAAGAGAGAACCAAATAATATGTTAGATCCTTTTAGATCGTGTAGACCTGCTTCTACACTACCTAGTGTCATAATCCGTGCATGCACGCGGCTAATTTTCACTTTAACGATTTGGCTGATAAAGTCGACATATAAAAGCACGTGAAGTCCTAAAGTTTGCATCACGCCACTGTGTCATGGCCACGGCCGACAGGCTCTTTTCATGGTGCCAGTTTGCTGAGCATACAGCTATACGAAATCAGATCAGGGGATCGATTTTTGAATCTCATCCGGTGACTAAAATTCTCATGTCCATGATATCAAATACGAATACCCTCACCCACCCGTAAACGAGATCACTGAGTGACTTCTTCACCATTGGCAGTGACAACTAACCTCAATCCACTATGATAACTCGCTTGTCTAGGACAGAAACGCAAATTAGCTGCATGTTAGTAGACTGGTATGACATTCAAAAATACGGCTTTTAAATAATTTATTGAATCAGGCGTTACTTTGCGGAGGTCCATATTTATGAACTAAAAAACAATTACTTTGCTCACCCGCGACCACTAATGACAAATAGTTATATCTGTGCGGCAAATGTATGTTTCCATGCAACACCTCCACCTCCACTGCTACACGAATCAACACATGCCACACAGACCCAACTATCACCACCACCACTATACTAAACGCTGACGCGTTTCGGCACTCTCCACGAGGCCATTTACGAAGCACAACAACAACCGCTCAACATGCCACCACTTCCACTACTGACATATGTAAACCATGTACTCAACTTAGTTAATGACAAAACCAACGTACCCACTAATATTTTATAAATTCCAAACTACCCTTTTAAAAACTTTTTTTTTTCGGTTAAAAATAACGGGGTACCTGGCGTAGATTAAAAATAAAAATAAAAAGGGTAGTTTGGAATTCATTTCTTAAAAAAGGGTAGTTTAGGACTTACATAAAAGGGTAGTTTGGAATTTATAAAATATTAGTGGGTACGTTGGTTTTGTCATTAACTAAGTTGAGTACATGGTTTACATATGTCAGTAGTGGAAGTGGTGGCATGTTGAGCGGTTGTTGTTGTGCTTCGTAAATGGCCTCGTGGAGAGTGCCGAAACGCGTCAGCGTTTAGTATAGTGGTGGTGGTGATAGTTGGGTCTATGTGGCATGTGTTGATTCGTGTAGCAGTGGAGGTGGAGGTGTTGCATGGAAACATGCATTTGCCGCACAGATATAACTATTTGTCATTAGTGGTCGCGGGTGAGCAAAGTAATTGTTTTTTAGTTCATAAATACGGCTTTTGGCAAATGGTGATATCAATGTCACGGGTGAGAATTTAGTCACCAAATGAGATTCAAAAATCGATCCCCTGGGCCTTAATTCTATTATCATTATAGTGGAGTCGAGCAAAATCTTGACGTTGTGCGTCTATCGTTCCGGTGCATCGAGTTCATCAGGATCATATGCCCCATTGCAATTATCGCCCACCATCACAAAGTTCTGTAAAAAATACAAAAGTGTTCTTAATAACTTTACGAGTATGAAATTTGTTTAATAAGTAAAATTATTTCAGTGAAATAATTCCTATTCCTACCTAATTATAGTAAGTAGACGACATTGCGGTCAAGCCCTCTCATTCTGAGAGGAGGCCTGTGCCCAGCAGTGCGACGTAAATAGGCTGATGATGATTGCAGTCATTTGCAAAAAATTGACCCCAACTCGACTGGGAGTCTGAAATTGAGCATTAAGCAACCAGCGTATAGGTTCCAGCTTCATCACCAGCCTTTTTTACGTCCCAGACCTCATCTCAGGAACTTCACACACACCATTAAATTGCTTCGCAGGAGTGTGCAGGTTCCCTCACTACGTTTTCCTTCACCGAAAAGCTCATGGTTAATAAAATTACAAATGGCTTAGAAAAGTAAAAAAACCCGACTTTTTATTTTAATATTCAACATCTCAATAACGGCTTAACCAACCTAACATCTGGCTAAGAACCGTCGCGATTTAACTAACTTTCAAATTAAATAAAACCACGTCCAGATCAGTATACCCGTTTAGGAGCTACGTCGATACAGACAAACACAGAGACATACACACGCCAAACTTTATAACACCTGTCTTTTTTGTCTTTTTGCTTCTTTTAAAGAGACTGGATTTCGTAAGCTTGCTCTCGAACTTACAAGGTTGTACTGCTGTCGCAGCAGCCGCATGGCCGTTTGGTAGTGTTCGTTAGACTTGGGCGCATGCTTCTCCATCAGCATGACCGTTCTGATGGCCAGATCTTCCAGCTGCCCCTGGGTGGTAGGCTCCAGCCGCGACTTCATTTCCTCGCGCTGACGGCCGAAGCGAACGCCCCACTGATGGTGATTGCGTGGTCCTTGGGAATTCTGAAAAAAAACATTTCTATAAGAAACATTTAATATATATTTACTTTCTCTAATAGTTACGAACCTCTGCTAAGTAACGCCGCGTCCGTAGCCCTCGTAGGCTGCTCTTCAGTAACGCCTGGTCTGTATCTAACTCACTTGAGTACGGTTTCCTACTCCGCTCGCCCGCATTCCTCGCCCTGCTATTCAGTAACGCCTGGTCTGTATCTTACTCACCTGAGGGCGGTTTCTACTCCGCTCGCCGGCGACCCTCGCCGGCTGCTCTTCAGGGCCCGGTATATTCACCATGTTCCTTTCACTACCAATATCGCACTCCGAATGACAAGACAGAACTGAATGCATTGGCATCGCCAAACCAAAGTACAGATCGAAATATTATTGAGCCTTTACTTAATGACCCTCATTAAACGATTCACAAAATTAACAATAGACATTACTTGGAAATATGTGGTACCCGTCTGTTGTTATTAGCTTACCTATTATTCATAAGATTAAAAAGTAATTGAAAATTTCCAATTATTTTTTACCTGCAACTTACCTGATTTACAAGCATTAAACAATGGGGATTAGGAAAATAAGTATCACCCACGATGAAGGGTTCAAACAAACCATATTGTGCTTGGCAGTCTTCTTATCTGTAACTCTAACTGTGTATTATTTTTTACAACGGGAAAGATAGTAAACTCTTATCTTACCATAATTTTTTTGTCATCTTTCTTGTCTACAAGGTAGCTGATTTTACAAACCATGCCGGTGACAATACCACTCAAAAAGGTGAAAATTCGTTTGTTGCTACCAAATTGCCGCCTTAATAAAATTTCCGAGGAGTTAGTTAGTTAAGCATATTCACTAGGCCCACTAGTTAGTTTTTAGTACTTAGTCTATTACAGGTAGGTACTATTATAAGTATTAGTACAGGTGTACTTATTACAAAATTCAACATGTTTTTTTAGACATGGCATTTTCACGTTTATTTGAAGTTTAGATTATTTTTAGTTTTTGGTCTTATTACTTATTTACCTATTTGATAATTTTAGCAATTGTTGTTGTCATTGTAATTTAATAATAATAATTATTGTCTAATTAATGAAATTAAATTTTTCTCATTATGATTTTGGTAGATCAATGAGGTTAATGAGAAGAGAACGATCCTGAACACTACAGATAATAGACGCGGGAACATTATTGGACATTTGATACGATATCACAACTTCTTTCAGAACATTTTAGAAGGAAAAATTTAAGGAAAAAAAGGTACAGGTAGGCGAAGCTTCATTTACCAGACAAAGGAGAAGACCGGTGTCGTGTCGTATCAGGAGGTCAAGGAACTGGCTTAAAGGAGAGATAAATGGAAGAAACTACAAAATTTGTATTTAATGATGATGGTGATTTGTGTAAAATCGCCCATGCTCCAGTAAAAGACGGCAAAAACAAATAAGCATGACAAAATTACGTGTATTTCTAGATTTATTTAGTATATCTTGTATCGTTTGACAGAAAAAATATGGCGAATGCCGAGTGCGTTAGACAATAAGGCCTGTCTCTGTTTATTGTGCGTACGTACGAACAATAAACGAGACCACACTAATCAATCCACACAGCTATAACCATCATTATACCATCTCCACAGCATTCCCGTGCATTGCATTTTAGACACCTAAGAAGCTCACCGTGATCGTTCTCGTTAAGGATAATTTGCACATTATTTTCTAAATTAATCTTACAACGCTAATACGTAACAATTGAGAGTCTAGCTGCCCAAAGGGAATAATACCTATGTGCCCAGAGCAGCAACGGCGATTTAAAATAAGCTTTAATATTTGTACATAATTAATTTTATTTTAATTTTAATTTCCATTCTTATTATTATCAACACTGGGACGTCCACTGCTGAGCATAGGTCTCACAGGTCCAAAGACTCCCACGCCGAGCTTCACCAATTCGTCGGTCCATCTACTTAGGTAGCAGCGGTCCCCACTCCACTCGAGAATGTGTCCAGCCCCTTGCCACTTGCAATTTGCAGAATTGAAGAGTTACGCTATTTAATTTCATTAGAACAGTTTCATTTGGTCACTATTATTAATAATAATAGTTTCATTTGGTTATCATTTTTAAACGACCAAAAAAAGGAGGAAGTTCTCAATTCTTTGGAATATTTTTTTAATCTATTTCATTTTAGTTGACCAAGCTGTAGATAATTTCACTTGTTATATAAAAATAATAGCAATGTTGCACTGCAATAAACAAACTTTTATATTTAGTAAAAAAAACTTTTTTGCGCGAAAATGTAAGAGATTATATGATAGAAAAACGTAAGGCTGGCCACTAAAATGTCACTATTCGTCATCTCACGGAATGACAAATAGCCGTCGCGTGCTGAAAGCCACGTGACTCGCTGTCTTAACGTTAACGTTCAAGTTAGAGTTAGCACATATGGTACTTGCAGTCTCGGGACGTGTCATAGTGCCGACCGAGGTATTCGTAGGTACGGTATTTGGTAAAAGTAGACGCAGCAGGGCTAGCACGACTGGCCGCGACTTTGTTTGTCGCGCGCGCGAGATTATATTACCCGTCCCGTTGCATTCTGAGTGACAGAAAAGGACGGGCAGTTGTTCTCGCACGAGATAGAAATTCACTGTGAGTTGTGCTAGACCTACAGGAAAGATATTGTCGGTTGTTCAATATCTTGTTTTGGCAGCATTAATCGGTGCCTTTTATTGGATTTTAAAGCTGTTTCACAAGTGGCCTATTATTATCTCTTTCTAAAATTCTTATGTGAACCTATTTAAAAAAATACAATAAGCACTAAAATAATTTTGTTTGCGTAATAATAATTTCTACGAAAGAAATCCTTAAGTAGTTTCATAACTTAATAAATGTTTCTTCTTGCTAAGTTACTCTAATCTAAACAAAGAAAATAAAACCAGGTAAATGAGATTAGGTAAAGAAGAACTTTCACATTTTATGGGTAACTATCGTTATTCTTTTGCATCAACTACAATTTCTACGTCATTTCATCCATAATTTATGTCAATGAAAATAATCGATTTATTGATTATTTTTGTTTTATTTTTATGAAACATTCATAGAATGAAATTCAACATACAATGACAATGCAAAGAAAAATTCGTTAAGCAGCTGGTCTTGAACCAGCAACCTCGGTAATCCGTACGTCCGTCCGTAATCCGTTGGTAAGTTGGTGCAAAGAGCATTGTCATTTTATGTATAATTTATGTCACACCAATTTTGAGAATTTTGTAACAAAACCTTGCGGTCAATTTATTTAATTAAATTTCTGGTAAAATATATAATAATATTCCGGTCGAGCTAAGAACTCTTACCACGAAACTATTTCTAGTAAAACTTAAAAAATGGCTCATAGAAAAATGTTTTTATGATTTAAATGAATTTTTTGACACATAATCTATATTCTGCATTTCGGTAGAATGTATAGTTTAATGTAATGAATGAATCCGTATGTGCCTACTGTCTGATATTTGTATTTGTCATAATTTTATAATAGGATATTTAATTTGAGTATTTGTATACCACTGTTATGGTGAACTGTGATGCTCTTTTTTTCCCAAGTGTAACACCTGTAAAAATACCATAGTTCTTGCAAATAAATACTTTTGACTTTGACTTTTGACACATAAATTCCTAAAAACACAAAAGCGAGAACCTTATTACCCGTGTTCAGGGTCTGCTTGAAAGGCGGTAGGTATCTACTCGTACCTATGAGAAATGTAGCCACCATGACACGGCTTTTTTTTATTGTCAACATTTGTATATTGTAAACAATCGAACACCGTTATGTAATATCTATGTTTTAAATAGGCCCTATACAAAACTACGAACTAATCGAACTTTTAATTGGTTAGAAGGTATGTACAGTTAGAAATCAGAAAACTAGTCTGCGTAGGCTCTATTGTTTATTGAATTGAAAAATATTTAGGTTGTTACAGCTTACATTGACAACAGTTTATTAAAAGTAAACACCTAGAAATCATACGAGTTGTGAAACTAGGTAAGTATACCTAATTAATATTGAATGGCACAAAGCCGATCGTTGCGTTGCGTTCAATCACCCGGCCAGGTAGATACATTATAATTGTTATGCTATCAGTTCTTCGAAAGTTCGGGGATAGTTGGCAAAGTGGGCTTAAAGTTGTTTACTTTCGAAGTTGGTTATCAGAGGCCAAAGTAAAATATTGACGTTGTCCGGAAGCTCGCCACGACAACGATGCCGTGATTGCTTAATGATTTTCCTCCTTAACAAGTTTATTTAAGTTACAGGGTGATTAATGAATGACGTGCTCGCTTTACGTGGTAACGAGGTGAACTGCGCATGATTCCAGAGTGCGATAAGGTAACGCAAAAGAGTTTTATTAATTCAATATAACCCACACGCAGACTTCGCCTAATTAGAGTGATGCCGAGACAAAAGAAACAATGCATAGTTAGCTAAGTAGTTGCTTTTTTCACTTTAAAGACTTTTTAGAGAGACTTGGGTTCATGCAATTATTTGGGTACTTATCTAACCTTATATGACAATAAACCGTCAGCATTTAGACACAAATTAATTTCTCAGAATTTAGGACAAAATACACTGACGCATCTTGTTGTTACCTACCTACACAAAAATAAGTCACTGGAACTCTTCACCCCGTGTGTTCGACTTAGTTCGCCAATTACCAACGATAATCTAAAAAGAATTGACAGTCGTCAGAACCCACCGCAACAACGTTAATTTATAAAATAACAAAGAAGATTTCGTTTAAGTACCTAATAGTATAAAAATACAAAGAGTTTTATCAGAAAAGCTTCCACACACAAAGCTCTGTTGATATTAAGATTGGAAATCCCTGTTTGTGTTTAGGCTGAGTCGCGGCGTGTCAGGACGGCTAGCAAGAGTGGCCGGGAGCTCCGGCCATGGTCCTGTTTCTTTTTATCTGGTGAAGAAGGAGAGAGACGCACTGAGGTATAAGAAAGGCAATGTCGAGGGTGCTAGCCGTGCAGATGAGCCGTCAGCGCGCTCATCAATCAGCCTCTGCCCCCGCCGCCACTTCAGCGGACATTTTGTTTAATCCCCGACTACGTACGAATAAACGATATGTTACTGAATATGAAATATCATAACATCATAAGCACTGTCCGGTTTCGTAAAACATATGTAAGATCACCTGGGGTAAAAGCGACTAAGCGAATATTATTGCGATTATTTGAGTTATTTTTTAAATAACGTGAATAACAACAGCTCCTGCCGTCTTATGATAGACACATTCGAATGTCTAAAGTCGAAGTCGAAAAAATAACTCAAATGAACGCAATAACCCCATAGTCGCTTTTACCCCAGGTGACCTTACCTAAAGTAATGGGTCTTTTCATATTAATTACATTAATTATGAAATACATAAATATTATAAATCATTTTTTATCCGGTCGTGAAAACCGTAATAGTTTGGTAGGTACGGTAAGTTACTACAGTTCCATCAGTTAAGAACTTGTATTTTGTGTGCTAGGTATTTGATTGAAACATTACAAATAAAACATCAAATAAGTAATAATTGCACGCGTCACGCATGATTTGATTACTATCAGTGTGATTTTATCAAAATATAGTCGTCGATTTGCTCAACTTCGTTAATTAGGGAAAAACTCTATGGTAAAATTGTAATGAAAATGTTGCCTTGAACACAAAACGGAATCCACCGATCAATATCAGCCAGATACTAATGATGTACCAATTAATTTAATACTGCAAAGCAGAATTGATTGCTGACAATACAAATTTCCGCTCTTAAAAATGTAGTCATTATTTACTCGGCTGCGGAGGTCGGGTTGGGTAATCATAATTTTCTGATCACTCCACTGGCTTTAATAAAGTTGCGAACTTGTTTAATTAAACGTTTATGCTTCATGAAAGAAAGCTGTTAGAGTCAATTTAAATCCTGATGAAGTAATCTTTTTTTTTCCTGAATGTAACTCTTTCTTAAATGCGCACTTGTCTCTCGTACAACTGTCAACTATTTTTTAACAGCTAAATAACCGCAATGTTAGCTGCCGCCACCGTGTACTGAACATGTAATGAGGCACTTTTAAATTAGAGCCAAGTATTGTGAGTAAAAAAATCCACTATGATCGCGTGTCGCGTGAGGTCAATCTGTCATTCTCCACCAATGAGAGATAAGCTACCGGCCTACGATTGGTGGAAATTGACAGACAGACATTTTTTACGAATGGGAAACGCGCCATATGCATGTCCCGTGTTCGGGGCAACAGGGGGGTCTGTTGGGGCTCTCCCACTGGAGGTGAGCATGCCCACTAAAACCACAGGTATTCCCTATCCCATTGTGGGACGCCGCGGGAGCATAGACACCGCGACGCCCACAGGCCGACCCGGGGTGGGGCAGCTCACTGCGCTCGGAGATGACACCGTGCAATGCAGGCCTTATACTTACTACGAAGTGCAAAATTCGAATCCCGCTAACGCTAATATTAATTAAATCGAGAGTGAGCGGGACGATACGATACGAACTTCGATTTTCGAATTTCGTAGTAGTCCCCGAGGTTCGGAATTCCCCGCCCTTCCTCGCTGGTGTCAGATTCACTCCTCGTGGCCCCCTCCTTGAAAAAGATAGAGATTCGTGGTCCCAGCCTCGCTCCCAGGATTACGCGCTAGACGCAGGTTCGCACGCGATCGTGTCTTAACTCTGAAAGCAGAGCGGTACCGAGGTTGTGCTCGCCCACGTCCCGTCCGGCGATCACAACCCTTTCGGGTCGCGCCGCTCCGGCCTCGAGTTTGTGCTCTCCGCCCGATGTTGCTCATCCTTGCCTTTTCTTGTCCTCAATAGGACAGGTAGGTACTAGGTTCAGGCCCGGCTCCCTCAATGAGGCGTCCGCCAAAAGGAGAGACGCCGCTCTCACTGCGTACCCATGAATGGACCCGCTGGATCGGATCACCCGCAACCAAAGTCACAGGATATCTCCACCCCGCCCCCCAGTCGGATATCAGCCAACGACTAACTAATTTTTGAATTAAATTACTAACGTACTTTATGAAATAAATTAGTTAGCCGATGTTGCCAAGGGTGCACCAGGAACGGGTGTTACCTTTCCCTAGCCCATGAGGCCTACACCACAGATAGTAGGGCCTGAACACTCGGGGAGGTTCCCGACATCGCACAAATGACAGATAGACCTCACTCGACACTAGCGATCCTAGCGGCTTTTTGACTCACCATAGCCCTAATTTAAAAGAGCCAAAGGCGATTTCAAAGCGTTCATGGTGCTTGTTATTGTTTCAGAAACGTTATAGAAATATTAGGGCTCCATCTTAACGTGATTTTTAGGATTCCGTACCTCAAAAGGAGAAAAGGAAGATACTTTGTCTCTGGAACGCGTGGAGGTAGCAAGCTGAAATGGTGTACCTACCTATTTAATATTCAGGCCTGCAATTGCAATCCCTTGAATCTGAAAAAAAAACTTCTAACGCAACGCAATCGAACGATACTTACATCAGTCATTAAAATAGTGCTTTTTAGGGTTCCGTACCTCAAAAGGAAAAAACGGAACCTTTATAGGATCACTTTGCTGTCCGTCTGTCTGTCTGTCTGTTTGATATAAGTGCGGAAAGTAAGTATGTCATTATGCACGAGTCCCGAGGTGTCTAGGCCCGAGCCGCAAGGCGAGGGTCGAGTCTCGGGACGAGTGAAAATGACACTTCCGCACGTGTACCAAACGACGTTTATTAATACATTTGCGAAAAATTTACAATATAATAAAGGGACGGGCACCAGCACCACCACCCGCCGGCGACCAGGAGGAGGAAGGCGTAGGGGAGCCGCCGGCGCCTTGGAAAACTAAAAAGCACTAGTACGAAAAATACAACTTTCCGCATAAAACGTAGCTACAAAATGTGCCACTTTTTGAGCAACTGTATTAAAAAATGTTTTTTCATGCAAATTGGCATGGAATCAAAACCTAAATATATAGGGTAGTTTCAGTGATAATAGAAACTTTAAATTTGGTATGAAGGTATCGTTGTAAGGAGCCCTCGATGCGCGAGTCCGACTCGCACTTGGCCTGATTTTCTGTCTATGTAAGTTGGCAAAATGGCTTATTGTAAAAGTATTTCCCGGGGCCTCATGCGAGATCCGCTATGTATGATAGATAACAAAATGCAATGACTATGCGCAATTTTCCCTTACGTTACTCAGTAGGGCAGATATCAATTACGGCAGATGTTACCTTGGTAGGCTTCGAGGGAAACTGAACTGACGTCACTGTCGAATATAATGACTCGACATGTCGCTAACATATTACCTTGCGTTTGCATGATGCTGATGATCTTCATGACGGTGTAAGTTTTAAAAAAGTCTCCGTGCACAAAGTTCCGTACATAATTTTACATAATTTCGAAATTATTATCATTATCATCGTCCACTGCTTGACATGGGTCTTCCTCTTGGATCTCTGGATCTACACGACGATCGGTCTTGTGCTACCCGCAGCCAAATGGCTTCCCGCGATCTTTACCATATCGTCTGCCCACCTCGCAAATAACTGAATAAAAATCTTTTTGTGATATAAAAACCGGACAAGTGCGAGTCTAAGTCAACGCTATCAAAAGATACAGTCATTAAAAAGGTTGTTTCCATACGAATTGCTGTACCTGAAAGTAGCTCTTATAGCACCTCTCAGAAAATTCTCAAAATTTAAAAAAATTATGTCTGTTTGTAGATTTTACAGACCAATATAAGATGACCTCTCTCTGCGTACAATTTGCTTAGGAGTAGGGCTCTGCTAACACTGGACAACATAAAACACTGGGGGAAAAGCGTTAAAATCGTTGTACGGAACCCTCGTGCGCGAGTCCGACTCGCACTTGTCCGGTTTTTTACTATTGGTGCTACTGTATCCCCTTGTCATATGTTCGTAACTTTAACTTTACGTTGAACGAGCATTACACTTACACTTGTAAGCATTACACTTACACTTGCAAGCATTACACTTACACTTGCAAGCATTACACTTACACTTGCAAGCATTACACTTACACTTGCAAGCATTACACTTACACTTGCAAGCATTACACTTACACTTGCAAGCATTACACTAACTTTCGCAAAATAAAGTAAAAGAAAAGCCGCTTGTGATACGATTCACTGAAAGTGTGAATGGTGTAATAGGTATTTTATTAGAGTTTACCGTCTTTATATCCAAAGCAAATGACCAGCAGGATCCAGGAAGAATTCAATGTCCTACTAGCAGTTATGGCAGTAACTATCGAAATAAAACTTTTGTAGTGCTGACAAAAAGACTGCAAATACATATGTGGTGCGCGTTAAACGTTAATGCCCCGGCTGTAACGCAGCGCCTGCTTAGCAGACGGTTAGTTTATGATCGCTATGAAATAAAACATTTAACGACTGCTTTTAAGATGGACAAAAAAGGCACTTTCGACCATATTACTTTAACTCTTCGGACACACGTTTATATCCGCGACGTTGCATTTCCAACCCAAGAGTCAATAAAAGGCGTTTTAAAGAGATATAATCTTTCTTTAAAGAGATATAATCTTTCTTTAAAGAGATATGATCTTTCTTTAAAGAGATATAATCTTTCTTTCTAAATTTTTGCCTGTAGCTAATAACATAGTCTAATACCCAAAACAATGATTGAAATGCCTAATTAAGAGGCTTCCCTGAGAGGATGACCTTGAACGTTTCGCGCTTTCCTCACGCCACCTCATTTCTACTAAACAACTTCGTTTTACTGACGACATCTATTAATTTTTTTTTTTTTAATATTATCAGTAAAGGCCTGGTGCCCAGCAGTGGTAAATAGGCCGATGATGATGATGGTGATGATTATGAAAAGGTATTATAATAATGTTAAACATACAAATTAGAATTGAATAGACTATACATTGGTGTATGTCACAAGTCAAAGTAAAATGCTTATGATGTAGTGACAAAATATTGCGACTTGACTTACTTGTGTATCATAAGTATTAAATACGAAAATAAAAATTAAACGTAGAAAAACAAGTTGAGATAATACAGATAGGTACTTAATGTATTTACATATTTTGTTTTTATCGTTTTAATAATGTACTTACAGAATGGCTCTAAAAAGCAGCCATTTCAGCGTCTGGCTCAGGGCAGCCCCTAATCGACTAACATTACCATGAGTGGATTGTTGGATACTGTGTTAAAAATCATGTTTTCTTTTTGCCGTACGGGATAAAAGGTATGTACAACACAACCGAACTGAAATTATGTTAGATACCTACATGAGTATAAATATCAAACAGTATTGAACCATAGGAAACTGCTTATGTATTCAGGTGTAATATTATTTCCAGGGTGTACTAAAACATTCAGGCGTGGTGTGACATTCGGGCAACAAGCCTTCGTTTCGTGGCATGTTTGTAAATAAACATCTCCGTAATTTAGCGGCACAATATTTTTCAAGGTAAAACAATTTTGTTTCGTCATTTCGGTCGCTTTGTTGTGGACGCAGTGCTCGTGGTGTTTATTATATGAAACTCGCCCGTAAACAACAATTGACCGGACGTAGGTATTCTAACAATCATAAAAATATATTTTTAATCGGTCCTGTCGTCTTGGAGTAATCGGGAACATACTAAAAACCGGCCAAGTGCGAGTCGGACCGCACTCGTCGGGCGCACGAGGGTTCCGTAGAAAGATGTCAACGCTTTTCCCCAGTGTTTTAAGAAGTCCAGTGTTAGCAGAGCCCTGCTCCTAAGCAAAATGTACGCAGTGTGGGGTCAACTTATATTGGTCTGCGAAATCTACAGACAGACATAAAAATTTAAGATTTTGAGAATTTTCTGAGTGGTTGTGCTATTAGAGCTACCTTCATATCAAATTTCAAGTTTCTAAGACAACAGGAAGTACCCTTTGTTTTCGGATTTTGGCAATTTGTATGGAAATAGCCTTTTTAATGACTGTATCTTTTGATTGCGTTGACTTAGAATGTTGATTCTTTCACAGCTTCAAGGGACCGCAGGCTTAAGTATCTAATATGTAAAGTCGAAAAGCCAGAAGGGGATAAAAGAAACGAGACAGAGCGAGATGGCGCTCTACAACACCATTTTGACACGTTTCTCCCAAACAACGCATTATTTCTCCGGATTTTTAAAGCAATTCGATTCTTTGATCTTGGGAATCGCGAAAAACTTGAGAAAATATGATATTGGGTGTGTAAGTTTTATATATTAAGCAAAATAAAATCGCAAGTTCGAATTTCGAGCCAAAAGCGAGTGATCTATTGTCTATGCCAGTGTTGTCATTCAGGGATAAAGAAAGCCCATTCATTATCCTGCATTGCAGTCTACGGAAATTTAAAAATTTACCTATGTAATTTTTTATTGATAACATAAAGCAAAAAATACTCTCATAGTTAGACGAAGCCTGTGTCCAGACAGCAGTGGGACATGAGCGAACACGGAAATACCTTTTGTCCCATGTACTTAGTAGCTGGTCTGAAAATGTGTGTGAGAACCTAAATAACAAACGTCAAAAATTTTAAACCAAGCCCCAAGGCCCCAAACGGTAGTCCAAAGTCCAAAACATGTCGGGCTGAAATACGTGAGTTACCCGTTTATTTCAATACTAGCTGTTTCCCGCGACTTCGTACGCGTAGATTTCGGTTATCGCTATCCCGCGGGAACTGTACAATTTTCCCGAATAAAAAGTAGCCTATGCTATTCCTCAACATTCAAACTATCTTCTTACCAAATTTCATCTAGATTGGTGCAGCGGTTTTTCCGTGAAGAGGTAACAAACAGACAGACAGAGAGACAGAGTTACCTACTTTCGCATTTATAATATTAGTTAGGATTAGGATAATTGATCTCATGGTACTTACCTATTAGTTTAATATTAAAAATTATCTTGAATAAATAGTAGGTACTTAATAAAAGAATAGGGTGGTGATGATGATGACTTATGTATTACACATTAAGTAAAGGAACAATTCATACTAGATAGTTTCAGTCTGTGGTTTTAGTCATCTAAACCCGCTCTCCCGAATACTCGTTGCGTAGCCGAATAGGAAAGTTCAATAATGTTATTCCGGAAACCGTCAACCCCACGCCCTGGAATGACCGTTCATAATAGTTGCATGTATCACGTGTCAAGTCCACTGAACATGTCAGTGACAGTGACATGTTGGGGCAATTTTCTTACTAATGTAACGATTTAATTAAGACTAAGAATGTAATGATAATGGGCACCGCTTAATACTATTCGAGACGGAATCCGACAAATTCAGTGCTGCAAGGAACTGAATTTGTCGGATGGTTTACCTAAACATATACTTACAAGGAAAAATATACTTAGGGGCCATATAAAATGACTATCACGGTGTCGAAAAATTAACAGAGAAAATCTAAGCCTCTACGCGACAGAATTATTATAAAGTGATTATTTAGTGAAAACTGCATGAATTCGCACTGAAATAAATGGTACAATTAGTACCCATACCTAAGAAAGCACAACCTAATCATCACTTTATACAAGCGGTAGGTGGTATATCTTTTTTTTTTAATATCATTAATGAAATTATTATATAATCCGGTCAAGAGCCAGCTACCTACTCGGACTCGGGTACCGAGGGTTCCGAGCCACCGTGTTTATGCTAGTTTACGTGCAGTTCGTTCAACGTAGGATAAAAATAGAATGACGCGGACAGCGCCATCTGTTGTCCCATTACCTAGTGAAACTACCGTATTTTTTGTCTATTCCTGGAAAACCGTGTTATTTAGAGGCAATGTTTTATTTTTCCTGTAATTTTTAAATAAACTTTGAGTGTATTAAAAAAGTCAGATTTTCGTCTCTGCAAACTTCGGAGATAAGGGGAGAGAGAACGGTATTTTTTTAACCGACTTCAAAAAAGGAGGAGGTTCTACGTTCCACTGTATGTGTTTTTTTTTACGTATGTACATCGATTACTCCGTCAATTGTAGACCGATTTTCAAAATTTTTTTTTTATTCGAAAGGGTATACTCCTGAGGTGGTCTCATGTCACCAAGTCATAATCTGATAATGGGATACCAGGGAAATCGAGGGCAACCCTCAAATTTTAGAGGCACGTATTATGTGTTTCATAATATTTTCTAAGGCTATTCAAGTATTTGCGTCTGAAAGTCATCATCTCATGGTGAGCTGATAATGGAAGGTACAACTCCTTAATGGTTAGGAGTTGGAGGATAATTCTGAAAATGTTAAATCAACATGAAATTGTGAAATAAAAATCTTTTAACAAAAAAGTAAAACCGCCTTCAAAAAAACCTTAGAAAAAAACCATAAAATAATCCAAAGAATATTCCGCTCGCACCGCACCGACTTCATATTTCTGCTAGTGCTAGACCATAAAACTCATGGCTTTAGAGGATTATTCTGTTTTTTTTTTCAAAGGTTTTTTTGAAGACGGTTTTACTTTTTTGTTATTACATTTTTAACTATAATTCGAAAAACAGAAATATTTTTTTGAACGTGCCAACAGAGCCCTTTCATAAGACATAGTAACCCCACTTTGAAATTTTATGACCCCCTTTCTGACCCTGTTGTAATAAACATACTTAATTTATTTATTTTTTATATACGACAAGGAAGGCAAACGAACAGGTGGGTCACTGCCCATTGACACCCACAACCCCGGGGGCTTGCAGACGCGTTGCCAACCTAGAGAGCTAAGATGAAATGCCTCTTATGCCCGTAATTATACGGCAGTCTTACTCTCCACACCAGAACATTGGCGAGTAAGATGGTGGTAGCGATCCGGACGGACCTCGCACAAGGTGCTACAACCCGAAATTTTCTTTCTGTAAAATACCTGAGTCATCTAAAACTGTTCCAAATTTCAAGTCGATAGCATTTATTAGTTCTTTGAGATAACCAGCTGTGATGGACAGACAGACCGAGTCACAATGTAATGGTTCCTTTTCACCATTTTCCGTTTTGTTCCGGAACTATTTTATCCCAACAGTGACCGTCACCACAACACCGCAACGTCATTCAATTTATCGATATCATGAATCGGCGGTTTTGTTTATTGGTATATACTTGTCTAATAACGTACTGTTACCAAATGTATCCCAAATAAATACAAAAATGGTGTTTTTAATGAAGCTCTGTAATTCCGGCAGAGTGCAGATGGAACATTTTTTCATCTGGCATCTTCTATTGCACACATTGGGCACAGCTCGCAGGACTGATGGCCGATGGGGCCGCCGTGTTTTATAAAGCTACAAGTTACAATTTACAAGCGGAAGTCTCTTTCTAATAAAAGGTGATAGAATGAGACTTCCGCTTGTAAATTGTAACTTGTAGCTTTATAAAACACGGCCCAGTTCTCGAATGGCGTCCGCGGACCGGGAGACGAGCTGTAGGTAGGCCTCCAACAAGACCGGTCTGAGTGGAGAGCCTTGGGACTTGAGATTTATTAGTTACCTACTGAAAACATCGATCAGATCACCTTCTCACCTAAAGACATGTCTGAACACTAACTAAGACACTAATGAATGCCCTTATTCATAAACGTCACTCAAGCCTCTATTAGCTAAAATAGGTCTTGTCTTCTTCTTACTAGCGAAAATGTCAATGTGACAAAAAGGGACAAACGAACTTTAACGGCATTTTAGTTAATATAGGTTTATGAATAACAGGGTAAGGGTTTATGTTTAGAAAACCAATATTCGGATGATACAAACAGAACTGTTAGTCGTCAGCGGTAGGTAGGTATATTGACGAAAGAAAAGTTAACAGTGTCAAAAAAGTGACCTTCCTTGAATGACGGTTTTAGTGTTTTTCGCCTAACTAGGAATCTATTGTTAAACCCGTTACTTAGATTAGATTAGATTATTTATTTCAATATAAAATTACATTAAATTGCACATGTCAAGTCAATCTGCACTTAAACTGCATTGTCTTTTTCCGTACCATTAGGAATAGAAGGAGGAAGTTAACGTAGGTACTACGTCTTTTGTGCAAACCGCTTCCGTAAGCTGGCGATGACAAATGACAATAATAATGTTGCTCCAAAAAGTTAAACCTTCGACCTTACCTAAAGGTTTATGATAACGACGCCCTTATGGCCTAGCCTAGTGGTTAAGTAGCTTGAGGTTCGGTCCGGGTTCGATCCCCGGTCAGGGCATATATTTGTAGAATAAATGGGCCATTTTATAGAAAGTTGTACCCCCATGTTTTTTTTTACTTTGATTTTTTTATGTTATAGGTAATTATCTACTTAGAATCACGAGCACTATCGATTTTAATGGTTGAAAAAAATGCCCCATAACTTTAATACGTTTTTGTACGTCCATTCTACTTCCATTCCGTTACTCTCATATTCAATGTATTTGAAAAGGGTAACGGAATAGAACACAGTATTACCCTCGCCTCGTGCGCGAGTCCGACTCGCACTTGACCGGTTTTTCCACTAATTTTTATTGAGGCTTTGAACTTTCTAGGTGTTCATGTCAGCCTCATGGGTGCTTACCCAGTAGGTACCCTACTCAAACTTCCCTACTTGCTACAGTACCTAATTATTCCATCGGTGGTAGCTAGGTACCTACCCTGAGCTTCAGATAATATGCCAATAAGTAAGTAGGTAGTTCCTTTCACGCAAAGACAAAAGGCTAAAACTTTAAAAAAAACCGATCAAGTGCGAGTCAGACTCGCGCACGAGGCGAGGGTTCCGTACGAAGATTTTAACGCTTTTCCCCAGTGTTTTACAAAGTCCAGTGTTAGCAGAGCCCTGCTCCTAAGCAAAATGTACGCAGTGTGGTGTCACCTTATATTGGTCTGCGAAATCTACAGACGAAAATTTTAGATTTTGAGACTTCCGACACGTCCGACGCGCTCTTGTCCGGTTTTTAATGACTGTTTTGATTGCATTGACTTATAGAAGGTTGATTTTTTCACTATACACATACAGTAGGTACACCGCAGAGCACAGTGCGCCGCCGGGGCGTTGTTGACGTCGTTCAAGCTACGCTAAATCTCTATTGCAAGAAATGTCCAAGCGTAAGTCTTTTTCTAACAAAAGGTGATAGAAAGAGACTTCCGCTTCCAAATTATAACTTGTATCTTTATAAAACACGGCCCTGCCCCCCTACTACAAAGTACAAAATTCGAACTTCGTATCGTGCCGTCCCGCTCACGCTAATATGATTTAATACGAGAGTGAGCGGGATAATATGATACGAACTTCGATTTTCGAATTTCGTAGTAGTCCATTATTTGTTTTTTTTTTCATAGCAGATTCCAAGATTATAGCCACATGTTTTTATTTTTAAAGTTTTTATTCTGTATTTTTTATTATACTTTTATTACAATTAATAACGTGATTTTGAGTAAATAGCAAAAAAAACCTTTATCTCTAACTTCTGAAACAAGTTTTGATAAAAATGTATTCAAACAAAAACCCAATCATAGACTAACGCGATAACGCGAACGAATGTAAAATGCACTGAACGGAACGCAAACGCAGTTGGCTGATGACACATTCATTACTTCATTAATTTATAGTTCGATTCGAAATAGTTTACCTTGTATTTATTATTGCAACTACCCAAATCAGTGCTCGTGATTGAATCAAATCAAACAAGATGTGGGATCCAACTCACGTTCAAGTTACTGTCCAAAGGGCTCGTGGACTTCTCATTAAAGGTAAAAACGGTACCAACAAATGTTTTGTTACCATTGCCCTCGGCAAAGAAAAATTCCAGACATCCGTGAAACACAAAGCCACCGAGAATGTCGAATGGCTAGAAGAATGCGAGTTGCGTATACCGACCCAGGGTAATACAGCTGAAATCGTTTTGAAAGTGTATGATGAAGACATCGTAAAAGATCATTTACTAGGTCAAATATCGATTCCGTTAAAAGACCTCGATGCATACGAGAGACCTAGAAACCGGTGGTACACTTTGCAGGGCAAGCCGGGAAAGGAGAATGATAAGAATAGAGGGGAGTTAGAGGTCAAAATTGCCTTTACTGTGAAGGAGGGAAGTTTGACTGATCTTAGTAAAAAAGACAAGCATAAGTCATCCTTGTCTAGTATTGCCCAAAATGTAGGTGGCAGCCTTATGAGCATTGGAAGTATTGAAAAACGTAAGGGTTTGAAGAAGTTTGCCAAAAACCTTGGGTCTAAAATGAATCTGACTAAAAAAGATAAGAAGAGTGATTCATCATCTCTCAGTGGAAGCATTGGTAACCTTAAGAACTCTGCACTATCAACGCCTGAGTACTCTACTCCTAAAATACTACCAACAGAGGCAGACCCTGGGGTTATCAGTGAAGATGAAGATGAATTTGCATTTGATGATTTGTCTCATAAGAGTTCTGGGAGCTCCCTCAATGTTAATACTTTACCGCGCGGGCATAAATATACTCCTTCCCCCATGAATGCCTCTCTTGAAAATCTTGGGGGTGGAGAATTTCTAAGGAGATCAACTAGTAGCAACTTGGCAAGCTCTGACAAGTCATTTCCTGTTCCACAGAAACCTGTACGTCTCAGCCTTGACACATTCACACCCCCTAAACCACCTTCCCAGATAATTAACAAAGATGATGAATGGTCTCAAAAGTTATACTCTAATAATACCAAAAAGCAGCAATCTCACAGCCAAACCATGATTGACAGGGAAAAGTCTTCTAGCCTTGAAAGAAACAAAAAACTTGACAGCCCCAACTCTTTGAAAGAAAAACCAAGCCCGAAATTCTTCAAAAAATTTGGCAACAACAACAAACCTAAAAAATTACTAGAAGAAAGAATTATTGTTGGAGAAGAAAATATTGCTGAAGAAGATTCTATCAACCCAGCCTACAGTAGCATACCCAAAACAGTTTTGCAGCAACTAGAGAGCAAGTCCAAGGAAGACTTAATTGTGATGGTTTACAATATGCAAAAAGATGCTGAGGCAGAGAAAAAGAAAGCAAAAGATTTGGAAAACTACTTGGATGAGCTGCTTTTGAGAGTGATGGAAACAACCCCAAGAATTTTGCAAAACCCTTACTCCAGAAATAACAGTATGCACATTAGAAATAAGTAAAGGAATCACTGGACCAAAACAGTCAGAAACCAAACTTCCAATTTGTTACTTGACTGCCAATCACAGTTTATTATTCAGCAATTGTGATCATATTTGTCATATTTTAGATATTTTTGTTAAGCTATTTACACTTATAAGGATTTGTATCAATCATGAGAAACATCTCTAACCTTATTGTTCTTTTGATACCTAATTATAATTATCCATTGTTCCAGTGTTTTCTAGTAATAGTCTAACTCTTTCCAAATTTCTCTTTCTTTTACTTTCAAATGGCAATAGCATGTATATTTTCTAGAATCTTACCTAGACCTTTTTCTTAGGTTGATGCTCAACTTTCACCATGCTTTAATGGATTGACAACAGGTAGAGCTAATATTTGTGCCTTACTTATGGAAGAAGTCTGTGATACAAATTGGATAGAAAAAAGATCTTTCATTATTTTGCATAATGTTGTCAATTATCATATCAATAATCAAACATCTTTAATATTTGTAGCAAGCAAAAAATCAATTTTTAGTGCCAAACTTAAACTATACATAAATCTTATAGAACTTAAAATTTAAAACATCAGCCCTGTGTCTATGGCAGTGACAATTTCCACTTTTCTGATGGTGATGATTTATTTTCGTCCATGCTAACTTATTTATTTGTAGTTAGATCTAACCACTTTCGTTCTTGCGAAAGATTATGTATATTAAGATTATCAAAAGAGACTCTTAGTTACATAAGATCCAATGCCAGTGTGCAATATCTGTAAAGTTAACAATTATAGTATGTAGGTGTACACGATTTCTCAAAGACTAATAGGAATATTTAACTAGATCTGAAATAATATTTCAGTTTAGATGGACCAACATTATTTTTTAGCCTATATGGTTATTTGATTATTACCAAGTGACTTTTCCTCAAAACTATTTCAATGTTTTGCGGCAAAAAGTCTGATGCATGGTTATTTTATTTTAAAGGCTTAATGCATACAAAAGTAAATTAGTTTACCATTTGTTTGCTGATCAAGTGTTTGTTTGTTATAAGTTGATTGGCATAGAAAAAAGCCATAGTATTGTTGATTCCAACCCCTGCTGACCATTTCTGCAGTGGCAACTCACATTATTGATTTTGATCATATTATTTTATTTTACTGTATTAATTTTAGGTTTGCCTGTAAGTTTTTTTCAATGGTTTGTGATAATTTTGTTCAAAAATACACACAGAACAAAAGATAACTGTAGTTTGTATTGTAATACATGATTATTCAAAAGATGTCAGAATAATTAGTGGCTGTGGCAGACAGGAAGTGCAAAATCATGAAATGCAGCCAAGATGAAAGTATTTATTTAGATAGTGATTTTTTTTTATTAATAATAAATGTTTATTTTTTCACATAGTCTACTAACTCTTAAAATAATTTAGTATTATCTAAAACTTAAGTGGAAGATATGTTTGCTATATTACTTGAATATATAACTAAATAAACTAAAATAATGTGCATTTATTTACCAAAGCCTTGAATTCAAAGTTCTATGAATGTAATTTTTTTTTATAAGAGGTCTTCATGATCTTGATGCGGGAGTTTTACCATAGTAAAGATTACCACGAGCCTGGCTGGCCTCTTACAAGGCCGCCGTTTTGTCGTGATCCATGGGCGAGCTTTACCGGCGAGCCAACAAACCCATGGTGAAGCTCGCCCTTCTATTACACCGTTATGACAATGAATTAAGTAGAAATTAAAAATAGGATTATATTAAAGTCAAACTTTATTATAAAATATACAAAATATAATATGATACTATCACTTGTGACGGCGGGTCTTGGTGGGTACAGCCACTGGAGCAGATGTTGCATATGTTTTTTGTGACAATTTATTCATGTAGTAGATGACAATCAGAGAAAATATCAAACTGGAAAGAAGAATAATTATAAGTTTCAAGCATAACAAATTATTCAAGAAAGTTACTCCCTATCTCTGTATAATAAAGACATTATGACTCTGCTCCATACCTCAAGAGGATATGATTCATACAAACACATTAAAGAAAACATTTGATTGCTAATGATAAGATTTGAAATGCTAATGATAATTCTGCAATCCATCTGTACTTTTATTATTAACATTAATGGACACTCTTTAGAGTTCAGACGCTTATCACAACACAAACACATTATACATCATCAAAAACTGTTAAACTTAAATAAATTGTATGTGATATACTGAGTGAGAATACTGATTGAGGAATTTGAACTTAAATGTTATAAGTTTTATGTATATCTTACCAAGTTGTAAAACAGATCCGGTGCACCATCCCAGCAGCTATAAGGGAAACAGCCATGGCCAACACTATCTCTGGTAGTTTCAACTGGAAGTTTTTCCCAAACAAAGTTGCTTCCAGGTTGCCTAGAGCCTGTTAGTAATGTTTAGGATCCTAAAGAACTATGGAATTAATAGTAGACATCCTTAGAGGAATCTTAGATTAAATTCATATTGGTATTCAACCATACACAAACAAATCCCATTAGAATAAACTTGTGGTAGGTACCTTTATACTAAAAAGCATTTTTTAGACCACCCGAAATACAATTATTAGCCACTCAATTGCTTTTAGTAACTAGAGCTACCTGTCAACGCTCATATTTTGTTATAAATAGAGTTCAACTCAAAATTCAAAGCTAGTGAGTGGTTAGGTAGGTATAATTCAACTGAATTATTAATTTAGAAAAACTTTTCACAGATTACAAGAACTTCTCTCCTTTGTCCCATTTAAAAAGGATACAGTTACGAAGAACATGAACATCACTGATCCAAGATAGCCTCCGAATATAATTGTCATGGGTGATCTGACTAACCATGGCTTATACATTTGCATGCCGGAGAATATCAGCAGAGTTAATATTGACGAGATCACAAAAGACGTTGCGCTATTCACCGCTGAAATAATAACAAATACTATCAGTAAAAAATCAGGAAAATGCGAACAATAACAACACTGAAATTTGACGTTATATACCCATAATGTCTTTATTAACGCTTAAATTATAAGACAATTTCATAAACTTTGTAATTGCCAATGGTGTGCCGATGTAAGGCAGGCAGAGCAAGTCAAGCAGGCAGGCAAACACACGGTGGTATAACTTAAAACAAAATGTACACTTCGTTGTCCAGCTAATTTCAGTAGTCACTCAAGTTACATTGTATAGTATATACTTAAGTAATATTCTATTTGGTTGGGTTATACACATGAAGTTGTTGTCACACGTCGATAGGTGGTGCTAATATCAATATAGTTTATATTGGAGTTTTAAATTTTGGAATAAATATTTTATTTTCGGCTTAATAAATGCTTTCATTTATCTTTCCTTGTTTAAAAATGCGATCGATGCGATAACATCGATTTTTTTTAATTATGGTAATGTCTTATCTAAAATATCATTACACGCACCAGTTTTTCTTACGCTAAAATATTATATAGAATATTCTATGGACACTGGTTGAGTTAACGTATCATATCTGCAAGTAAACCCTAATAAAATCGGGCGAAAACTTAGATTTTTAGTAATTCAGGAGGTTTCGATATTAATTTAGATTTTTTTATTTACTAAAAACAACGTACAGTGAAGGTATAAGTGGAACGGAACGAATGAATAATGGCCGCGATTATCTCTCTAATCTGTGGTTTTTCACATTCACCGGGTGTCTAAGTTGGAGTTGGAATGGCTGATAAAAAGAAAATGTGTAAAAAATAAAGCACTGAATAATTATCAAATTCATCAAAACGGGAAATTGGGCAATTTCTATTACACCATGTTCTAATGTATATAATAGAACATGGTGTAATAGCAATTGCTCAAAGTAAATTATTTTAACATTTAGGAAAGTAGACGTTAATGACGTCATCACATATTTTGCCGTCACAAAGCACCAGATGTCGCTGTATGCGAAACGTTGAAGTGACATCTCTATCTCAGTTATAAAAAGGTACTCTGTGGGCAAACAGCGGCGCGGCGCGGCAGGCAGACACGTCAGTCAGAATCGCCGTTTGACAGCTCTGTCGGCTGCGTTATCAAAAGAATGTATAGTTATAATTATGCTTCTTGGCTACGTCACTATTGTGTATCCTATACTACGAATTCGAAAATCAAAGTTCGTATCGTATCATCCCGCTCACTCCGGTGTTAAATAATATTAGCTTGAGAGGGACGGCACGATACGAAGTTCGAATTTTGCACTTCGTAGTCGGGAGGGCTGTGGCTACGTTCATCGAGAAAAAAATCATTCACGTAGTGAATTGATTACATTATATCGCCTATAAAAGTGGCTGGAACAACCCTCATCTTTTATCACTAATATGAATTTGTCAACTATGTCAAGATTGTCATATCAAGGGAATTTGGCGGGAAACCGTTGAGAGTGGATCGTGTCGTTAATTGAATTTTAGTTTCTGTGCTTAATGTTGTTTGGTGGATAATAAAGATAGTGTGTTATACAACAAATTGACGTGAAAGTGCCCAGCAAATGAAGAATTCAAGTGAAAACGCGTATTCCCTCTGTTTGTGACCCCAAAATATCCGCCGGCTGCTGCTCGCCGTAGCTCGCCGTAAAGTACACTCGCTTTACGGAGGGCATGAGCAGCTGACAGGACGTGACTAGGACAGACTGACAACTCTGACGGTGACAGGACTTTAATATACAGAAATTTACAAAACACATCAGACGTGGCTGTATGGACACAGTTCCTTTGCCTATCCCATGGGATGAATTAAAAAAAAAATGTCATATCAATTTCGAATTCAAATTATTCAAATGTGATAAGAGCTACTTGCGTGTTGGAAAACAAACAGAATTCGCTGATAAGAGAAAACTTTCAAGATACCCAAATCCTTAGATGGACTTGGCATCCATATGAATATATTATTTACACTTCACTCAAGTGAAACTGAAAAATAAAATATCTGAAACTAAAATGGCTAAATTGTCCTTAGCGAATTTTATGCGGCCAGTCCTTAATTGCCGTAAATACGTAAGTAACTTTATTCACTTAAGTTAGGTAGGTATGTACTAGTCAAAGTAAATCTTATGCGCTAGTAATCTTTCACACAAAAAAATAGGCTTTATTATCTCGATGCATCTACAGATGATCTACCTCTACTTGTACCATATGTTTAAGCACAACTGCAATTTATTAAGTTTAGCGGTTTCCTTTCAGAGTAGTTCAGTTTCCCAAATCCGAATTTATGAAGTTGGAGTCAGAGATGGACTACAAAATGAAGCAAAATTTGTACCAACTGAAATGAAAGTGGAACTCATCAACAAATTGGCAGCTGCTGGTATTAAAGATATTGAATCAGCAAGGTAATTAAGACAAGTATAATAACCTAACCAACTTAAAATTAAAAACTGAAAACCCGACTGCAATTCCAGGAAACAATATACGCTATGCCACTCCCACAACTGAGACGAATCTAATGACACCTCATATGTTGAAATCCGTCAAACGGTTTAGGCTGTAGAGCCTACTAAAGAATTAGACATACCTACAAACACACACTTGGAAAACATAACCCTCCTGCAGCTGTCGGGTACTTAACAAAAAGTACCTAATACTAACACACTAACTGACTTATGAATGTTTATGTAGTCTTCTGTTGTTCTGATCAGTGTACTACTTATAGAAATACAACTTCTCGCTTTGCTCATGGTTCAACTGTAGAATCCTTTCGCTTGCTTGTGTTTCAATTCCACATTCGCAGGTAAAATACAACTTTGTACTCTCGTATAACAAATAACTATTGTCCTACCATAACTAAACATGCCTAATTAAATTCATTATAATTTTTGTCTTGTACAGTTTTGTAAGCCCCAAATGGGTGAAGCAGATGAGTGATGGGACCGAAGTAATGAAGACTCTGAAAAGAGTACCTGGTGTTAATTATCCTGTGCTCATTCCAAATATTAAGGGCTATGAATTTGCTGTAAGTAGGTATTTTCCCTTAGTTTGGGACCATTTAAATGGGATGTTGATAAATACCTCCTTGTAAGTTTTGGCCTCTGAAAAATTCCAGGAAATGGCATAAAATAAGTATTTATATTACCTATCCTTAAAATCAATCAATGAAACTCAAGTCACCATCATTATAAAGTTAAAGTTTTAACTTCCATGCAAATCTAATTCTGTCATCATCCAAATATTAATTAATTGTCATCATCTCCAGTCTATTTACACCCCACTGCTGGGCGCAGGCCTCCTCTCAGAATTAGAAGACTTGGGCTATTACAATTAACTTAAATTTATATGCAAACCAGAAAAAGTGCAACATTGAAGAAGTGGCCATATTTCCATCTGGATCGGAGGGTTTTTCTCATAAGAACCTGAACTGTTCCATGGCTGAAGGGCTGGAGAGGTTCCGAGTGGTGGCAGAGCAGGCTGTCAAAGATGGCAAACGTGTTAGGGGCTATGTCTCCTGTATTGTCGGGTGTCCATATGATGGGCCTACTGCCCCTAAAACCATTGCTAAGGTACCTATTAGAGTTATTTCCTTTTGCTGTGTGAAAGCTTTCTGTATGTGTCCCTTCCTCTCTATATAATAAAGTTCTTATTATCTCAGAGCCATTGAACAAGTAGGTATAAAGTTTCCCTATTTATTAGCAGTTTCATCTATTGGTCACCCAGTGGTAAAATTGCATTAAGTATTAAATAAATAAATTAATATCATGGGACAATTGACACCAATTGTCCTAGTCCCAAACTAGGCGAAGCATGTACTATGGGTACTAGACAACGAATAAACGTACTTATATAGATAAATACATACTTATACACATATTAAACATCCAAGACCCAAGAACAAACATTTACCCCAACTGGGGATCGAATCCGGGACCTTAAGCTTAATAGTCAGGCTCTCTAACTAACTAGGCTATTCGGTCGGCAATATTCGGGTATTGTATTGGACAGTAAAATTGTGCGCTAGTGCACTTTGCGGTAACTTTTAATTACCTCCACAGATAGCCTCTGGCAACTAAATTCAAAGTATATCACCCCATGATGACTAAATTTACAGTTACTTACTTTTCATTCAGTTATCGGAGCAACTGCTAGAGATGGGCTGCTACGAAGTGTCCCTTGGTGACACAATAGGGGTGGGAACTGCAGGCTCTGTGAGGAAGCTACTAAAGGAAGTCCTGACCGTGGCGACACCTGACAAATTTGCGCTGCACTTCCACGACACCTATGGCCAGGGCCTGTCGAATCTACTGGCTGGTTTAGAGGTACGTTTACAACTTAATAATGTATGTGCGACTGTGAGTCGCTTTACTGTTCATTGCGTCTTTTTTCACGGACTCAATAAGAAAGACGCATTTATTGGCAAGTGAGAAAATGACGAGCATGCTAGACCTTCCGTGTCCGTGGACAACTCGCCTTCAAACGGAGATGCTGCACGACAACCGACATTCTGTCCCTTTGTAACGCGAAATATGTAAGTAGTATTAGAAAGTAGTATAGTCACAGGGGCAATTCGTATTATACAGTCGAAACTGAATCGCGTACCTGTGTGGAACTTTTTCACAACCATACAACGATTCTTTGACAGACGTACTGTATGTCAATGTGATATTTATTGAATCAGGCGTTACTTTGCGGAGGTCCATATTTATGAACTAAAAACAATTACTTTGCTCACCCGCGACTACAGGTGAACTACGGAGCGGCAAATGTATGTTTCCGTGCAACACCTCCGACCTCCTCCTCATCCACCAAGTAGTGTAAATGGTGGCATGTTGTTCTGGTGCTTTGATAGTGGCCTCGTGGTGAGTGCCGAAATGCGTCAGTGTTTAATTTTGTAGTGGTGGTGATAGTGGGTCTGTATGACATGTGTTGATTCGTGTAGCAGTGTAGGCGGAGGTGTTGCATGGAAACATTCATTTGCCGCACAGATATAACTATTTTTCACTTTGTGGTCGCCGATGAGCAAAGTAATTTTTTTTAGTTCATTAATGTGTGATATTTGCAGTGAAGCAGCATTATTAGGGTTTGTGTAACTTTTCTGTGTCCATTCGTATTTTCCTAAATCAAAATACCTCAAAAAACTTTTAGCAAGGTAAATCTCAGTTTACCTTGATTGAAAGACGAAAGCCTTCTATGTAGGTATAAGAGTCTTAGATATTATACCGGCAAAGCCCACCCGCCACCTACCTATGTTATGTTTTCTTATCAGACCCCTGATAATTTACAATATCTACCTAGCTATCACAGGTCATCATGTCAGCTAGCAACAGAACAACATCAGTGCCTGACAGATAAAATGTTATTTTTAATGTGTTATCTATACTCGTTATAGCTTATTGACCGACTAGCTTAAAGCAAAACCATTCTAAAATACTTTTCTGCAGAACAAACGTAATAATTTAATGTTTTCAAGGGATAATAAAAACGACTAATGTTATTTCCATTGCCCGTACTCGCACCTCAACATAATAAACACACCCACTCGTGAGAACGCGCCGGTAACGCTTACGTCATCATGTTATATTAAGATAACTTGTTTTCGCAGTTCGGGATCACGACTGTGGACGCTTCCATCTCGGGGCTGGGCGGCTGTCCGTACGCGCGCGGCGCCAGCGGCAACCTCGCCACCGAGGACCTCGTCTACTTCTTGTACGGGCTCGGAGTCAACACCCACATCGATCTCGTCAAACTCATAGAAGCCGGCCGCTACATATCGAACTTCCTCGGAAAACCGACCGACTCCAAAGTAAACAGAGCTCTAGGCGACAGATTCAAGGACCACAAAGACATCGTCAAAATGGCAGCTTGCGAAGTTTAACCACCAAGTAAACACGCATTGTGATTATGTAAATAAATGTACACGTTACATGTAAATAATGCACATATTATTAAAGGTTATTATTTTGTTATCATGTTGTTGTTTACTTGAAGCGTTTTGTGTTTGTGAAAGTCCGTACCTAAATAATACTGGTTTTTATCAATTATCATGCGGAGTGGGTACAGCGGGCGCCCGCGCCTCCGCGCCGCGCCGCGCGCCGCCACTAGTGCTGCGCGCGCGCACCGAACAACTCGCTTTTATATTAAATTGACCTTATTTATTCCATCTGATCTTGAGCGGGAGGTCGATAAACCTCAGCATAGGAAGCCAGTGTTACGCCGACCGCTCGCTGATCCAGTGTACCCCTAGTGCGAGGCTTCATTTATTTTTATGGAATTATAACATTAGCGAAAATGGTCGAAGTTCAGATTAGCGGGGCCGTTAAAATTGGCGGCTCCAACCCGTGTTTCATCATAGCAGAAGTCGGACAAAACCACCAAGGTGACATTGAGATCGCAAAAAAGTTGATAAAAGCTGCAAAGGTGAGTAATTTACTTCTAGACATTTAAAAATAAATAAAAGACAGAACAAAATATCTGATCCCAACAAAGAATTAAAGTAAACTAGCGGTCGAGTTAGTAGCTCCACCTTCACGTCATTTTATAACAGGAACTTTGCAGATAAATTAATGCTGTTAAAAATTACACTGTTGCTTCAACCTATCTATAATAACTTCCCTACCTATAAATAGTAGAAGATCCATTTACTTTCACTTTCCTTCGCTGATGCATACTACAGCACAAAGCAAAAGTTACTTTGCTTAGGTACCTACCTACTAACACAGATGACAGAATACATTCTAGTACAGTACCTGCTACGTGACTCGTTTTACCAATTTTGATTGCTACTTAATTTAATCGACATACCTATTAACAAATCATTTACATCGAAGATCCAACTAGACTGCGTAGGTACTTACCTACGGCCAATGACTAACAAGTTTAAACATACTTGCGATAGCCTCGTTTAGTAATTGTTTACATCACTTGAAGCATTTAAATATTGTTTGTATATACTCGTTGATATCTTTCTAGAATTACCTACCTAAGTTAGGTGGTGTAGTTTGTACCATACCACAACAAAGGTTTAAAGGTAGACTTAGATTTGTTCTTAGTTTCACAATGTAGTCTAGGTAGGTATGTTAGTGGCCAAGTCAAGACCATTTATTACACTGAACATGACTTATGTAAGTATGTGTTTATATACCTACCTAAGTACCTATCGATAGACGAACAATCAACTTCAAAGATATATAGCGTTATATCTACTTAAGTGCGTATTTATTTATTTATAGGTGGACCTTGGCAGACCCTGTGCCTAGGGTTGCCAACCGTACTATAATATATATTATTTGTACCTACTATATTTTGACTCTGTGTACTATTTACTGTTGAAGAAATACATAGTACGCAAAAATACTATATTTCTATGCGGTTTGGGTTGGCCAGTTTTACTACTCCCTCCGTGCAAGTTAGGTACTTACTTACTATATTTTCTTACAGTGTACTATATCTTTTATACCTACCTTGGGCGGGAAAATACTATATCTCCCCAAGAAATACTTGGAAAGCTACCCGTGCCTGACAAAAATATTTGTATTAAAATAATATAAAATAAATGTCATTATTCTTATGTAGGTAAACTGACTTTTACATATTTTCTATATATATAAGATTCTTCGGTACTCCTGTTTTAGGTACTTGCATAAAGTAACAGCTATTTGCGTAAATATACCTATTCAGTTTGCGTGGCTAATTTAAAAGCACATGTACTAACTGTATGTGGAAACATAAATATATTTCAGTATTTGATTGCACAGTAGGGTCGGTTCCCTAATATAAGTACTTATCCACTTTTCCATACTGATTTTACGTAAAAGTGGATACTTATTTTAGGGTACCGACTGTACATAAAATAAACTTAGGTTTTAATTTCGGTATAATTACTGCCATGCAAGGGAGTCGCAAAATGATGATACATTATACAAGTAATTTCCATATAGATAATATGAATATTTATATACCTACTTACTTAAAGTAAAGATTTGTTAAATATTAAAATAAAATTTTAGAATATTTTATGTAGGTATAGGCATATAAATAAACCTTTAGTTAAGTACCTAATTTACTTTAAAAAAAATATTTTACTTAACGTTTCAGGAAGCAGGTGCTAGCTGCGTTAAATTCCAGAAAACTTGTTTGAAAGAGAAATTCACAAAGAAATATCTAGAGCGGCCGTACGACAATGTTAACTCGTGGGGCAAAACGTATGGAGACCACAAAAGGCATTTGGAATTCTCAGAAGCTCAATACAGGGAGTTATTTAAATATGCGCATGAGGTCGGGATTTTGTGCACGGCATCGGCCATGGACATGGTAATTTATTTAATATAACACAAAACACATAGTAGGATTTGAATAGAGATAATTGTAACCCAGGTCCGTTATCCCCTGCTGGTGAATGGACTCAATGGACTGTCGATATTTTATCCTAAGCCAGACAATATCACAAATTCTCGAATTACTACAACTAGTACAATAATAAATAACCCTTTAAATACGAAAATATCAATGACTATGTATTTCCAATAACGAAGCCCTTGAGCCAATATTTCCTCCCAATATTTTGGCAGTTGATATCTAAGTTTACCTTTATTATTTTGCAGGTATCCTTCGACTTCCTGGTCAACATGAAAGTGCCATTCGTAAAGATTGGTTCAGGCGACTCAAACAATCTGCTGTTTCTAAAATACGCCGCTTCGAAGAACATACCCCTCATTATCTCAACCGGCATGGTCGACAAAACGGCGGTGAAGAGTATCTACGACATAGTATCAGCGCAGCACAAACGGTTTTGCCTTTTGCACTGTATTTCGGCGTATCCAGTGCCTTTCGAAGACTGCAATCTGACCGTCCTACAGGATTACAAGAACACGTTTGACATTCCTGTGGGGTACTCTGGCCAGGAGCTGGGCACCGCTGTGGCGTTAGGAGCTGTTGCGTTAGGCGCTAAGGTTAGTGGATACCTATTGTCTACACCTATTTTATATAATTACCTACATAGATAGGTAAAGTGCTTAACTCGGCGTAGGTAATGCCTGTAAGAGGTCTACATAGTCTGCATTGCGGTTCCGAACACACATCTTTTTAGTTTCACATGTTTTACGATCTGAAAATAAAATTATTTATATTAGAAGGTCCAGCAAATAGTTGTACCTACACAAGAATTATCCTTCTTCGACAGTAGGGTCGTGAGTAATTAGGCTTTATACGTACTTCGAGTACTAACATTAAATGAAGAATTATTTGACGTCATAAAGTAGATATCGTATAATTTTTCTCGTGACTGAAACGTTCAATCAAAATTAATTTAAAATTCGGCACACAGAATTGCTTACCAATAGGCGCTGTTCTTTTAAATTTAAATGGCCTAGCCAATTATTAAGTGTTTAAATCATGTGCGAGACAATTTCTATAATTAGTACGAGCAGTTAAACCTCCACTTTTAAATAGGTTATTGAAGAAACCTACAACAACTTTATACCTGCTTGTTTTTTTTAATGCCTTATGGTAATAAGTAAAACGGAGTTTTTTTGCTGCTGCCATACATAATTATATTTTTAACAATCAACTAACTTAACTCCATTCTTGTAATCCCCAGGTTTTAGAGAAGCACGTTACCCTTGACAAGGGCATGAAGGGGACAGACCACGTGTGCTCTCTAACTCCAGCAGAGTTGGCGCAGCTCGTGCGGGACGTTCGCGTCATCGAAGCTTCTCTCGGGACTCCCATCAAGAAAGTCGTTACCTCAGGTATAAATTCTCCAGTAGTCTTATAATCCTGGAAACGAAGTTGTGTGGGTTTTCCACTGGGATGTCTATGAGAACAATGATGTCTGTTAATTAATTTTAAGATGAAAATTTAAAAAATGGGATAAACATCAATAAGTAGCTAATTTCGGTAACCCAATTCTTTAACTTGTCTACAAATTAGGCAGCCATTAAGCCCTTAGTGAGATAAAATCATTGAACTGTTTTCATTTGCCTGACTGCTATTAATAAGTACCCATGAACTGCCATACTCGTACTCGTATATTGTCGGCACCTTCCTTCTTATCTTGAAGTTAAGATATAAAAATAATAATAATAATTTATTTTCAGACAACATAAAAGGTCCATCAATTGTTAGTATTGCTTACACCTAGATTAATACTTAATGACTAACACAGATTTTGTTCTCTGGATCAGTTTCCACATCAGAGGACAATCAGACCTATCAGCAATGGCCTTCAGGATTTCGTTGCCGCTCCCGCGCAATCTATTTAGCAAGAAAGCTGTTTTCTTTCGCCAGACGGCAGTCCACGCGCGCGTTGGCGAACATGCCAGAGGCGCTACAGAAGCGCGGGAGCCGCAACAATGCCCTGAAAGCGTTATTAAATTGAACGCGCAGAGCATTATAAGATTTTTGGGTATATTTGACCCACAAACTTGCTGAGACGTGCTTATGGTGTAAAATACTGCATATGGTGTCGCTACACGATTAGACAGGCCGACCTGCATATTGATATATTATTTGTTTTTTCAGAGATCCCGTGCATCGATAAGCTTCAGAAATCTCTAGTTATGGGAAGTACAAAGAACAAGGGAGAAATTTTATACCCCGGAGATGTTAAAATTAAGGTAGCTGAACCAAAAGGGCTTAACGCGTTGCACTTTGAAGACGTCATCTACAAAACACTCGTATACGACAAGAAGGAAGATGAGCCACTGAATGAAGGCGATTTCTGCTGAATAGTTATTTTTTTGCCATATTCATCAGCATCACAATTTGTAGGAACCCATAACGTTAAGTATTTTACTTAAGTACCAAGCTATAGCAGCTGGTTTCGACGACATCATGGCAAATCTCTTATCGAAAATGTTGATCTACGCAAGGCAATTATTATTAGTTAATATTATTGAATCAAAGTGAAACCTGAATATATAGGAGTTTTTCGCAGCTACCAATGAATGCTCGGATAGCGTAGTCGGTAGTGCGACGCCACAGTATGGTGGAGGTCCTGGGTTCGAATCCCAGTTAGAGTATTATTTTTTCTGGTCTTTCTGTATATTTACGTTTCAGTTTGAAATTTGAGAAATACGCAAGGCAAATTAGAATCTAACAAACAGTGCAATTCCAAAGTTTCGTCTTTATTATAAGTTTGTGCCCATTGTGGGAAATTAACCGTACATGGAATACATTACCTACCTACATATCATAAGTTCGATAGAATGGAGCCATTGATAATATTAGTACTAACTGTAGATGCCTGAAATATACAAATATCGCTCAATTCATATGTGAGATGATAAATATAATCGACTGTCTAATTAGGTAATCGTTTCCTTTATAGTCACTACAATATAAACTGAAGTTATAAGTTTTAAACAGCAAATTGAATAAACAAATTTAAATGTTTTATAGCTAAAGACTAAAATAAATAAACGGTTTTAATCGCATGTATAACCGAATTATGTTGTGATAATAATAATTTGTTTAAAAATACTCTTTTTGTAATTAAAGTCTTATTTCCTATTAATGTACTGTATTTACTAAAACAACCAAGCAACTTCCCTTGTACGCATCGGCAACGATATGTTATCAGTACAAGAAAACATTGTATTGCTTGTATAAAAGTACCTACACGTATCGTTTTTTTTTTACCAAATTCTATTTTAAAGCGTTCTTGTTTATGAGGCATAGTTGGCGTGGGTCGTAGTTGGAAATAGATTAAAATTTAGCCACTCGCACGCTGACCATGACGTCAACACTCATTCATAAAGGTATTACAGTGACGCGCCAATATTTTCTAAAATCGAGCGTAGTTCCGGCACCAGGTTCATGCCCAACATGCCTTCTGGCTATTTTGGAAAAAAGTACGACTCGACGGCGGTGTTCGCTAATTATTGCAGCGCAGTGCAGCGAGCCAGCCGGCCGACAGTTCTCGCCCGCCGGTCAGAGGGGCCGGGATATTCCGCGGCTGTTTTATTCGCGAGTTTTATTTTTGCTGTCGTCGAGAGTACGGCAGATCGCCAGCGGAGCGATCCCGCCGCGGTGTGGTGTAATAGAGCTAAGTGGCGCAGCAGGCTGTTAGTTGGCTCGCTGCCCGGGCGCTCCCGAGCCGCCAGTCCCCGGCTCGCTGGCCCCACCGCCGCCTGCGCCCGCGCCGCGCCGCCGACACCGAACGACACGCACGACACGACTCCAGCGCACCCTCTCTCCGTAATACATCAAACTCGCGACGCAACACTCGTAAATTAACCGCAAGCTTGCGAGCTTTCACGACATAAAAATACTTTCTCCGGTGATCGAGCACTGTTTGTTTTACGCGCCTAGAGTTGAGAAATAGTGGCGAGGAGCTGCCGATTTAGGTCGCCCGGTTCCGTGCTAAGCAGCGGGATATTTTTATTACTACTGTTGGGTGCAGACGTACGAACGCCCGGAGCACGTTACTAGTTAAGTAAATTATTATTTATAGCGTAGAATCGTAAAGCTCATTCCATAAACATATAGTAATCCCGAGCCGTATCTACCGCTAGGTTTTTGTACTGATCGTGATGAATGCGCAAAAGAGGATTCACAGTGACCAACTCGATTAACAAGGCAAGAATGATGTGATAAGTGATTGAGTTGTAACTGCTGCATTTAGGTGAAATCGTTGACATTTGTTTAGTGCATTTTGTGAGGTGAAGTGTTGTGAGAATGCATCATTTGTACCCGCTGCAAAAGGGGGACCCGCTATGCCCGCTGGGGTTCCACCCGCAGGTGCGGTGGCCGACGCGCTGCAAGCGCTGCTTCCGCGACTACAAGGAGCACGGCGGCCGCGGCAGCCGGCGCGACGACGACTTCACCGCCTCCACTCCCAGCCTCTCCAGTTTCAGCTCGCCACAGTCACGGTAACGAAAACACCTATCCCTCCCACCCTACACTACACGATATATCACTCGACTGGCACAAAAAGAGAATGCACTCAACCTAAATGAGGCGACCTGTCGCTTTCGCACCTGTCTCCTACACGGCGTACGATTGACAGTGTTGGAAATAGAATGATCGCTTGTTTTAAGCTGCAATTGTGGTGCAATGAAAACAAAATTCATCTTTATTTTTAAAAGCACTTTGTGTGAAATATAGTTTTCCCCTCGCTACCTCGGAAAGCCGTCTTTTATCGTTTAAAACAAGCGGGTAAAAACCTTGGAGTGGAGCGTGTTTAAGTAGCTTTTGACAGTTAACAAAATGTAAAACGCTCATAATAATAGTTCGTTCGATATTAATTATCATTAAATAAATAATTAATGGTTTGAGACTTTAATAAAAAATACCAAATTTAGCTTAATGATTTTAAGTCACAAATCTTTAAATTCTATAAAAAACATGATTATTTTAAATGATGTTGAGTATAATTCTGAACGCACAAGTTGAGTCGATGCAATTTTAAGGAGTTTTTTGTTATAATATCGTAAAAAAATTAGTGATTCCAGTGATGACGATTTATTTTTTATGAGCTGTTATTTTGCATGTTACGCTTTCCTCGCTACAGTGAGGTGAAAAGTTTTGTGTTACACATACACATGGGTGCAAATGTATTTTACCTCTCGTGAGTTGAAACGCTCGCGGGTAAAATACAACTTTGCACCCTTGTATAACAAATAACTATTACTAGGTCATTTCTTGTGATGGAATCTTTTGACAGTGACCCTTGAGCTGTTTCTTAACGACAGTAAATTACGAGGTGTGGATTGATGTGTCAAATCTTTGTTGTTAACTCGGCAATGATACTTTTCAAAAACTCGTTTATTGTTTTCTTTAAATTTGACATCCTACGTATAATAGGAAAACTAGAGTAAAGAAGCATTATCTAGTGAAGTCTTCCCATATGTACTATCTTATCATTAAGTCTATGATTAAAATGTGTCTGCAAAAGACAACATCAGACCTCACCGAAGATGCCAAACACTTTGCCTTTATTTCCGAAGTTCCTAGAGCAAAACAATAAATGTACTTACTTATGGTGTTTCATTCAAGTGTGACGACGTACACGCGACTCTACTGTGGCTAATCATTTAGTATCGAAGCGAAGTATTAGCAGCCATATTTATGTCTTAATCAACAACAAGCTCCTTGTATTCCCAGTATTCTTATCATTGCATACATATCGCATTCCTTTTAGACAAAAAATATTTATTTCTTATACAAGGGTGCAAAGTTGTATTTTACCCGCGAGTGTGGAATTGAAACACGAGCAAGCGAAAGGAATCTATAGTTCTAAAATCGAATCCTGAGCGTAGCGAGTGTTTCAACACACGAGAAGTAAAATACATTTGCACCCGTGTGTAACACAAAACTCTTCACCTCACTGTGGCGAGGAAAGCGCAACATGCAAAAAAATAGCTCATAAAAAACAAAGCTTCATCACTGGAATCACCAATTTTTTTACGATATTATAACAAAAAACTTTGGAAGTTGTATATTTTTACGTGAGTCGGAGTCGTTAAGAAAATATTTGTTGACAATGTTGAAATTTCTGACGATGCGTTTTGAAATTGCATCGACTCAACTTGTGCGTTCAGAATTATATTCAACATCATTTAAAAAAAAACCGGCCAAGTGCGAGTCGGACTCGCGCACGAGGGTTCCGTAGAAAGATTTTAACGCTTTCCCCAGTGTTTTAATAATAATAATAATAACGTACCCGTACCCCACGTACCCGAGTGCTCCCGGGGAAAACCCTGTCCCTCATCTCCACCTTGCCTTTGTTGGCCGGGAGGAGAGAGCACTGACGAGGGACAGGGCCCCCACCTTTGACTTGCCTTAATCGGCCGGCCAGAGTGGAGTCGCGAGAGCTATACGCTCGAGGGTAGATGTGGAAACGTAAGTGGCGAGTTGGCCATACATATGTTTAAAGTCCAGTGACACCTCTCTACCCTTAGCCCTCCACACCGGCGTTGCTCCTAGGCCATTTTTATATGTCGCTCATACGGGGGCCCGTCTAGTGGAAGGCGAGTCACCGTCTACCAATATCATTTTCGATTGAGACATTTTAATTCGGTAGTCGTCCGTCTCAAACAATAACCCAGTAGTTAGCCCATGATTTTCCTCCCCATAGTCCATTACACTTTAGGTCCCATCGATTTACAATAATCCCTACACCTGGCGGGTGCTGTCTTTGAGTGTGTCCCTATGGCGCGGTCAGGGACAGCGTAAATTGTCAAAAGGGCCTTTGCGCGTTGGCTTCGGCTCCGCGCACGCCTCCCAAAGGTCCGGGACACTGTTGTCCCGTGAATGGGTGCGACATACAAATAATAATAAATAATTTATTGAATCAGGCGTTACTTTGCGGAGGTCCATATTTATGAACTAAAAAAATAAAAAATAAAAAAAATAAAAGTAATTGTTTTATAGTTCATAAATAATAATAAACCTAACCTAATAAATCGTTTAATTCGGATAATTCAAAGAATCCAAGATTTAAGAAGTCCAGTGTTAGCAGAGCCCTGCTCCTAAGCAAAATGTACGCAGTGTGGGGTCAACTTACATTGGTCTGCGTAATCTACAGACAGGCATAAAAATTTAAGATTTTGAGAATTTTGTGACTGATTGTGCTATAAGACCTCTACATTTAAACCAAATTTCAAATTTCTAAGAAAACTGGAAGTACCACTTAGGTTTTCGGATTTCGGCAATTAGTACGGAAATAGCCTTTTTAATGACTGTATCTTATTCTGATCGCGTTGACTTAGAAGGTTGATTTTTTCACAACTTCAAGGGACTGCAGGCTTGAGTATTTGATATTAATTTCAGCATGCTACCTCCATGCATTCCAGAGAAAAAGGGTCTTGTCAGACAGAGAAACAGATGGACAGACAGACAGACAGACGGACGGACAACAAAGTGATTCCATAAGGGTTCCGTTTTTTCCTTTTGAGGTACGGAACCCTAAAAAAAACGCCTTCAAAAAAAACCTTAGAAAAAAAACATAAAATAATACTATAAAGCCATGAGTTTTATGGCCTAGCACTATCAGAATATTCCGCTCGCACCGCACCGCATTTTTTGAAGGCGGTTTTACTTTTTTGTTAAAAGATTTTTATTTCACAATTTTACGTTGATTTAACATTTTAAGAATTATCCTGCAACTCCTAACCATTAAGAAGTTGTGCCTTCCATCATCAGCTCATCAACATGAGATGATGACTACCAGACGCAAATATTTGAATAGCCTTAGAAAATATATGAAACACATAACACGTGCCTATAAATTTTGAGGGTTGCTCTCGATTTCCCTGGAATTCCATCATCAGATCATGACTTGGTGACAATGGGACCATCTCAGGAGTATACCCTTTCGAACAAAAAAAGAATTTTGAAAATTGGTCTACAATTGATGGAGTAATCGATGTACATACTTACATAAAAAAAATTAAAAACACATACGAACGTAGAACCTCCTCCTTTTTTGAAGTCGGTTAAAAATGATATGATATATACAAATATTATGTAGAATTGGAATCTCTCTCGGAATATGGAATCAAATGTTAATTTATCAAGATAGACAGAAACTTTTAGCAGAAATACAAACTAAACCAATCCCATACTACTACGTTTATGCAACTGCTACATAATGAGGGTCCTTAAAACACGAGTGTGTTTTTATGAAACGAAGCGAAGCCGAGTTTCATAATAGGATCACACGAGTGTTTTAAGATCTAATTATGTGGAGTTGCATACATTACTTTATCTACACACATATTATAAGTACTAACTCTAAGATGGGTTCAGAAGCCGAAGGCATATCATACCCATACCGTTTTTTTTAATGATAGACAAACATACCGAGCTCACGTTTCGTAAACTGTTTTTTTTTTATTGTGAATTATCACATACATACATTTCGGACTGAACTCGACTTACATGCGTGAGTGATTCGTTATATTTCACTATGATTGTAAATACGTTGGTTTTCAAATTTGAAACATCGAATTCGGTATCGAAAAGTTATTACGACATCGAACTCGATGTCGTAATGACTATTACTTGACTGCTGGTGGTGGTTGGGTGGCGCTGTCGGCGAGAAGGCGACGTCGTGCTGCAATGCTGGTAATTTTCTACGGTTTCTGAACGCATTATAGAGGACTCAAAAGTCCATATCATAATATGTGTGTAGATAAAATAAAATTACAGGCGTGGAACAAGAATTGCGGTGTTTACCTATCTAACTTGTGTGTTGTGTTACACGACGCTACGTGCTACGTTCCAAAAGGCCATAGGTAGTTACTGACTTTAGGTAGGTGCCTTTTTAGGTATGTCCAAATAGGTACCTATCTAAAAGAGAATTAACAAAAAGTAAAACCGCCTTCAAAAACACATAAAATAATCCAATAAAGCCATTAGTCTTATGGCCTACCACAAATGTGAAGTCGGTGCGGTGCGAGCGGAATAGAGGTACCTACCTATTCTTTGAATGAAGCACCGACTTCATATTTGTAGTAGGCCATAAAACTCATGGCTTTAGAGAATTATTTTACGTGTTTTTGAAGGCGGTTTTGCTTTTTAACCATATTCAAAAGAAGGAGAAGATTCTCAATTCGTCGGGATGTTTTTTAGGGTTCCGCACCTCAAAAGGAAAAAAACGGAACCCTTATAGGATCACTTTGTCCGTCTGTCTGTCTGTCTGTCTGTCTCTCAAGACCCTTTTTCTCTGGAACGCGTGGAGGTAGCATTCTGAAACTAATAGCAATACTCAAGCCTGCGGTCCCTTGAAGCTGTGAAAAAATCAACCTTCTAAGTCAACGCAATCAAAAGATAGACTCATTAAAAAGCTGTTTCCATACAAATTGCCGTACCCCAAAAACCTAAAGGGTACTTCCAGTTGACGTAGAAACTTGAAATTTGGTATGAAGGTATCATACCAAAGTAAGGTATGGTATCTTATAGCACAACCACTCAGAAAATTCTCAAAATCTTAAATTTTATGTCTGTCTGTAGATTTCACAGACCAATATAAGATGACCCCACACTGCGTACATTTTGCTTAGGAGCAGGGCTCCGATAACACTGGACTACTTAAAACACTGGGGAAAAGCTTTAAAATCTTTCTACGGAACCCTCGTGCGCGATTCCGACTCGCACTTGTCCGGTTTTTTTTATATAATTATATGTTCCCCGATTAATCGAAGACGGCTGGACCGATTTCAAAAAATCTTTTTTTGTTTGAAAGGGTATTCTTTCTAGTTGGTCCTATTGTCACCAAGTCAGGATCTGATGATGAGATCGAGGGCAACCCTCAAATTTTATAGGCACGTATCATGTGTTTCATATATTTTCTAAAGCTATGCAAGAACTTGCGTCTGGTAGTCACCATCTCGCGTTGACGAGGTGATGATGGAAGGTGCAAGCTCCTTAACGGTTAGGCGTTGGAGGATACTAAATTCTTTAAATATTAACATAACTGAAAATTGCGAAATAAAAAATCTTTTAATAAAAAGTAAAACCGCCTTTATAAATAAATAAATAATAAATATCATAGGACAATTTACACCAATTAAAAACACATATTAAAATAATCTTGTGAAGAAATTAAATTAAATTAAATTATTTATTGATAACAGGCGTTACAGGTAGTTTTAGATACATAATAATGCATGCATGATATATAATATAGCCATCAGTTTTATGGCCTACCACAAATATGAAGTCGGCGCTTCATTCAAATACCTACTTATGTATTCCGTTCTCACCGCACCAACTTTTTGACGGCGGTTTTACTTTTTGCTATTGTTAAAGGGTTTTTTATTTCACAATTTTAAGTTACGTTAATTATTTAAAGAATTATCCTTCAACTCCTAACCGTTAAAGAGTTGTACCTTCCATCATCACCTCATCAAGACGAGATGATGACCTACTGATGATTCCAATCGAGTTGTGGGTGTCACTATAGGCGACGGTGATCGATTTCCATCAGGTGATCCATCTACCTGTTTGCCCGTTCTTGTAAGTACTTACCTACTTATATTTTAAAAACCTATTCAATTCACTGGCCCATAGCCATATTTCACAGTTGACTGTACAATAATACCTAAGTACATTGTTGCTTAACATGTTATATAAGCTGGTTAGTGGACGGTGAACATGCTCCTAAAATTATGTTGACTGCTTGGTACCTACTCTGCATAGGATACGTACACATTCATCATCATCACTCAACCTAAGTACCAACCAAGTTTCCGGGAATAAACTACTTAGTGTGCCACGTGGAAAGGAAAAATAGTGAACAAGAGGCTACTTTGATATTTCCGCTTTGTATTCTCGTCATCATATCAGCACAATTAGGTACTCGTTCATCTTTAAATAATGAAACGGTTTCTAGTTCAATATGTCAGTCGATATGATAGGGGCACCGAATGAACGAACACACAGAACTTTAGAACTTTTTGTCTGCTTTATTTAAACGGGCGGGGTGTCATTTCAAATGTTGTGGACAGTTTTGAGTAAATTTTGTTGGATTTTGTTTTAATAAAAATGTATTAGGTAAGTAGGTGATCGAGCGTATTTTTCTATTTTTAGGGTTCCGTACCTCAAAAGGCAAAAACGGAACCCTCATAGGATCACTTTTTTGTCCGTCTGTCTGTCTGTCTGTCTGTCTGTCAAGACCCTTTTTCTCTGGAACGCGTGGAGGTAGGATGCTGAAATTAATATCAAATACTCAAACCTGCGGTCCCTTGAAGCTGTGAAAAAATCAAGCATTTAAGTCAACGCAATCAAAAGATACAGTCATTGAAAAAGTCGTTTCCATACAAATTGCCGTTTTTGGAAACCTAAAGGGTACTTCCAGTTGTTCTAGAAACTTGAAATTTGGTATGAAGGTAGCTCTTATAGTACAACCACTCAGAAAAGTCTCAAAATCTTAAATTTTTATGTCTGTCTCTAGATTTCAAGGAACAATATAAGTTGACCCCACACTGCATACATTTTGATTAGGAGCAGGGCTCTGCTTACACTAGACTTCTTAAAACACTAGAGAAAAGCGTTAAAATCTTTCTACGGAACCCTCGTGCGCGAGTCCGACTCGCACTTGGCCGGTTTTTTTTAATAATTTCTAAGAACTTACCCATGTCATACGTTTAATATGATAGATAGGACCATGGATAATTTTCTGTACAGTATAGGGATGTTATGATAAAATACGGTATGTGGTAATTCCATTTAAATAATCAATTAATAAGTACCTAAATAACCCCTTGAAACTCCTTATTGTCTACTTAAGCCCACAATAAATAACGCTTAATACCTAGGTACTTACGCGAAGTTTATTCGCTCCATTTTCATAATTATTTATTTTTCTTCCTTACTCGTTAAAACAAAAAGCGAACTGTGGCACAATTCCAAATTCCCCAGCGTCTTTACGAATTGTTTGCATTGCGCCCGGCAGCAGTGACGGATTGACGCACCGCTGTGTACACGATCCAGGCATTTAAACGGAGCCCAAAACCCAACTGATACGATAATTATTATCAACTATTGATCGATGAACGAGCAAACGCTGCAACGTAGGTATTTATGGTCAATTTGTTTTGAAAATGGTTTTGGCAAATGTATCGGAATGTTAAATGAAAGTTGGGTGTTTTGCGATTACTGTTTGCATCGCTTCAGGCGCTTATACCTACCTAGTTGGGATACAAGTCAAATACGAGTAGACATCAAAGGTTATATGCGGCTGTTTCAGCGTCGAAACTCGAAATAGCTACGAAATTGGTTGTCTTATAGGTACCTAGTAGGTACCAAAAAGTACGAGCGAGAGCGAGAATGGATTCTAATCCATTCTCGCTCTCGTCCGAGACCGCTTCCGTCGACGCACGATGGAAATACTTGTGAAATTTGAGTCATGATCAGAATTATTGTATTGTTACCTATGTGATTCAGTATCGTTAATAGACCAGGTTTAATAATTTTAGATTATTTTTTTCAACAATTATGAATTTCGTGTTGTGTAGGTGTATGCAATTTGTTAATCATCCGTTCGAAAACCAAAATTCCAAACTGTTAAATATAAAAATAAAAATTAATTAAACGTTGGTCTTTTAACGAGACTTAACCACATTATAATTATTGTGATCATGATTAAAATTTTACCCTGTAAGTATATTATAGTTATGATGGATCTATTATAGGATCGAGGTAAGTATATATAACACCTGGGCGTCGAACGTACCTACCTACATAGCACCTGTGCGACGAGCCTGTGATTTCAATCAGATCTGACTAAACTCTGCCGTCAAATTTTAGATAGGTAGGTACAGAGAAATCATCCCTATATGTTTATTTCTGATTCCATTTAAGTCACTACAAGTGATGTACTTAGACGCAAATCCAGGGCAAGAAAGACGCTGAATTCGAGTACGTAATGTAATCTCATTAATCTCATATACATGAATGGACAGTGTCAATTAAATACCCTATTTAGCTTAATTACCTGTAACATGTAGGTAAATACTTACAAATAACAAGTTATCTAATAGGTAGAATACGTACCCAGTTACGTTCAACCAGCAAATTGAAAATATATTACACCGAGCGAATTTTTATTACCGTAGCTATCTTCTAAACATTAACGGGATTTTCAATAGGTAGGAACCTAAGAATAACTTCCATAAGAATGTTTGCTCTTGTTTTCGCGACGCTTTTGTTTTACTGAAGCGACGTTAAACTTCCACTATTTTCGTTTTTGTTTTAGGGGTCGTGACGAGGATCAAGGTGCAGCGGTGGAGAAGCAGGGCCGTGGGTGGGCCTCCACCACCAACCTTAGCGTTGAGCCGCCCAAGAAAGACGCCTTCTCCACTGGTTAGTAAAGTACTGAAAACTTTAGCAGATACGTTCATACAAAGTTAATATTGAGCTGCTAAAAAAAAAACACAGGCGAGTCGATAGTACATATATCGACTTCCCTAAATGTGAGACAGTGATTTACGATTTAAGTTAACCGCTACGCATCATGTACTTCTCGTGATTAAACTAACGGCCGCAATGAGCCATCAGGCCATCACCGTTGTTATCAAGGAAATCACTGTGATATTTAATACAGAAAGGTTCTATTGCGTTGCCGGTCGCGATTGGAATGGCTTGTGACTATAACGCTGGTGACGTAAACTCATAGCCTCAAGAGCCAGCGATGCAAATCCATTGTCATAGAAACATGTATGATTTCCTTCATACTGTTCGATTCTATTGAATTAAGTGCACTGTTTGAAAATGTGGTGTTTGAAAGAAGATAAATAAACAACTGAACAATTAGGTACCTATAACATTTAAGGCAATAACAGTTTTATAATAAGGTCTTGCTCTTGCTAGGACAGACGCGTCAGAGCAGAGCTAAAAGTGTGAATAATTCATTTTATTAAATAAAAAAAAACTAAATCTTCGACATAGCTAAAACATGAACAGACATAAAATTAGGGAAGCTGTGGATGTTTCACGGCATCGCTCCATTCGTCGTTATAGTGCTTTCGATCGTTTCGGTACATCCATGCTTTGTAATTTCCTCGCTCGCTGAAAGTCCAGTACCTATTTGAAAAGACCTCATTGAAAACACAAAAGTAGATCGAATTTTCTTTGACTGTCATGTAAAACACATGAAAATAATTAACCAGGGTTCAGTAAGCCGAGCGCATCGTGGACGTCGACGCCAGACTTGGGCGCCAGCGAGGACTCGACGACGGCCGTGACAGTCAGCTTCAAGTTGCCTAAGAGAAGGCTCACCGGCCCGCTACCATCGCTCGACACCGGTCAGACTACTGTCACTACAGGTGAGGGTGCCAACGAGAGTTTTGTGATGCAGGGTTCAGCAAGCCAAGCGCTGCTGGCCTGGGCGTCAGCCAGGGCGCAGTGGTTGTTATGGACAGCCACGACTTACTGGCCGACTGCAGTTGTTCACAACAGGCAGATCATTATTTACCACGTAAATTACAGGCTTGGTGCGATCTGGTCCTTAGAATTATTACCGAATAGAGTTTTTCTAATAGAAGTGCAGTTAGCGTGTCGCCAACAAATAAACACGAGTTTATTTAATACAAATATTGGCCCAATGTTGAAGTATTACATTTTCTTAAAAGTTATTTAATCTTAAAGATAAGAATCCAAATAATTGACAAAGGAACTTAATTCCTCTGTTAGTATTTACGAGTCAGCGTCTTCTGTTCCGCACGAAGAAAAATTCATACGGAATGATTCCTAAAATAACGTCTGTTTTTTTTAATTGTTTTTAGCAGACACGGTGACGCTCCGGCGGCCGTCACCATCGCCGCCGCCCGCGTCCACGACATCGACCAATCTCACCATCACCAAGAATGACTCACTGGCGGAACGCGTGCGCAAGGTAACATTAATAGCCCTAGCCAGACTCCTACAAAGAATAACATTCTTTATGTCTGTTTGTACTTACTCTTGATGTTTTATAATCAAGATACGCGTGCTCTTAATCTATTTTTCAAATTTATAATTAAATCCGATTATTCAAGAATTTTATGGGGATAACTGGGACATCGCAGGGGACTTTTTCATTGTAGAACAGGTGCGTTTACAAATTCTTGTGATCTTGTCTATTTAATATCTCTTGTGTGAAATTTGCTAAGACATTCAGCGCATATGCTTTAAAATACCTTGAAAGTTAATAATACGAAAAATATTTCGTAACTATTCAGCAGATATAAAAACGCGATTCCACATGATCGAACAATAGCTACCGCTACCTATTCATAATGTTTATCCTCAAGATCATAAACAAAAAACGTACCTATAGTGAATTTATGTGGGTCAAGCAACTAGAGCCGTCTGCCATAGCTCTCCACTCGTCTGTTGCGAAGCTCAAAATAAACTTAAAAGGTCATCATCGAAGCGCGTGGCAGCGAGCAATAAGTTAAAATTAATCGAAGAAATGGAACGATATTTATATGTTTGTTTATTATTTCCTTCATAACGTAATACATAATATCTAACATAACCTTCATTTATGAGTAGAGTAAAATGTTTGAAAAATATTTACCTATTACAGATGAATTTACTGAAAGCGCAAAACAGTTTTGAAAAAGAATCAAGTATAGAAAAAGACAGAGAAAAAGAAAGAGAAAAAGAAAGAGAAAAAAGAAGTTTGTCAAGAAGCAAAGAAGAGGAAAAAGCACTTCGGATAAAGGAAACCCCACCGCGCTCGTCTACTAAAGAAGATGTCACGTTCATGATGCAGGTTAGATTCTACAGCCTTACAAACTAATGTTTTGAAAACTGGCTTTAATTCAACACGTTACTTATTGGTTTTCAGGTAAAGAATTCACGAAATTCATCTTCAACAATGAAACCACCTATCCGAGGAGGCCCGTCTCGGGAGAAGGAGGAATCTGATGATGAAACAAGTACTGCTGGCACTACAACCACGGAAGGCACACTCGTTGACTCCAACGTTAAAGAATACCAGGTAATACATTCACTTCATTCATTCATTGGATCACAAAGTAAAACCACTACGCGCATCGTCTTCCTCTTACAGTACTTACCTATACTATTTTGTTCAATTCCAGGACCAAATAGAAGGTATGAAGCAGGAGATAGACCAATTACGAAAGCGTTGCGAGAGAGTAGAAAAGGAGAAGAGTGACATTCTTCTCCGGAGGTTAGCGAACATCGACACGGCCAACAAATACACCACTGGCCGGTCGTCGGAAGTGCTAAAGTTGCAGCAGAAGGTCAATGAACTGACAACGCAGAATGAAGACCTGAAGGACGAGAAGAAACACCTGACTTTGAAGATTAAAGAAGTGGAGAGTGAACTAGAGGTAAAATTTCAGCAAAGTCAGATAAATACGCAGCACATGATGCTTTAGCGTTCCAGACAATAGATACTAATAAATTACAATAAGCACAATATTTGACTTGAGTAAACTGGGCTCGAGATTTAACTGAGAATGAGAAGTTATATATCGCAATATTAAGTAGAAGGCACAATGCAACATAACGACATGCACAGAAGGTTTCCAGGCCTTGTCCAATACAACACAATAAATACAAATATTATTTATTAAAAACCACAAAACAGTACAAGGAGATTACAGAAAACAGGTATGGTAGACAATAGGCGGTCTTATCGCTTAAAAGCGATCTCTTTACAGACAACCAAAATACAGAAACCAAAATGAAGAGGCTAATTTAGGAGGCAGAAATTAACAGAAAGGAGAAACGTAAATTTAACGTAACAATTTAAATTAAATTAATAACTACAAATAAATATACTACACTAGCTGTTGCCCACGACTTCGTCCGCGTAGATTTCGGTTATCGCCATCCCGCGGGAACTATACAATTTTCCCGAATAAAAAGTAGCCTATGTTATTCCTTAACATTCAAACTATCTTCTTACCAAATTTCATCTAGATTGGTGCAGCGGTTTTTCCGCGAAGAAGTAACAAATAGACAGACAGGTACTTTCGTATTTATAATATAAGTTAGGATAAGCAATGCACGTGCAATGTGCAATAAATTTTATGAAACGAACGAAATGCGGTTTAGTTCTGTATTTTACAATACCTACCGGAGGCACAATCTGCCTTTTCCAATTTGACGCTTTCAGCTAACATGGAACTAATTTTTAGTCTCTAAAATCTGTCTCTATCAATGCTAACGAACAAATTGTTGTGCTTCAGACCCGACCATCCGCAGAAGCTATGACAAAGCAAAACGAGGCCCTTCGCGCTAAATTACTGGCCGCCGAGACGCTTTGTGAGGAGCTCATGGATGAAAACGAGGACATGAAGAAGGAACTGCGAGACCTTGAAGAAGAAATTGAGGAGATGCAAGACAACTTTAGGTAAGAATGTACATGTATTAAGTACACACTCTCCTAGGTCACATTACTTTTACGTGTGATGACGGTGATGAGCCCCTGGCTGATTTCGGCTTTAGCGACTGCTTCACCCGTGCTATGTTTTGCACTCATATGCTCGCATATGGCTAGTGTAACCAAATCGGCTAAGCCAACACGTTTATTAGTACTGCTTTGAACACAAAAACAAACTTAAAAATAATTGTTTTATTTCAGAGAAGACCAAGCCGACGAATATTCTTCCCTTAGAAGAGAATTGGAACAGACGATAAAAAACTGTCGTGTCTTATCGTTCAAGCTAAAGAAGACAGAAAGAAAAGCTGACCAGCTGGAGCAAGAAAAAAATGACCAAGAAAAGAAGTTATTAGAGGTAGGTACATATGATTATGACTATGAACGTTGAGAGCAAGAGTGGCATGTGACTTTTAAAGGACACACATACAACGTGCCATTACGCCCCATCACTGGTATCACAGAATAGTAATAAAGTAGGTTTTTGTCTAAACACATTTATTTTCATACAAGATATAACATCACTTTCATGAGAAAATTGCATGATATATACGTATATGTCGTCGCGTCGTCGTACAAAAAACAGAAAAATAGAATAAGCAGGTACTTCACCCACAATATTGCGTAGTAGTTCAGCAAAAAAATTACGTGATAAACCATTTAATTCCACACCTTATACTTATTTACCAAAATACTCGCAACTTCCCCCAAACTATCACAATCCTCACAAATTACCAGGAAATCACAACTCAATTCTAAACCTTTCCACGACACTCCGGTGGAGAACGTTTATAAATTAGACTTCACTCAGATGCAGTTTTTCTATTATCGTAAGAGCGTTCCATTAATTTAGACTAGTGACAATATATATATATATATATATACATATATCTAAAATCAAATAAAACCGAATTATTTAACTTGATTGATATCATTATAATTTGATACAAACACATTCGATACAAAGGTTGTGATTACTCGGAATTCTACACATATACATATATTTATGTATACATTTACTACTTTTTTTACTTCAGATAGTAGGCGGTCAAGCCGGTCTGGACCGTGTGAACAAAATCAAAGAGTTGGAGCAAGAGCTAGCGCGGTCGACGGAGGTGTCGCTCCGGCTTCAGCGGGAACTGGCTGAGTCTAACAGCAAGCTGGCGACCGCCACGGGCGCCCCTACTGCTAATGTGAAGAAGCCGCTGACACCCGCTGATGGGGTAAGTCTAAATCAACTACACAAAGTCCAATGAATACTAAAGGCGTTCAATGCCGTAAAGTCTACGGCGTCGACACATTATACCTGTTCTAATGGCTTTCGTGTATTCTCTACTGCCCATGCTATACCATTGTTTTTAGGCACATGAACGCACGTGTGCGTTTGTAGTGCCTGAAGAAGTTTCAAGCCTCAGAGCTAGTTTGTATTGTGAAAACCATTTTTTTTTGCCAGATAAATACCATGAGTACCTAGAGTAAGTATTACAAATAAATATTCCTATTGATTCTAAATATGTCAGCTTCAAATAATTTATAATGGCACTGAAGCATTCGTTAACTACTGGTACATGCTCGCCGGCAATATTAATCACCGAATAACAACAACGTGTCACTAGCAACTCGTGATTTATCGTCGCTGCCCACACGAATTCCGGGTTTCGTTACTGTATTTTCTTTCAGATTGTACATATAATAACTCTGCAAAGTAGACAGAGAACAGCCGGAGACTTTTGATAAAGGGTGCAATTCACTAGTCAATATTGTTTTAGTAATCATTTGCCAGGCCACGCTTGAGTCTTTAGAATTGACCACACAGAACTCATAAAGCTCATCAAATGACTTGCTGTGATGCGTAGAAAAAGATATAAACACAGTGTGTAATATTTATTCCACGCCAAACCATAGTTATTTTGGGTACAACTACACGTGTGCCCTGTTGCAGACTTTAGTATGCTTTTATTGTCACACTTGTAGAATAGCTATATGTATATTCCTCGAGGGTATTAAAGATTATTTATTTGTTTGCTTTTAGCAGGCTCATACGAGTAGCCAATGGGTTTTAAATATCTTCAGACATTAAATGAGGTAGCAATGACAATGACAAAACCCAACAAGTAATAAGTAAACTTAGTCCACGTGTGTACCACGGTCGTTTGAAACCACGTCCTTGTCCTAACTGTCTAATTCAGAGTTAATAGATGGATGCTCACAATACAAACTGTTATAAAGTCACATACTCAGTAGATATTAATTTACAATAGAAGCGACCTAACCTAATTCGTTTAATATCAGCAAAAGGTATCCCGTGCTATGATGACACGAGGCGGAAGCCAGGAGGACCCGGCGCAGCTGTTGAGGGATCTGCAGGATTCGCTCGAGCGCGAGGCTGACCTGCGCGAGCAACTCAAAAATGCAGAAGAGGAGGTAATTTTTGTGGCAATGAAGTTCCGTTTTGTATAGGGCACAATATTATCTTCAATTGTTTAATTCCCATGGCCGTGGTGTTATAATTTAAAAAAAAAGTTACACTGCGATTTAGCAATTAATTTGCGCGTGTAAGTGCACTATTAAGCCACGTTAGGTCAAAGCGTTATAATACTCATCCTTTGAAAATACTTTTAATGAGATCGAAAATTTATATCTTAGTATAGGTAAACTTAACAACTTCTATGTCGAGAAAGATACCTATAAAATAATTGGTTTCCCGCCGTTCCATAGCTACTGCTTCTGTCAATAGTTTACCACTTGTTAACAGCTTCAAACTGGTTCTACTTATTAAACCAATCAGTTGATTTTACGGGGGAACAATTGCATTTAATAGGGCATTAGCTCTCGAGCGTCGCCAGCTGGCGAGGCGCCAAGCACGGCTGACTCACGCGGCGACGCAAATAGACAAATGTTAGACGCGCCTTCGATAAATAATTAACTTTACTCCACCGCACTGTTAACTGCACCAATTGCCCACTCGAATAACATTAGCGTTTAGTACACGGTTCTAAACTTACACGACCATTATCATCAACGCAGTCATCAGCATTATTTTATCTTCGAACAGGCTAGCCGATATCGGCAACGCTTCGGAGGCAGAAGAATACCTCCGCTACCTAAAATAGCACAATCATCCCATCCTGATCTCATTCCTTCCAATAGTTCCACAAATGAACGTAAAGAAAGCCTCGATGAGAATGCTAGTCAAAGACTCCGCATACTTGAAATGCAACTAGCGCTTAATCAATCTATTTCAGCATTGGATATAAATCATTTATCCATCGGAGTGAACCAAACTGCTCAAATTCCTCAAGATATTCTATTATGCTATTCGGAAGGCAGTCAGACTGATTTAATAATGGTACATGAGGTAGACACTGAAACTCGAAAAATTACACTGGATTCCAGTGCACAGTGCAGCACTGAAACTCTTGATACAACTGTACAGACGGAAGTACCGTTCATGAAAAGCAAAAATATACAGACTAACGGCTTAAGAGCCTACGGAACACAAACTGACAAGTTAAAAGTAAGAAATTCTAGTATACAAACTGCAAATAAACTACAAAATGCGAAAAGTCAACAGGTAACCGAAACTGAATTACAACGAGTTGATAGAAGCACGGAGACTGAACAAAAGGATGTATTTAATGAAGGAACTATGACTGACAATCTAGAAGTATACGATCTTAGTACCTCATCTGTAGCAACAGAAAATATGAATAAAAAGAATGGTGAGAACAGTACATCAGAAGGCCGTTCAAAAGATAAATCCGACAGTCCTCCTTTACTTCCAGATAAAACCCCAGCAAACACCTCAAGTCAATTATCTTTCCCCTTCGTCTCAATGTTCAATTCATTGGCAGTAAGACTACCAACCATAGGTACATATTGTTTTCCCCCATATCTACATGTTGTTTTTCTTCGAAGTGACCTCTTTTTGTTTGTAACCAAACCCCCTTTAATACCGAATACCATAGAATAGATAAAGCTATCTGACCATGACGTTCGATAATGATAAACTAACGAATATTTTCAGGCAAATAACTTGCGTAAAACAGCATCACGGGTCGAGGACGACAATGAATCTTTGCTTCTACAGCTGAAGAAAATGGCTACCAAGGCCAGAAGTATGTCAAACTAATTATATTATGAGACGTCCATCTAGTTTGTTTAATGCAACCTTCCTTTACGCCACCCGACTGCATCACTCAATAACCTGCCACCTCATAATACTTCGCTACCCGACGTTTTCGCTGGATCTCTGCAACTGTATCAAAGTTAACTAACACGCTTTGTCGATAATATCAACAGACGTATCGATGGTAGCCATTTTCTCCAGTTCGGTTTGATACCTCTTTTACGCTGATTTCAATGTACATTTTGTAATTGTATAGTGAAGTTGATTTCTATTTTCCATTGAGCTTGATTGGTTTCATGACTTTGTGATTGGTTCAATAAGAATTTACTAATTATTCTTAATGTAGTCAATGTAACAATATTAACAACTAGCACTTAGTAAAACTAAAGTAAACATATACAATAGCTTCGTATTTGCGTATTTGTTGAACCTATAATATGATTGGTACTAAATAATTTTAAACAATCTGTAGCAGGTCGTAAGCTCTCACCGACGCCACCTCCAAACCGACTTTATATTGAAGCTCCAAATGAAAAAGATGAAGGAATACAGGACGAAGAGGATCCCGCCGAGTTGCGAATACTCCTTGAGCTCAATGAACAGGTAGGTAAATTAAGCGTAACTAGTTCAACTCATAGTTGTTAATAATAGATTTTATACTAAAATTACTTATAATTTCTTAGGAAGCAGCAGTATTGCGTCGTAAAGTAGAAGAAATGGAACAAGATAGAGATTCTCTAAAGAAGCAAGTTAAAGAACTGACGGATAAAGTCGCCAGTGCAACCACTAAGGCTAACTCAAATCAAAGTTTTGGTCTTCGACGAAATACACCGAAGGGTAATAATTTAGAAGAAGAAAAAGTTAAGGCAAGTAATTAATCATTTATAATCTCTTTTATTAATCTTAAATTTCATATTTAAACGTCTAAAGCACTAGTTAAAATTTTTCAGGTTCTGGAAGATGAAATAGCTGAACTTAGAAAGAAACTTATAGAGAAAGAAAGAGACTGTGAAAGATTGCATGCGGAGCTTAGTCTTACCCAAAAGAAACCTAAAGCATCACTTATGAAGAGCAAGTCCTTGGATGGAGGCAATGAGCAGCAAAATGTTGATTTAAAGAGGCAACTTCAAGTAATTGAACAGGAGGCTAGTGTTCTTAGATCCAAAACTCAAAGCTTAGAAGCTGACAACGAAAAACTGCAAGCGGAAAATAAAAAGCTACAGGTATTTCTATTTACTACTTACTTAAATTTACAATACTTAGTTAAGTGTATTTTTAGTTCCATAAGTTCTTACTAATACAATTACAATTTGTAGCTTTTAAAGAGCACGAAAACATTAAAATCAGATAAATCTTTGGAACAAACTTCTGCTAAACTAACCAAGCTAGAAAATGAATTAAAGGAGGCTCTAACTAAAATTAAAGAACTAGAAAATAACAAAGATACGGAAGAGAAAACAGAAAAGAAAGTTAGATTTGGCGGTGAACTAAATAAAAAAGATGCTGATGCTCTTAAAGCGAAACAAGAAGAACTGGACAAACTAAAACTGAACTTTACCAAGGTAAGTTAAACAGATGGAGCAGATACTTTTTGTCCTTGGATGTTACATAAAAAGTTAAATCAATGTTTTTTTAGCTGGAGAAAGAAAATGCCAAGCTGCAAGCTTCATTGAAAGCTCTCAAGGAAGATGCTATCAAGTCTTTCAAACCTCGCACACCTAAAAAAATTACGGATATGACCACAAAACTACAAATGAAGCGAATGGTTGAGGAGCTGGAAAATGAAATTGGTTTGTAATGTTTTGGCCCTGTCACAGATATAATTTCTTACTATTATTCTTGACTAAGTGTTCCATTTTCAGGAGAAATGTACGTCGTAATGAAAAATGCTGGCCTCTCCGAAAACGCAATTAATTCAAAAACACAGCTTGAGAAAGACATAGAAGAAGTAAGATCAAAATTGTCTAAAAATGAATCAGAATTTATAAATGAAAAGAATAAGTTACAAACAGAAATAGCTAATCTTAAGGATCTCAATAAAACGTTGGAAGCAGACAAATCAAGTTTCGCAGATAAATGCAAAACGCTTGAGGAGGCCAAAACTAAAGCTACTAATGAACTAAAGTCTTTGAAGGATGAGAAAAAGCAGCTAGAAATTAAACTCAGCAAATTAACTGACGATCTAAGTATGGATCTATTTTAAGTAAAGCCTAATTTAACGAAGTCTAAGTAATTAAAAATAATAAACGTTATTTCAAATTTTTTTTTCAGAAGAATTTTCTTTTCAACAAACGGCAATGGCAGACTGCAGGAAAAAGATAGAAGATCTCAAAAAAGAAATGGATTCGAAAGACAAAGAGGCGGAAAAACTAAAAAAACAAGTGGAGAATATCAGTAAATTGGAACAAGACAAAAATAAATTGCTTAAAGAGGTAATAAATTTTTTTTAAACTTAAGTTTGTCTGTAAGCACAAAACGGAATTACATGCTCAATTGTTACAGGTAGGAGACAAAACTAAAAAGATTGGTGAGTTTGAAAAGAAATTAAAAGAAGCTGAAGATAAATATAAGAGAGCAGAGAAAATGTTATCTACCCGTAAAGATCGTGTTACTAAATTAGAAAAAGAGGTAAGATAAACAACACAAATCACACCCTAATGTATTTACCATAAATGTCTAATGTGCCCAGAGATGAGATGATATATTTTAAGCCTTGTAATAATATATTATTCCTTCATATCAGCTATCAGAGGAAAAGGAGCAAACTGAAGCCCTCGCCAATTCTCATAGACGTTTATCAATAGAGTTTACCAATGAAAAAGATGAAATACAAACAAAACTATTCCAAGCTGAAAGCAAAGTTATAACTTTAGAAACCAATATAAGAGAAATGAAGATTGACTATGAAAGTAAAATCACGCATTTAGAATCAACAGTTGCTGCTAAAGATGTTCATATAAAACAACTGGTATAATAATTAATATATGGAGTGGACCCATCTGCCACTGCATGTCTCCTTAGTGCACCGCCCCAAAAGTTATTCTAGAGTTCCTATTCGTACGTTTCTTACACACAGGCACTACAACCATAATTGTTACAGACTGTATACCCCTTTTAGCAAGAAATTAGAACACAGTTTGAACCCCTGAATGAAGCCCCATCGTATAAACTATTTATGACATTGCAGGAAGACGCGCTCCGGGAAACTTCTAATCAAAAATACGATGAAGCTATATCTTCAGTAGAAATGGCGCAAATGCAAGAAAATATTAAAAATACTACTGCAGAACTTCAGCAGAAAGAGAATGAACTGGCAGCTGCGAAGCAAGATCTCATCAAAACCGAGAACGAATTGTCTGCATTGCAATCAGAAACAGCGGAAATAAAATCTCACCTGGCCAAGGCAGAAAACGAAAGAAAAGATCTTGAAAATAAACTGCAAGCTGAAAAGAAAGATTCTAGTTACTGGGAAAGCAAAGCTTCTGAGTTCGATACGGATCTGCAGGTAACTTATCAGACTCTTAATGTTTGTATCATTCCCAATATTCAATTTATCTCTTGTTTTGATCTACTGAAGATAAGACCATTTATCTTTCTTTGCTTTCTTTGCCGTCTCAATAAACTTGCTGTCGGTAGGCAATCCAATCTCTGCTTGCTCTATCGATGGGAGGATGGAGGGATATCTGCAGATAGCAAATTGTTTTGTAATTCTGTAAAAAAATTGTCATTAGATCAAACCAAGAGATAGATTGGATATTCAATTGAATTCATTTATTTTAAAGTAACATGGCGCATTAATTTATTATAATACTAGCAGCCCGTCCCGGCTTCGCACGGGGTAGACAATTATAAAATGAAAAAAGTTGTTGTAGTGATATAACTACAATAGTTGGTCATATGCTGCCGCGGAGTTTTTTGTAGACATTATGATGTTCTTCAATATTGTTGTACATTATTTTGTTCTATCGCTAATAGTTTCGGCAGCGCATTCGACGAAAGACATTTTAAGACTCATTTTTCTACACCTTCGGTTACATTGTTCAAATTTTACCAAGGATCCCTAATTTTTTTCAAAATGAAATGTAGCCTATGTCAAATTGGAAGAATGTAGCATTCTATTGGTGAAAGAATTTTTTAAATCGGCCCCGTACTTTTTGAGCCTATTCATTACAAACATACAAACATACAAAAATAGGTACAAATCTTTCCTCTTTATAATATTAGTGTAGATGTAGATAATTAATGTAATATTGGGGACGGCCTTATGGTCGTTCAATTATTTGTTCTTTAGGCAGAGCGTAAGAAACTGGAGAGAATGCGTATTTCTCACGATAAAGACAGCAAGAACAAGGAAGCAGAATTAGCGACATTGAAGGGCAAGCTCAAGATTTTAGAACAGAGCTCTGGCGCAGGCGCCAAACGGATAGCTGATCTCAAACAAGAATACGAGGAGACTGTTAAAAGTACTAAAGCACATCATTTAGAGTTATTCATAATAAACACATATGAAATACAAAGCTTACTTATAATAATGTTAATATTACAGAATTAGAACATTCGCTAGCTGTAGAAAAGGCTGAGTATGAAGAGTTAACGGGTAAATATGAAATGCTAGAAGAAGAGCATGTAGTGACCAAAGCAAGACTGACTGTTGAAAAGGAACAAACTCAAGGGTGAGTTTTATCTTTAAACACATCTCACATCGCCTTTTTTAAAAGAAACTAATAATACATTATAATTATTACAGTGAATTGATACACCTGCAAAAAGAATTGAGCTCAACGTTATCGGAGTTGAAATCAATCCAAGACAATTATGAGAAACAATCTTCTACTTGGAACAAAGACAGATCTGAAATGCAGGTAAGCCCCCAGTATTTGTGTTTTTTGATAAGATACAGAAGCAGGCAATCCTTAGCTGATCAGTGATCACATCACTTGTACTGAGAGGGCGCTGCAGTTGCAATAACAACTTCCGAGTCCGTGTTATTATTGAAATTAAAAATACAAATAGTGAGATTTGAAGCGAAAAAGTGTTAAATTCAGTCCAGTGATATTCGTAGTGAAGCAACAATATAATAGTTTTGTGAATACTTTATCAAGCAACGAAATTTAAGCAAAAAACTGGCGGCGTTTAAAACAGTATTGTTCATCGATACGGCCGCTTGGATTATCGCGAAAGAAACATTACAGAGATCACCCGAGATCAGTTTATGACTATTTGATTAAATTGTGTCGAAACTCTTTGGAATAACTAAATAGACATCAACATAACCTGCAAAAATAAAAACGACGAAATCATCTCGCCATAGAACACTTAAAAGTAAAACAACGCCATCTAAAGAATAAGGGTGAAACTACAACATTAATGCGCTAGCGCAACAACCCGCATGCATACACGCGCAAAGTGCCCAGTTAAGTCGCCAAATATACTGCATCACCTCCGCTAGAGGGCTCTACGAGTATCAAAACAATGAAAACAGAATAAAAAATCAATAAAATTATGAATCTTGATTTAGTTTATTAATATTACGAATAATATTATTACAATTGCTGCTAGAGAATTACTATATGATGGCACTATCCTGTGGTGGTTGTAATCAGAAGATTACAAACAGAGAGTACCTAACGTGTAAACAATGTGAGAATAGCTACGATCTAGAATGTGCAAACGTCCCTAGCTGCCGTTATTACAACTTAATGGATGCGGAACGCAGAAATGCATGGATATGCCAAGCATGTAGATGTAAAATGCCAAAGACAAGTAACATTAATACCCCTGGGCAATCGCTAGAGATAGAATTGCTCGATCGATCTGAAACAGACAATGTCACTCAAAGGAAAAAAACTACGAATAATGATAGCTTTGATACTACAGAAGACCTGAGTTTCCTTGGTGATACAGTTTGTACTAGAACTCCAAATACATCAGGAATACAAGCAGAATTTACACTGCAAAAATTAAGCGAGTTAATTTCTGCGCAACTAAAAGAAAACAACAAGTCCATTGTATCGGAATTAAAAAATGTATTGGAAATTGAGATAAATAAAGCTATAAATAGCCTGAGAAACGAAGTTAAAAAGGAAACTACGGCTCTATTTATGCAAAATGATCTAAGGAAAATGGATATGGAAAAGATAAACTCAAAACTGGAAAAGTTGGAGAAAGAAAACAATGAATTAAAAATGGAAATAAGAGAACTAGAAACTAAAATTAAAACGTCAAATGCAAATGAAAAGCCTGAAACTGATAAGAAAAAAATTGTGATATATAACCTTGTCGAATATTACAATGAGCCGAAATGCAACGTACATGATAGAATTATAGACATGTCTCGAGAACTCTTAAACCTTGATCTGTTAGGTTATATAGAAGACTTTTACAGAGTAGGAAAGAACAAAAACAACAACCGACCTCTAGTCGTAGAACTTCTCAGTAAGAGAATGGCAAATTGTATCTTTGAGAGGAAGCATCTCTTAAATGGCTCCGGTGTGGCAATTACGGAATTCTTGGATGCTACTGCTCGAAAAACCAGCAACACTTTACGAGAAGAAATGCTATCAGCACGGAAACACGGTCAACACGCAATAATACGTAACAACGAGCTGATAATAAATGGAAAACGTATTACTTTGCAAGAAATAATTAATAAGCTAATGGATACTACACCAATTAAAAACTATGAAGAAGAGATTACAGCTCAAAATCTTACTCAACCCCTCAAGCATAACTACGAGACTAGAAAAAATCGTACATTTCGAATGTAAAAACAAACAAATAAATATAATGTTTCAAAATTTCCAAAGTTTATATAACAAAACGGACATGTTAGAGGCTTATACTGATGAAGACAGGACATTTCAAGCAATATGCGTCACAGAAACATGGCTCTCATACGAAAAAATGGATATAATACAAATCAGCGGTTACAAATTTGCAGCATTATATTGTCGGGAAACCCACGCGGGAGGCGGCGTCTGCATCCTGCTGCAGAACCACCAGGAGAGCGTAGAAGTAACAGATATCAGTGAAATGTCAATAGAGTACGTATCGGAGGTTTGTGCAACTGAGCTGCCCCAATATAAAGTGTTACTAATAACTATGTATTGGAATAGAAGAGAAGAGGATCTATTTTATAAACAATTGAAAAAGGTTCTGAATTACACTAATAAAAAATACAGTAAGCATAAAATAATTATCGGGGGGGATGTTAACATAAACATTTTAAAGCAAAGCCCTAAAACAAGTCAAATCTTAGATTTTATGTTAGAAAATAATTATACCCAACACATTAGAAACCCAACTCGTATTACACCAACCGCTTCCACGTGTTTAGACCTCATATTTACTAACTTCACTGATAAAAATACCTATACAAAAACGAAAAACTTTGGCTTTTCAGATCATATCGGTACTACACTCCATTTAATAATGCCAGATAAACATTAGAAACCATGCACTTGGTATACGGAAAAACGTTTTTTTAACCATACTAATATTGGAAAATTTCGGACACAATTAAATAAAGTAAATTGGGATAACATTATAAATCCCCAAAAAAATATAAACGAAAATTATGAGGCTTTTCATGAACTGTTAATAAATATTCTAAACCAGTGTATACCAAAACGAAGAGTAAAATTAAAATCATCGTACAAAAAATATTGGTTAACTGTTGGTATAAAACAATCCTGCAAAAATAAAAGACTACTAGAAATACTTACAACTAAAACAAACAACGATATATTAAAACACCATTACAAAAAGTATGAAAGAATATTAAAAAAAGTTATTAGCACAGCAAAAAAAATGCAGTACATTAATAAAATGGTTAAATCAAATAACAAAATTAAAACAATGTGGAGCATATAAAATTACAAATAAATAATACATTGATCACTGATCCTAAAATAATATCAAACGAATTTAACAACTTTTTTGCATCTGTAGGCGAAAAAACAGCAAGAAATTGCAACGATCCAACCGCGCCTCGAGCACGCGGCCGTCCCGTGCTGCACCCTGCTGAGAACTCCATGTTTCTCCGCCCCACACATCCCCAGGAGGTTCACGCGTACATCCGGAACCTTAAAAAGAAAAATAGTCACGGATCGACGAAATCCCACCATCATTAATCAGACACTGTGCCGACCAACTTGCTACGCCCTTCTGCTACCTAATAAATCAATCGTTTGATGAAGGAGAGTTCCCAAATCTTCTTAAAAAATCTATAATTAAACCGATACATAAGAAGAACAGCAAAACAAACCTCGATAACTACCGGCCAATTGCACTTCTGCCTACAGCTTCCAAACTCTTTGAAAGAGCAATGTGTGACGGCGTCAACGCTTTCTGCGAGAAATACAATATATTTGATGAATGCCAAAATGGCTTTCGTAAGAAAAGATCAACAACCCTGCAGTCTTCAGATATATACAGAAAATATTAGATACAATAAATATTAAAAAATATGCGATAGGAATATTATTGGACATGTCTAAAGCTTATGATAGAGTTCAATATGACATACTACTAGACAAGTTATATGGAGTAGGTATACGCGGGTTGGCTCATAAGTGGTTCAAATCATATCTTAAAGAGAGAGAACAATACACAGAAATAGAGTTTTTTGACACCAACACAGGACAAATATCAAAAATTCGGTAAACAAATTGATTCATCTATTCCGCAGGGAAGTGTGATCGGGTGCCTCTTATTCATTCTGTATATTAATGATCTTCCAAAGAGCATGGAAGAGTCATGTGTACTGTTTGCAGATGATATATCTCTCATCACAACATGTCAAAACAACAAAAATAACGCTGTAAATCAAAAACTAAAACGAATGTTAGATACAACTTCAAACTGGCTCTCGGAACATAACTTGGAACTAAATTACACCAAAACAAGAATAATGTCCTTCCATCCATACCAAAAATCTCCTTTAAATATTAACTTCACCTATAACAATACACAATTAGAAAAGGTACAAAATTTCTCATTGCTTGGACTAGTCATAGATAGGCACATTAATTGGAAACCACACATACATAAATTAAAGTCGAAATTATCTAAGTTTGTTTACGCCCTATATGAAATAAAAAAAACCACTGATTTACACACAGCTCTCGGCGCCTACTATGCGTACGCACACGCCTGGCTTAGCTACGGTGTCATTCTGTGGGGAAATAGTACTGACGCTCAAACCCTTTTAATTCTTCAAAAAAAGCTAATCCGCATTCTTGTAAACATAGAAAACACAGACAGCTGTAAACCTTATTTTAAGCAACATAAAATACTTACTTTGCCGTGTATATACTTACTTGAAATACGTAAATTTTCAAAATCCAAACTTCTACAAAAAACAACAAAACCTACCTTTAACGCATTCTTTAAGACAGAAAAATAGACTGATTTTACCCCAATCAAATTTGAAAATCCATTCAGATAGTACACATATTATGTCTGTTAAAATATACAATAAATTACCAAATAATATACAAAATGAGAACAGTGAAAAAATATTTATAAGTAAACTTAAGCAGTTAATGATAGAGAAAAGCCATTATTCAATAAAGGAATATTTAGATGATAAATTATAATGTAAAATAGAAATAAGTAAAGAGATATTAGAACATAACAATAGTCTATGCATAATTATTGCAAATGTATAAAATGTTATTTTCATTTATTGACATAGTTATATGTTAGATATAATTAATATGTGCAATAATTATGTAAAAGTTGTCCTCTCATCAAAATATTGCTGTGCCCAACAGGGTCCATGATGATCACATTATACCTTATAAAACAACTTGTACTTTACATTGTGGAAGAGCAATAAAAAATTGAGTATTGAGTAAAAGTTATTTTAATTTAACGACATGACTAATTCTATGTTAATTTTAGAATGAAATTTCATCACTGCAAGATCGTCTTTGTGGCGGTGGTTGGGAAGTGGAGAAAGCTCGCTTGCAAGCTCGCCTAGACCAACGGGAGAGGGAATTGAAGGTGGCGCTGGAAAATCGCGAGGTGTTGCTTCACCAGCAAGATATTACCAAGAAGGAGGTACAAAATACATTTCAACACTGTGATTCAATCAATGGGAGTTGAATTAGAAATGTTTTAATTTAAAATTGTTTTTGGCTTGTAACATATTTTACTTTCTACAGCTGGAGGAGGCCAAACAGAACCTGGAAGATTATGAGAGAGTATCAAAGATCCAGCGAAACTTAACAGTGGAGAATGCTGAATTAGAACAGGAGCTATCTGCCTTGCAAACGAGACTTGAGCAATCAGAAAAAGCAAGGCGAAGCGAGATCACAGACACTAAGACGCGATATGAGGGTCAAATGAACACTATACGGGATGAACTGAAATCCTTGCAAAACCAAGTAAATTTACATAAATATTCAGGTGTCGTTACAATTTTTATTCAGCAATTAATTACCAATCAATATATTCCAGGTCTCGAGATTCAAACGCGAAAGAGACAACTACAAGCAGATGCTTGATGCGGCTCAAAAGACTATGGCAGAGATAAAGAACGGTGAAAAAAACCCAAGAACAAAGAGGACTACTTCTATATCTAGCAACGACGAAGTAAGCCCTTAGTCACCAATACCCAAAGCATATCACAAGCATAACAAAATGTTTATGGAATCTTTGATTTATAGGAGGAATACCGCACCAAAGTGGCGACTCTTGAACAGCAAGTGGCGTGTCTCGAAGATGAGCTCTGCGAATCCCGTCTTAACGCATCCAAACTTAATACAGAACTGATCAGTGAAAAGTCATCCGCGGAAGTGCGTTTGGCTGAAATGCAGTCCAAGCTCAATGAGGTAAGTGTCATGAAATAAAATCATATCATCGATCATGTTAAACACAATTATGTGAAACACTGCTGTTACTGTTATCATTTTGTATCTGTAGTACGAAGAGGAAAGATTACTATCATCTGGACGTGCTCGGATAGCTGGTTTAGCAACTCGCATGGAGCTCGCGTGGCATAAGGAGAGAGACGAACAACAGCGGTTGTTACAAGAAACTTCTACCCTCGCTAGAGATCTGAGACAAACTTTGTTTGAGGTAATAATCGGAATAATTTAATTTTTATAAATTTACTGGCAATCGGATGGTATGATATGTATCAATCGGTAATTGTTTTTCAGGTGGAGCGTGAAAGAGATAAGGAGAGGCTAGACATGAAGAGACGGATAGATCAATTAAAGAGAACCACAGAAGAAGAGACTGAAGAAGCTAAGAAGAAGGTAACATGACTTGAAGGGTTGGTTGAAAAAGGTCATAAGCTTCCTGGGCTAGGATCTAAAATGATGTAATTTTTCTAAGGTAACGGAGTTACAATGCGACTTGTTGGAGCTTCGAGACGCACACGCCAAACTTCGCACGGCGAATGAGAAGCTGCGTCGCGACAAAGAGCGACACGACCGCGACAGAGACCAGAACAAGCTGCTTGTCGCGTCGCTCAAGCGAGCACAACAGGTAAACCAGCTTTGGCAAACGTAGCTTTTTAAAGAAGTTTAAGTACCTATAACGTTAATATAAACTAAAAACTGATCGCATGTTACAGGAGGACGATAAGATCATAACGCAGTTGCTGGAAACAATAGAAGACGTCATGAAACAGAGCCCGGATCTCTTCCGCAGCGAGCCGGTCAAACCAGAAAAGAGCCTGATGACTCCTACACCGCCGAGAAGAAACAGGGTAATTTAATTGTTCCTTCAAAGACCAGTTGTATTTTCAAGAGACTCTTGTATTAGGTCCTATTATCATCTCAAAGTTTGAATTACTAAGCAAGACGTAAACTCTCATGCTAACAGGAATAGCCTGAAACTTGTAGTCCATTGTGAAGTGAAAGTTATGCTGAAGCATTTGGCGTTTCATAGTCGATATGATTTCCGCGGCCTTTTGGAACCCTCGTAACATCTGTCTTTGTGCTTAGTAGTACGTTTGTCGTTTGCAGTCATCGAAATCGCGGTCCCGGTCAGCGACGCCAGAAAGCGCGGAACAGACCAGCAAAGAAGCAGCTGCAGCGACCGCGGCGCGCCTGCGCCGACTAACGGACGAACTGCGAGCGTCGCGCATTGCCGAGCGACAACGCCGGCAGCAGGCTAACCAACGACGGTAGGTTTGATTCAAGAAAAAAACAAAAAGGGAAAAACACCTAAAAGTTCCGTTTCATAAGTTTTGAAACTGTCGAAAAAACTGGTTGACTCCAAGATAAGCTCTTATTCCATATATAAATCATAAAGGAGAATCAATGGAATGCTTTTAAGAGAATTCAAAATTCAGCTCTCACTTGAAATATGGTATTTGAATTTACGATTAATTCTTGTAGCGCTATGTCAACGGAACCGCGAGACACGCTGTCAGTTACGCCAACCTCGCGTACACCGTCCCGGGCCCCATCACTCAAGAAGCGATCTATTTCCTTGGAACAGACCACCAAGGATCAGGTAAAAGGCACTATCAATAATGACAAATACATTATACATAGAGATAAGTCTAAGTCTATGTAAGTATTGACAGTTTACATTTTTTTTTTCAGAGTGTAATATGGAAAACGATGGACGATGGCAGTGTATCGTCGATGCAGTCTCTGGATGGCGATGGAGACGGTCGTCTCTTCACAATGCAGCGCGATGCTAGTCTTGACAGGTTTGGTCAATGATCAATCCTTGTTTTTTAATAAAAATAAATGTTATTTTTCAAGTATATGGTTTGTAATAATATAATATTGTCGTGTTCTGTTTCAGCCGGTTGTCGGGTGGCTCAGCTCAGAGCGAAGTGTTGCCAACAGAAAAGAAGAAAAAGAAGAGTATATTTGGCAAACTAAAGAAGTTGACAAAATCGCGATCCATTGACGACCAGGCCGACCCCGAAATTGTGGAGTTCAGACCTATCGGTACTGTTTCCCAGGTATGCTTTTGTGTCTTGGGGCAAAACGTCATTTTATTGCTCATCATTTTTAACAATCACTTACAATTTTAGGGCTCCGATTCAGATATGAGTGCGGCGGGAAGCAAGCGAGACTTGCGCGGTCGTTTATCAGATATGTTCAGCAGAAAAGGGCAAATGTCACGCGGCAATAGGTAAGCCACATTATAATGTTGAGCTCCACTTAAAAAATAAATACGACCGGGAAAACTCTTTAGTCATTGATTTAGTTGTATTATATTACATGTATGAAACATTAGAATTCGGTCAGTACAGTGTCTAATGACCGATAATAATTAGTCAGCAGCCAAAAGTAACTATGAGTTTCTTTATCTGATTGTAGCAAAGAGCAGAGTCCAGAGCGGCCGGCTAGCGCGCTAGGCATAACAACGCGTCCCATACTGCGGAACTCAAGCTCAAACACTTTACAACGTGCTTCGCCTGCCAAACCAGTATGATGCCTTATAGCTGGGGTGCTATTGCAAAATACCTTGCACATTTTGACTATGCGCTGAAACTTGGCACAGTTGTTCCCTAGGTGGCCCTTAGTGGATTAAGACCGGGAGCCATCGACAGCCACCTCGCGGGTAGTGGGGGGAGGGGGGGGGGGGAAGTTTGGTTCCGCCGCGCTTCGGTTTGAGCCATATTCCTCTAAAACCATACTAGGGTAAGCGTGCTATCATTTTTGGCTAAATTAAGGATGGCGGATCCATTTCTGGGACTAAAATAATGCACTTTCTAACAAAAAAATAAATAAAATAGAAAAATCTAAAAATCATGAACAAGTTTTATTCATACTTACCTCTCTTTTTTTAAAACCACTACAGATATCGCAAAACAAAAAATACAGTCATAAAGCCACACTTATCTTAACTCTAAAAATATATAGTTTACTATATAAATATTGTAACAAACGACAGATAAAAAATAATATCACGCGCGGGTCAAGGTGATCTCAATGCGCGGTTCAAATGTTTCGTCCGTGAAGTAGGGGTTAGGTACTGTTTTAACCATACGACATAGCAATTTCTGCTAATGTTACATAACAAGTGTTCTTAAAACACGAGTACGGTTCGAGTAAGGCGAATTTCACAATAAGATCACACGAGTGTTTTAAGGTCTAATTAGCCATGCTAACTTTTTATATATGTATGGAAATCTCAAAACCATTTCGAGAAACAAGCTTTCGGTACAGTTTCTGTATATCAGATTTAAAAAAGTCTTACATTATTAAGATATTCGTTGAAATGTTTTGACCTTCAAATGACCTTTCTGTGAGTCAACAAACGCTTAATGGATAATGATTCCTTTGGTTTATTGAAAAAAAAACGACTGACGTCTGTCTAGACTATATCAAACACAAACTCAAACTTGACATTGACGTGTCATTTCGTTTTGTAGTTTGTTTATTTGTTATAGCACAAAGAGTAAAACCAGCAGCATTTTATCCTCTAACGGCACTGAAAATTGCAAAAAGGACGGCTAATTTCGAAAAAGCCGACTCTCGCAATTTGCCATAAGTGGACAATGTCATGATACTGGAGTTCATGACGAATTCTAGCAACCACAACATCGCTGAAATAAGAGGAGCTAAAGCGAAATAAAACAATATTATAAAAATAAATACAATCTAATTTATTAATTTATTCGTGTACTCAATGGTCAACACTTTATTGTTAAACCATTGTGTAAAAGTAATGTGTTTGTTTTAAATAGGTACATACATTTAAATGATCTTCACAACAAAACTGCAAATAGTTCTTGAAGTATTTTTGCTTGACTTCATGACACCATTCCTCTCGCCGTCATTCTGGGAATGGTACAAATAACAAACCCGGGTTATCCCTGTTGTTATTCGGACATAAAGAGACGAAACCGTCGTAGCCTTCCATTTCAAACAAGTTCAGTTAGTGTTAGTGATTTAAATTTTTTTTGAGGTTAGCCGTCCGCAGTGACGTTAACACCTTGACGTTGACTTTACCATAGACTTTACTGTATTTTTTTTGTGCAGGCGAAGACTACATTATCCATTATGCGTTTGATGACGTCACGTCAGCAATAAATTAATATTTATTTTTAATGTAGATAGGATTCATTAAATATGAAAATACCGAAATTAGTTTCTTATAATGGTCCATATTTGTCAAATAAATTATAAAAACCATACAACAAAAATATGAAGCATGACCAATTATGCAGATTTGCGTACATTAGGTACTTTATCTACACACATTATAAGTACCTACTCTAACATGGGTTCAGAAGCCGAAGGCATAACAAACATGTCACGAATTTGACTGTCTTTTATTATCATAGACAAATATACCGAGCTGGCAATTGCACCTGCCGCGGCACTGTTTCTTACACTCGCATCTGACTATTTCTAAGCAAGTTTCAGCAGCTACAGGCAGGTCAGTCCTTGAAGGCTTCCAATCTTCATGAACACTTTCGTCCACCTCCATATAGGACAGGGTAGATTTTGAGCCGCTGTTGACTGATCCCATACATACCCTGATACATGACTCGTAAAAAATACAGATATAAAGCAGCTTTGGTCGGTGGAATGTGGTCTAACTCCCGGTCCTTCTTTGTAAATAAATATTTACGGCACTTGTTTACTGTAGTTAAGTACACTTGTTTACTGTAAGTACCTATACTTATAATGTGTGTGTAGATAAAGTACCTAATGTACGCAAATCTGCATAATTAGACCTTAAAACACTCGTGTGATCTTATTATGAAATTCGCCTTCGGCTCGTTTCATAAAACCATACTCGTGTTTTAAGGACACTTATTACGTAACATTAGCATAATAGTAGTTTATGCAACTGCTACATAATGAGGGTCCTTAAAACTCGAGTGTGTTTTTATGAAACGAGGCGAAGCTGAGCCTAATTATGTGGAGTTGCATACATTACTTTATCTACACACATATTATAAGTACTCTAAGATGGGTTCAGAAGCCGAAGGCATGTATCATACCCATACCTGTCACGAATTTGACCTTTTTTTTTTTAATCATAGACAAACATACCGAGCTGACGTTTCGTAAACTGTTTTTTTTTTGTAAAAAAAAATCAATATCACATTATTAATTATAAATGTCGGACTGAACTCGACTTATATACGCGAGTGATCCGTTTTATTTCACTATGATTGTAAATTACGTTGGTCGTCAAATTCGAAAAATTGGATTCGATATCGAAAAGTCACTATTACTTTACTGCAGGACCTGCTGGTTAGGTGGTTGGCGGCGGAGGCGACGATGTACTGCAATGCTGGTCATTTTCTACGGTTTCTGAACTAATTATAGAGGACTTATGATATGTGTGTAGATAAATTACTATTTCGTATGGTTAAAACAGTACCTAACCCCTACTTCACGGACGAAACAGTTGAACCGCGCATTGAGATCACCTTGACCCGCGCGTGATATTATTTTTTATCTGTCGTTTCTTACAATATTTATATAGTAAAATATATATTTTTAGAGTTAAAATAAGTGTGGCTTTATGACTGTATTTTTTGTTTTGCGATATCTGTTGTGGTTTTAAAAAAAGAGAGATAAGTATGAATAAAACTTGTTCATGATTTTTAGATTTTTCTATTTTATTTTTTTTTTGTTAGAAAGTGCATTATTTTAGTCCCAGAAATGGATCCGCCATCCTTAATTTAGCCAAAAATGATAGCACACTTGCCCTAGTATGGTTTTAGAGGAATATGGCTCAAACCGAAGCGCGGCGGAACCAAACTTCCCCCCCCCCCCCCCCTCCCCCCACTACCCGCGAGGTGGCTGTCGATGGCTCCCGGTCTTAATCCACTAAGGGCCACCTAGGGAACCACTGTGCCAAGTTTCAGCGCATAGTCAAAATGTGCAAGGTTCCCATACAACAGATCACACTAGCACCCCAGCTATTAACTTAAACTTTCGTATTTTTTACTCATAGCACTTAGAATAGGAAGTTTAAAATAGTCTTGTAATCGTATATACATATAAGATTGTTTTTTTTCACAAATCTGCTCACTTGTTGTTAGTTAAACGACATAAAAAAACAAGTGGACATAGTATCTTGTTGTAAGGTTTGTTTTATTTTTGCAGAATGATGCCCAGAACATACGGGGTGCAAGTGCAACACCCGCTGCGAAGAGGAAAGGGAAATAACTGATACTTTAAATGTTTCGCATCACTCTTCTGTATTTATCCTTTCTCCTTTGATTTTCCACATAGCATGTAATATCACAATACATATCAGTAATAACATTGCATATCTACCGATGAGATGATACCGTATACATATGAACTAATGAACCATTAAAATTAGTCAGTTTTTGGTAACATGCACAAATTCTTGTATCGTCGGCCGAACTTATACCGGGACCGGGTCACAATAAAATATTAAGTCTTCATTGTTGGCAAATATTACAGTTATTAAAGGTTAATTAACATAATCAAAAATTAAAGTATATTATTTAAACGTGTCCAAAGAAATAATTATAATGTTATCTGTTTCGATAGCTATGCAATAGTATCGGCGTCACAATATACATAATACAGTGACCGCTCAACAATTTCCTACATCCTAAGTGAGCATTGTAAGCATCCCTTCCTCAGACGCGTGCGATTCACGTAGGGAAGTTAGCAAGTTTGTAGTTATCTGCTGTAATTATACAATAAAAATGTCTGTTGCAACTGTTGTCTTAATGCCGTTTAATTAAGTATACATGATAAGTTTACAACCAATAGTTGAAATACGTAGTGCAATTTAAAATACTTGCATACTTCGTGGTACGAAAGTTTATGCGTAATTTAATTATTGAAGCGACCTTATTCTGTTAACTGTAACTCCATATCAATGCGCTAGCTATTCTAACTAATATAAGACGAGGAATGAAAAAAATAAATATGCGAGCTAGTATTATTAGAAATCTATTCAATTTAATTTTTTACAACAGGCGTGGTGTATAATGGTGGTATAAAAACCGAATAACGAAACATAATAAAAATAAATTCAAACCTCGGCGAGGTGTTAACTAGAAGAGGAAATGCTTGACGGCGCAAGGCGGCTAGCTCTGGTCCATCAGGTTGGAGTCCACGCCCGAGGCACCTGAGGAGTCTTTCAGGATGGACTCGAAGATAGGCTGCAGGTCGGGGAACGACTTAATCTGCGTCACGAAGTCCATCAGGTGGGGGTTTTTATCTAAAAAAAAGACCAAAATTGCAAAAGTTAAGCATTAATTTCATTGTGAAAATAATGAAAATAAGTTCGATACATTAGCTTTTTGGGGTTTGTCCACTGATAAGCCGTATTTGTACACGGTACAAGAACGACTTGAAGATAGAGTAGAATCTAAATCGTAATAAGTATATAATCCCTTCCCTGGACCTAAAAATACCTTGACACTTCATAATTTGGAGCGAGTCAAAATCGCAAAAGTTACAACACGTTCTTGTAGACGTGATCACACCAGCTGGCATTGGAAACGCCTTACATCAAACGCGTAAATACCGCGTCAGAGTATTTTTCACTTCGATGTAGTGGATCCTTAAAAAACATGCCAAGCCTATTAATGCGTACCTACGTACATCTTAGTACGAGGACAGGCCCTTAGGTTCTAAGAACAGCAAAGTGATAATGATACGCACCAGCCTCTGGTATATGCAGCAGCGCGGCGGCGGCGCGCAGGGCGGACCGCTTGAGCTCGTCTTGTTTCTCGTACTCCTGTTTCACGGAGTTGGCCTTCACTTTCATGGTGCAGGTCGCGCGAAGCGGCTCTACTAGGCTCTCGAGCCCTAAAATTATCAGAAATATGTGTAAAGGTAATGTACAAAATGTAGAACAGAAAGAAAGATATCTTTGTATGATCAAACAAAAAACACAATTGTTCAGATATAATACTCGATCAGTCACATTCGTGCGAGTACGTGAACCGTGACCATAAGGTTTGAAATAGTTTTTGACATCGTGCATGAGTAATTGAGTATAATCGTAAACTGGCTACTTGGGTAACGGCGATCGTTCATTGTCATGTGCAACGCACTCAGAAGAAGTCAGATACTCATTCGCAAACTTAGGGGATATACGGGAGACTATGTGAAGTTGCGAGGCTCGCGCACTTTGCTGTCCGTCAAAGAAACCGACTCAGCTTAGGAGACCGCGGCCGCAGTAAGAACTGGCATAATTATTAGCAAAAGTAGTAATAGACTTGCTCACGGTTGGACTTGGTCACGGTTCACGTACTCGCACGAATGTGACTGATCGACACAAAGATTATCAACGGCCAATTGCGATTTTCCTCTTCAGGTATAACTTACTCTGCAACACAACAGCAGGGCACAGCTGCGCCAGCCTCGCGCACATAAGATAGGTGAGCATCTTGATGTCGTAATGGTCCCGGAGCCCGTCTTCCACGTGCCGCAGGAACTCGAACACGTCGAGCCGGTCCAGGCACGTGCCGAGCAGCGTGTACATGCACTCGAACGCGGCCTTGCGGAGGTCGAGGCCGTCGTCCACGGAGTGCTTGAATGGGCCCATTTCTACCTCGCGGATTAGTTCTTTCTGTGGGAAGGAAGGGGAAAAAGTTTAAACTGATCAACATCACCATATCAGATACTCAGATGGCCATGACGATTTTTACGTCACTAATAAAGTCTGCTTCTTTAATTTATCAACACAATGACATCGACCAACGCCCAGCTCTACGGGTAGTTATAAATTTACACGCATACACAAGAATTTATTGTAATTAGACTGAGTGGTGGTTCCTTGTAAATGTTTGCGTGCGATGGTTAAGTCTAAATTATTGATTAGCTAGGGAGGTAAATGGAACACTTCATTATTTTGTGCTCTAACGTGCTCGGTATTTTTGCCCCATTTCTTCAAAACCGACAATGTTATGCCCTATAAATAAATATCATGGGACAATTGACACCAATTGACCTAGTCCCAAATTAAGCAGAGCTTGTGTTATGGGTACTAGACAACGGATAAACATACTTATATAGATAAATACATACTTACATACTTAGTAAACATCCAAGACCCAAGAACAAACATTCGTATTCATCATACAAACATCTGCCCCGACCGAGATTCGAACCCGGGACCTCAAGCTTCATAGTCAGGGTCTCTAACCACTAGGCTATCCGGCTATGTTTGAATTGACAGTAGGCACATCCTCACGTATCGGCTCTATGGATCAGTACGCTTGCCTTGACTTTGGTCTCGCTGTAGATGGTGGGCAGCACGGCGGGCAGCAGGTCGCGCACGAGCGACGGCTTGTTGTGCGCGGCGGAGTTGAACGCCACCAGCGCCACGCGCCGCACGCCCAGCGAAGGGTCGCGCAGCGGCACCAGCAGCTCCGACATGCACAAGCGCAGCAGCGGGTCGATCGCTTGCGGCTGCAATACGATTAACCGGACATTATACTCGATAAAACATTTATTTCACTATGATTGAGTCTCACTGTAGTTTTATGCTAAAACCGAAAATTAGCTTAAAACTGAACAAAACTTACATACTTAATGATTTCAAAGAGGACATAGTACTGCCTATAATTTTGGAGATAACAACTTAACATCAGAATCAGACAGTAATGATATTAATACTAGCTTCTGTATGATGATCACATGTTGTACGTTGCTTCAGTTAAAGGTTTGCACCTTCCAATTTCTGGATTTCAAGTTTGAACGTAAGTAGCATAGCGATTGTAAAAAAAAAAACATTTTAGAGAGATTGCTAATGAAATCGATATTTATGCGGAGGAAATAACCTACCCAACTTAAAATTAAAAACAGAAAACCCGACAGCAATTCTGGGAAACAAAATACCCTATGTCACTTCCACAACTGAGACGAATCCAATGACACCTCATACGTTGAAATCCGTCAAACGGTTTGGGCTGTAGAGCATGCCAAAGAATTAGATATACATACGCTCGAAAAACATAACCCTCCTCGGGCAGTCGGTTAAAAAGCCGTTAAGTACTAAATTTACGTCAACACTCTACTAGTTGAGGGGAAACCGATGAGAGTGGATCGTGTCGTTAATTGAATTTGCTTAATGTTGTTTGGTGGATAATAAAGATAGTGTATTATACAACAAATTAACGTGACAGTGCCCAGCAAATGAAGAATTCAAATGAAAACGCGTATTCCCTCTGTTTATGACCCCCAAGTATCCGCCGGCTGCTGCTCGCCGTAGCTCGCCGTAAAGTACACTATTTTTTTACGGAAGGCATGAGCAGCTGACAGGACGTGACTGAACAGACTGACAACTCTCACGGTGACAGGGCTTTAATATAAGTACAGAAATTTACAAAACACATCAGACATGGCTGTATGGACTCAGTTTCTTTGCCTATCCCTTATGGGATGAATAAAAAAAAATCTACTAGTTGATTACCTGATCGGATATAGTGAACTTAACAGCAGTAACGGCAGTTGTTCTAGTAAGAGGTTCAGGCGACTTCAGGAATTCCTTGAGATGTGGCAGTAAGCTCTGAGGTTCTAGCAAGCACAATTTTCCTAAGCACTCGGCGACCTGAAAAAAGAAATATCCTTACGAACATATTCCAATAAACTGAAGTGAGTATTTCATGGGAGTTCTTTTATAAAGATACTTACGACATTACGAGATCCTTCCTCCGCGCATTGGCAGTGTTTCGAAAGTTGAACCCAGATTTCGGGTATAAAAGGTCTCAGGGCTTCTACGCCTTCTGGGGTACACGATTCGCAGGAAATTATCTGCAAAATTAAAACATAATCTCATAAAAAAATCACTTTTCAAATTACAAAAATACCAACAACTACAACAACTATGAACAACTTTCTTTGCTTAGATTTCATTCATTATGAGGTTGTACCAATATGAAAAAAATACTATTAAAGTCTAACCTAAGAACTTACCTCTCTAAGCGAATGCAGAAGTAAATATTGTCGTTTGGGCTGAGCCTCGATTTCACCCAGGATGAAGGGTAGAAATTCGGGCAAGTTGCCGACTGCCACGGAGCCGAGAGCGTAACTCGCGGCAGATTTGACTTCCTCGGAAGACGGGGTGAATGAACTCAGTAGAACCTCCTTCAGGTTCGGAATGGAGCTCAAGTCTCTGTTAAGTTACGAGAAAAGGAAAGTGCCATGAAATTGAAGTTTTAGAAAAATTACTATAACTATCTCACACGGAAATTATCAGAGATCCTGACTATTGATTTCGTAGAATCCTGAAATATTCCTCAGTGTCTGGTGTCAAGTCTATAATCTCAAATCTCAACAATCTACTTTAGAATAGAACCCGAGACTACACAACTAACACTATAGGCCGTGTTTTATAAAGCTACAATTTACATGTACATGCTTCGCCATGTTCGTCACTCCTTAACCTTTCTTCCCAAACTGTAATCGGTTTGTCGAGCTACATAGCCTGCCCATTGACACTTCAATTTGTCGATTCTCTGAGCTATATCGGGGACTTGCATTCACTTACAGATTTACTTATTTCTGATTTGGTCATATAAATAAACCCCAATTATAGTTCTTCCCTCACCATGCTGAGTGACCTTGAACTTGTGTATAAGGCAAATAGTTAGGGACAGCTGCGTATCATTTTCAGCAGTACTTACAGGTACAGACAGCGTCAGAGAAAACGACCCCCTCTGGTCACATGACACATGAAAGCGTCTGGGACATGAAAGCGTTCAAGTTTTTTGTCGGCTAACGCAGTAAGCAAGTTGGTCTAGTGGTTAGCGATCGGCCCTCTCGTGACAAGTGAGGTCTTGAGTTCTAATCCACTTCTACGAAGACTTTTTGTTTTATTTTTTCGTAGTATTTTCCTGACCATTTAGTTAAGTAAGTAAAAAAAAAGGTTAAAAAAGTTTTGCTCATTGATATAGTATTTTTTTTTTTGCCACACTAGAATTGATACAATACAATCTACGTAGGTTTGAGTGAGACAAGAGAACCATAGTAATAATATCCGAATTGTAATTTTTTTTACCCGACTGCGTTTTATTATTATTCCACGAACGGGCAACTAATATTATTAACTATTTTTAGATTCAATATTCGCATTGCAAGTCACATTCACAGTCTTCGCCAAGCGGTCCGTGACAGCTTACAAAAATACCAAATGTCACATTTTTTTCTAATTGGATTGGAATCGAACTCGATTCACTGCAACAAGTGCCATGTCGTATGATTCAATCTGCCGCTAGGCCAGTTGAACACATGACATTGGCTGCAAATTTTATAGTTGCTTGTTGCGTGCCATTACAATTCAGTATACGCCAGGCGGCAAATCAAATGCAATCTTATTGCACAGCAAATAGCGACTTTCAAAGAAGCACCGACTGAGATATTGCTATAATATAATAAGTTCTAACGTTGTTTTTCATATTGAGACTTTGAGGGTAAACACTTATGGCAGATATTTCCTTAATCTTCGCATACTTGTCCGGCTTATGCGTAGATATAGATAGTTAGATTGTGTTTATTGCCGATTACTGCACTACCGCAATTTTATTATGAATCTCATTTACTAAACTGAGGGTAGGTAATCTTTATATGACTTTACAAATCGTTACGTTTCGTGTCGATCTCCTTGTGTAAATCTTCACGTCGTAATATTATCCAATTTGTTATGTTCTCGATTTTTTTTATTATAGTTCGATTAACAACTTTTTTGAAGACTAAAATTATTGTTCTCTGGGAACAAAAACAATCTGTAAAGAAAATAGCACGAGATATGTAGTGGGCATAACGGTAATATTTACTTTATATGCTTATACATTCATTGTTGCAATATTTCTTACAAATTGCACTATTTATGTATTACTATTTATGCCATTATTTTCTTATTTACGGAGAAAAACAGTTCGTAGATGGATACAATAAGTTATCAAGCGACGGGTGATATGTAATGTGATCGCCAAAAGGCCCTTATTGCCCCTCGCTATGGCTTACACCGATGAAGAAGAGCTCACACCGTAATACAGTGCAAGTTCACTCAGTGTAAATGCAAGTCCCTTCAAATCTATACGCTCAAGTGCTGAAACTTTTGAGATGCCTCTAAGCACAATGCGACGGCATCTACACGCGGCGAACATCCATACTTAATTATAAACCCCCAGAAAAAAATTTATTCAATATTTAAATTTCGACGGGAGAAACGAAATGGTTATATTTACTAATTTTTAATCAATAATAGACAAACCTTTATTAATATTATCAATCAGGCTACCCTTGTTTACGAGTATTCATGTGTTAATGATGAACCATGTGATGAGCCATATTGTTTTTAATGTTGTGTTAGAAGTGTTGTGAAAATGTGATAAAAGAGAAATATATAAATTGCTATACTATAATAGTTTAGCATGTTGGTTCTTTCTCAGTGATTCACAGGCACAATTAGCTAATGTTAGCAGCTTAAATAAATGTTGTAACTATGTTTCTAGAAATACCTATAAGCGAAACGTGAGTCATGTATCCATTTGTTTTGTCAGTAAATTTTGTTCGGTTCAAAACCTAAGTAAATATTTTAACACATATAGAAAACTGTATACTGAACCAGGAATCTATGGATTAAAGTCCTACAAATGTAAATAAATAAACAAATATTGTGTTTGTAACATGCCTATCTTTTCTTGTATTGTATACCTCATACCTACTTTAGCAAAGAGCTCTTAAATAATAATCAATGATTAAATAATGGAAACAAAAATAAATGAAAATAATCGATTTATTGATTATTTTTGTTTTTATTTTTATGAAACATTCATAGAATGAAATTCAACATACAATGACAATGCAAAGAAAAATTCGTTAAGCAGCTGGACTTGAACCAGCAACCTCGGTAATCCGTACCACGCTCCACCAATTAAGCTATACTTAACGTTGGTGTACCTAACGAATTTTTCAATGCCTTGTGTCATATTTTTATTTGGAAGATCTCTCCTGGTACGTGGTGGCGTGGTACGGATTATCGAGGTTGCTGGTTCAAGTCCAGCTGCTTAACGAATTTTTCTTTGCATTGTCATTGTATGTTGAATTTCATTCTATGAATGTTTCCTAAAAATAAAAACAAAAATAATCAATAAATCGATTATTTTCATTGATTCAGAAAATAGCTCCATCTCTTGCCACTAATGCGTAACTGTAGAAGTTCCGTAGTGGGTGAGCTGCTTGATTAAGCTACTCATAGATGGCGCTGAGGAGAGATCTTCCAAATAAAAATATGACACAAGGCATTGAAAAATTCGTTAGGTACACCAACGTTAAGTATAGCTTAATTGGTGGAGCGTGGTACGGATTACCGAGGTTGCTGGTTCAAGTCCAGCTGCTTAACGAATTTTTCTTTGCATTGTCATTGTATGTTGAATTTCATTCTATGAATGTTTCATAAAAATAAAAACAAAAATAATCAATAAATCGATTATTTTCATTGATTCAGAAAATAGCTCCATCTCTTGCCACTAATGCGTAACTGTAGAAGTTCCGTAGTGGGTGAGCTGCTTGATTAAGCTACTCATAGATGGCGCTGAGGAGAGATCTTCCAAATAAAAATATGACACAAGGCATTGAAAAATTCGTTAGGTACACCAACGTTAAGTATAGCTTAATTGGTGGAGCGTGGTACGGATTACCGAGGTTGCTGGTTCAAGTCCAGCTGCTTAACGAATTTTTCTTTGCATTGTCATTGTATGTTGAACAAAAATAAAAGCAAAAAGTTACATGTCGTAGATTCGAACCGGGGACCTCAGTACTGCGAGGCCGAACCGCTAGACCAACTTGCTTACTGCATCAGCGGGCAAAAAACTTGTACGCTTTCATGTCATTACCAGAGGGGGGGTCGTTTTCTCTGACGCGTACTGTACTATAAAAAAAATTATCTACACACATATCATAATATCTCTATAATGCGTTCAGAAACCGTAGAAAATGACCAGCATTGCAGTACATCGTCGCCTTCTCGCCGACAGCGCCAGCCCCAGCACCACCACCACCACCTCCAGTAAAGTAATAGTCATTACGACATCGAATTCGATGTCGTAATGACTTTTCGATACCGAGTTCGATGTTTCAAATTTGAAAACCAACGTAATTTATAATCATAGTGAAATAAAACGGATCACTCACGTATATAAGTCAGGTTCAGTCCGACATGTATAAATAATAATGTGATAATTTTTTTTACAATAAAAAAACTGTCAAATTCGTGACAGGTATGGGTATGATATATGCCTTCGGCTTCTGAACCCATCTTAGAGTACTTATAATATGTGTGTAGATAAAGTAATGTATGCAACTCCACATAATTAGGCCTTAAAACACTCATTATGTAGCAGTTGCATAAACTACTATAGGACTTAATCACGACATAAAATGTAAATGTTACTAGTTACAGGTGGCGGCCGATCTCGGCGACGGCGAGCAGCGCGAACATGTGGTGCGCGTCGGAGGGCGGCTGCGAGGCGTCGCGCAGGAACCCGCGCACCACGTCCAGCGCGTCCGCGCCGCCCTCCGTCACCACCGCCGCCACGCACTTCGCCAGCGAGTGGAACGCCTGCACAAGGGAGTTATGCTTGCGGAAAATTGCCTAGTACCCGCGGGGTAGGAATAAACGAATTCTACGCAGACGAAGTTGCGGGTGCGCACAGTGCAAGTTAAATAAAAGCTTGAAACAAAAAAGGCTAAACTGGATGCAAGAATAGAGAGATGAAGATGCATGAAAAGTGGAACATGATATGGATAGATTGATAAAGTAAGTATCTGTTTAGATACGTGGGGACCGCGAGGCTCCAGAGTCGCGATATTCCCATGCCAATCATTATTTAAATAAAAAAGTCTGTTTGAATGCGCGCGGTTAATGTCAGAACGGTTTAGTACATTTTCAGTTGGGAGCTAGCAGATTCTGAGAGCGCGCGATTCCCGCGTACCGAAATAGGCCTGAAAGCGTGTCCATGATGAGATGATGTGGGCTATACCTGTACCTGTTTGATGTGGTGCGCGGTGGCGTTGTGCTCGTGCACGCGGTGCACGGGAGCCACCAGCAGCGCCAGCAGCTCGCGGCGCGAGCAGCCCGCCACGTCCGCCGCCACCAGCGCGCTCAGCACGCCCAGCATCGCCTTCAGCGCGCCGCCTACACAACACGCGTTTGTCAATAGTAGTGCATAAAACGAGACGTTGGCGAAGGTGAATTAATCTAGATTGACATGGGTTTGATGAACGAATTATACAATCCGTTTCATCCGCTATCTTGGATTCAAAAAAAAACTACAAATTCGAGGTGACTGCATCCAGATCTCATGAAATCGAAATCCACGACCGGTTTTTGCGTAAAAAAAATCATCACAGACATTGTGGCAAATTGTGTGCGTGGCTGTTGGCCTAACTTAGCTTGTTCTAGAAGACCGACTAAAGAAACGAAGTAATAGGTTTACTCTATAAGGTACAATAGTTTGAGTGACTGTTTGGCCCTCGCTCGGTCAATAATTTCCCAAATCGTGGTCTTATTCAATTTTATTTAAAACTACGATTACTACGATTTGAGACACTTTCAGGGCCGCAGGTGGTAAGACACACACAGGGGAGGGGGGGGGGGGGGGGGGGGGGCACTTTATTAACATTAACTTCCCCATACATAGAAACTAATTCAGGTTAAAGACATTTTATTTTTCTCAAAAGAACAATAGTTCACTTACAGAGAACAGACAATTTACAAAAACTGTGCAAGACCGCGTCAAGCTTTAAACTTACACCCATTTGTTAGCACCTGGTTAATTGTTAGTTTGCTAGTAAGATAATTTTCATATCTATACTAAGTACAATAAAGTTTATAATTTGTTTACTTTTCCTTAAAAGTGGGTAGCTATAGCCACTTACTCGAAGACTGTAACATCGGCACTTCGGCACAAAGAGTATGAATAAAACTTACTCAGGGTGTCAGTATGAAATTGAGGTAGTAATATTAGTATCATAAAACAAAAAAAAAACTAAACAAAAAAAAAAAAACACTTGCTAAGATTACAAAATTCCCATAGGAAAATCTTGCTTTCCCTTCCATTGAAATCTAATTTGGCTGAACTATGTGTGTCAAAATAGTCTAGTACATATAGTAAAATGTTACCTTGCAGCAGCGGCGACTTGGCCAGCGCGAGTATGTTGGGCGTGAGCGCGGCGCGCGCGTCGGCCGTCAGCGCGGCCGGGCAGCGCAGGCAGGCGCCGCGGATCAGCGTTAGCGCCGTCTGCGCGCAGTGCAGGTCCGCCTCGCAAACTAGCGGCGGGACTTCTACTAGCACCTAACAAATTCATTATTTTCATCACTGACCCATTTAGAGTAGAATAGAAGTATTTGGCCCAATTCAAAGAATAGGTATTCCGCTCTCACCGCACCGACTTCATATTTGTGGTAGGCCATAAAACTGATGGCTTTATTTCTATTTTATGTCTTTTTGAAGGCGGTTTTACTTTTTGTTAAAAGATTTTTGTCGGTTTTAAATTATCTTTAAAATCACTGAGCAGTTTTACCGATTATTCCGATGTGTATGTGCAAACAAGACCAACACGACTCAAACGGGTACATTACTATTTTTTTAAATAAACCGTAAAATATCAATGTTTTGCGTTCGTGCTTAGATTTAGCTTTTTTTTTAATTGTGTAAAAAAACGACGGATTCACAACACAAAGTTTCGTTAAACTTATTCAGTTTATGTTACCTATGTTGGTTACGAAACATAAAATCAGACAAATAAAATCTACTGTGCAACAATAGAACCCCCACTTATCGATTACGAGACTATTTTAGCCAGTTATCACTCGTTATTCGTTTCCAATGGAATAATAGGGAGATCGGCATACGCCACGACATCGACACTACGAATAGGTGGCAAATACAAGTCGTCGCGTCAAGACACTTGAAATGCCAGGGGCGTTACTATTCGTAAAAAAAAGGAAAATTAAATCCATACTTGGATAGAAACTTAGCTTACCTTTCCAAGAAGTTCTATGCTAATATCATTACTGTAGTTATGCACCAACGTGTCAAGTAAAACAAGTGTCGACAATTTCAATGCTCTCTGGTTCTTCCTTAAGAATGTCCCTAAAATTGGCACAGCCTCTGACTGAAACAAAAAATTGGCATTTCTTAAACAGTTCTGGATATTAAAAGAACGACTAAGTACAACAGTGAGTATAAATTTATATGAGAAACTAGAGTCACTTACCAATATAGGCCTCAAGTCGATTCTTAAAGGCGACGAAGCGACTTTCGTTAAAGCTTTAACCGTAGTAAGGCGAGTTATTTCGTTCCGCAGACGTTCTAGGAATATCGGCAAACACACGGGAAGCTCATTCTGAAAGGAAAACAAAATATAAGCTCTTAGTATTACAACCGCACTTTGCACAGTGCAATTTGAGTGTGCGTCTCGCCGCAGCCGTCGCGGCTACATCGTGCAGAGGAAGGATTACGAATTAGTCCGAAACCCCCGAAGTCCCTTAAAGGGATAAGTTCGCTTACCACCTGTAGAGACCAGTTAACCTTCGGGCGATTGACAGGACATCAGAAAAAAGCTTCAATCCAAGCATAATAGGGGAATAGCCTTTGTTCTTTATATGCAGAGTGAACGACAAATGTCTTAACATTACCTTGAGCGCTCTTGTAAATTGAGTCCATATTCACCTGTAAATAGTCCCCGAAATGGCACAGCAGCTGTCCGCAGGTAGCGATGGCGCGCTCCTTGACCTCCTGGTCCATGTCGGTGGCGCGCAGGCGCACTAGCGTGCACTCGTACATGGGCAGGATGAACTGCTGCAGCTCTTCTGGCGGCGGTTCCACCACTACATCGGTATCGATCTCTTCGGGATTTTCTTTCATGTACATATCTACAAAAGAAGTCACCTTTAATTAAAACGGGGCTAGCAACTACATAGTTTTGTAAGTGTTCCGTGTTTCCTTATAAGGTACTAGCTGTTTTCCGCAACTTTGTCTGCCTAGAATTCGGTTACCGCTATCCCGCAAGAACAATACAATTTTCAAACGTGAACGCAACTGATAACGAACCATGCATTTATCGATAACTAGAATAGTCGATAAAACTTATGTTCAATCCCTTGTGAAGTTCGATTTCTTCTATGAAGTATTCCGCTCCTCGGTAATGACAACTTTCAACAGTCAATATCTCGGTACAATTCTAGACAGCTTCGATATAATTATCGCTATTCCACGGGAACTATACAACTTTAAAAAAATAAAAGTAGCCTATATTGTCCCTCAATGTTTAAACTATCTTCTCGTCAAATTTCATCAAGATTAATACACCGGTTCTTACGTGAAGAGGTAACAAACAGACAGAGAGACGGAAAGACTTTCGTTTTTGTAATATTAGTAAGTTAGTAAAAAAATATGGATGAATCCTAAAAGAGGCACAGATCCATTTGTAGGGTCCATCCAAACCTTTTGATACCTAATAAGGAAACTAGGATCTACGCGTCCTGGGACAAAATAATAAATGCAGTATCAATGGATTTAATTTGAGTTTGTCGAAATCACAGTATGTTAATAAAATTAAAACTAAGTCATTTGTTGAAATTAAAACAAAGCCAAAAATAAATTAGGTAGTTAACTTATATCAAAATAAATACATTTCACATTATCACTTTTTAAACAAGCTTTCGCAAATACTCATAAATAATCCGACCAAGTACTCATAAATAATCCGACCAAGTACTCATAAATAATCCGACCAAGAACTCATAAATAATCCGACCAAGAACTCATAAATAATCCAGCAAAGGGTTCTGTAGCCGTCACGAAAAAGTCCTTGCATATCTCATTTTAACAGGTGTTTTTTTACTACGACTAAATACTCGTATGCAAGTAATTTTTAAAAGTTTGTCAAATGGTCAACTCTGACAAAAATTTTGATGTTTTTCAATTTCATCACTGCATATGATATCACAAACTGTTTAATGATGTGAAAACCTAGTCCTAGATTAATTCAATAAATCGATCCATTTATTTATTAAATAAACCCATTAATTTAAGTGAATGACTAAAAAATGCGTCACGTTTCATTCGAAAAGTAATCTCAAATATTAGACTTAGATTTTCAAATAAGAATAAAATATATATGTAAATCAAGCCAATATAGCTGCAAAACGACACGAATAAACATACATACATATATCACGCCTCTATCCCACGGGGGTAGGCAAAAACTATGGCTTGTCACTTGCTACGATCCTTACACACCTCTTTAGCCTTCCGCCACATTCATACATTTCTTCATACACGCTCACACGAATAAAATACACGAAATCGAAATACAGATAAAGGTGGTATTGATCGAATGTAGTGGGGATGTTTCAACGAAATTGGTTTGTTTACATTGTCATCGAATTGGATTAGAATAAAAAAAACTTATATCCTCACCCAACGGCCGCATGACCTTAACCAGCGTCTGCAACACTCTCAGCGCCTCAGCCGTGACCTTGTAAAAGGGGTCGTGAACGCAGCCCAGCACCGCCGGCATCAGCGCCGCCACGTGGCCGCGCATCGCCGACACGGCGTGCCCGCGCACTAAGCACACGCAGAACACTAGCGTCTCGATCTTCATTGATGATGCCGTTCCTTTGTCACTGGTGAATATGAAGTTTAGTTAGAGTAGGATAGTGACGATATCTTCCGTTCCCCTCAGATTTCGACTTCAGCTTCCGCGACCTAATTAAGAATAGAGTTAGCTTATATGTATCTATAACCAATTTTGTCTGTGAAAGTACTGGGACATTGTAGAACCGCACTACAATAGGTACATTACTATTACTTACTTCAAGGCGCTTTTGAAAAACTCTGATCTGACGAACGTCGATGTCGAGCTAGACTCATCCGTACACACCGCGCGTCCATGCCGCTGAGCACTTGAGGTCGACGAGCCTTCGTTGCGCGTTTAACAGATGCGCCAACAGCCATGACTAGTTACAAAATTTACATCGAACGAGTGATCAGATCGGCGCCAACAAGCTTACAAGCTGATTTTCAGCACCCACAGTCCTACACAAGGTTACACTGTGTGTTTGAAAGAAAACCACCTAAAAAAAGCCAGCGGGAGGCAACATAAAAGTAATAAAAATATTCACGGGAGACATACCCGCACCCCCATCGTATTCACTCGTACAAAAAATACTCGTAGACTACTCCAAAAAAGTGAGATTATGAGCCCCCTGCCCCCTCAAACCTGGGCTGCGGCCGCGCCTGAAAAGCGGTATATTCATTACTCACGTGAGCGCGGGGGTGAGCGCGCGGATGACGCGGGCGGCGTGGTCGGCGAGGCAGCCGGGCGCAGCGGCCAGCAGCTCGCGCAGCAGCGCCAGCGCACAGCCGCGCGCGCGCACGCTGCGCCCGCGGATCACGCGCAGCGCGCCGCGCACCACGGAGCTCACCTGTGCATAAATACGTATGTTGTTCATTTTGTTTGTGTTTTCAGTAGCAACACGTTTGCCCGTGCCCAACGAAACTAAGCGTGAGTTGTACAAAGTTACTATAACACAGTGAACGCATATAAGACATGGAAGCAGTCTTTCCCTACAACGTATCGTTTATTAGCAGAACCAAAACTCGCACAAAGAAGACACACACAGCAGCAAAGTAACCATACATTAAACTATCCGTGCATTCAAAAATTAAATTAATACGCACCAATTTAGGTCGCTATTAGGATGTGCTTTGCTAGTTACACCATTTTATAAATACTCAAAGATTTGACCAGAAGGCCAGTAGCGTTTGTCAGCGTCCGGCAATGCGCACTCGCCATATGTGTTTGGTTCTCGGCATGACAGATTACGGCCATTATTGGTTCGCGCACCTGCTGCGATGTCAATGTCTGTTAGATGCGTGGACAACGTTATGCATGAGGGGACCAGTAACAAAAAACCTATTCTTGCACTATCTTAATAATTATAATATAATTATTATATAGCAAATTTAGAGTATTGTAAGATTTTACCTTTCAATAAAACCATGTATTGCTATTATAATTGATTTATTTGTCGTCCTTCTAATATTGCATTACAAGTTTTTATCACTGAAAAATCCTTAAACTTCTATATAACGTTTCCCTCCAAAAAACCATGCCGGCTTCCTTCTCTCTCGCTCCTTTTTTTAAGTTTGAGGCGGCACCGGGCCACTGCTTTTAGAGGTGTACGCAGTGTGGCTGACCATCGCCGCGTCGCGCTATTGGCTGACTGGCCAATTAACGCGTTGGCGGGCAAATTCAAATGCCTTAGCGGACCACTTACTTACTTAGTTTCCCGTGAGCATGTGTTTGGCCAGCCTGGGTTTGGACAACGTTCCGAATTTCCACTCGCTTTCGCCTGAAATCCAAATCTGTATCATAACAAATATATGCTGCTACATTATGCATAATGACATCCCTGTGGTAAGCAAGGAGATTTTTGAATTGTCAAGTAAATTGTGTACTTACATGTGAAAAGTGATTCCATTACCCATGGGACACTTGGGACAGTGATCCGTGTGATTTTTGCACAACTTCATGACACATGAAGGCGTTTTAAAACATAAATCTTATTTTTGGTAATTAAAATAAACTGTCAAAACAGCATCCGCCATTGCGGACTCGCGCAGCCTAACCTAACTGATCGGCGCGCAGGTACAGTTTGCAAGTCCCGCCCCCCGCGGTACAGTTTTCGTGGAGCCATTTTAAAGCGATAGGAATGCTTCCATGTCTTATATGCGTTCACTGCTATAACAATACCAATGACCGCAACCGACGATTTTGACAAATATTTCATAGCTTTTCTGTCAAATTAGTGTCAAAATCGTCGTATTGCTATTGCTATAGTAACTTGGCGCAACTAACACTAAGATCTCGAAATAACTCGATCCACTCCACACCACACCACTAATGCACCACCGCTATAGAGTTATTCGGAGGGGCTACTATATTGTACAATCAAGGGCAAAAATAAACATGTACATTAATAAAAAGCAAAACCGCCTTAAAAAAAAACCTTAGAAAAAAACCTAAAATAATCCTTTCACTTCAAGCCTAAAGGTTAATGGCCTAGCACTAAGTAGCAGAAATATGAAGTCGGTGCGGAGCAAGCGGAGTATTCTTTGAATTAAGCAATTATTCTTTCAACAAATCGATTATTTTCATTGATTCAGAAAATAGTTCCATGTCTTGCCACTAATGCGTAACTGTAGAAGTTCCGTAGTGGGTGAGCCGCTTGATTAAGCTACGCATAGATGGCGCTGAGGAGAGATCTTCCAAATAAAAATATGACACAAGGCATTGAAAAATTCGTTAGGTACACCAACGTTAAGTATAGCTTAATTGGTGGAGCGTGGTACGGATTACAGAGGTTGCTGGTTCAAGTCCAGCTGCTTAACGGATTTTTCTTTGCATTGTCATTGTATGTTGAATTTCATTCTATGATTGTTTCATAAAAATAAAAACAAAAATAATCAATAAATCGATTATTTTCATTGATTCAGAAAATAGTTCCATGTCTTGCCACTAATGCGTAACTGTAGAAGTTCCGTAGTGGGTGAGCCGCTTGATTAAGCTACTCATAGATGGCGCTGAGGAGAGATCTTCCAAATAAAAATATGACACAAGGCATTGAAAAATTCGTTAGGTACACCAACGTTAAGTATAGCTTAATTGGTGGAGCGTGGTATGGATTACCGAGGTTGCTGGTTCAAGTCCAGCTGCTTAACGGATTTTTCTTTGCATTGTCATTGTATGTTGAATTTCATTCTATGAATGTTTCATAAAAATAAAAACAAAAATAATCAATAAATCGATTATTTTCAATGATTCAGAAAATAGTTCTATGTCTTGCTACTAATGCGTAACTGTAGAAGTTCCGTAGTGGGTGAGCCGCTTGATTAAGCTACTCATAGATGGCGCTGAGGAGAGATCTTCCAAATAAAAATATGACACAAGGCATTGAAAAATTCGTTAGGTACACCAACGTTAAGTATAGCTTAATTGGTGGAGCGTGGTACGGATTACCGAGGTTGCTGGTTCAAGTCCAGCTGCTTAACGGATTTTTCTTTGCATTGTCATTGTATGTTGTATTATTTTAGGTTTTTTTCTAAGGTTTTTTTTTTAGGCGGTTTTACTTTTTTGTTAAAAGATTTTTATTTCACAATTTTATGTTGATTTAACATTTTCAGGATTATCCTCCAACTCCTAACCGTTAAGGAGTTGTACCTTCCATCATCAGCTCATCAACATGAGATCATAACTACCAGACGCAAATATTTGAATAGCCTTAGAAAATATAGGAAACACATAATACGTGCCTATAAAATTTAAGGGTTGCCCTCGATTTCCCTGGGATCCCATCATCAGATCATGACTTGGTGACAATGGGACCACCTCAGGAGTATACCCTTTCGAATAAAAAAATAATTTTGAAAATCGGTCGACAATTGACGGAGTAAGTAAACACTTAATTGTACAAAAAAAAACAGGATAAAACACAAGTTACAACAATCAAATTTGAGTACAAAGGCGGACTTATCCCTTTAAGGGATCTCTGCCAGTCAGTCTCTGTCAGTCCTGTGCGGAATAATCGATGTACATAAATAAATAAAAAAACATACATACAGTGGAACGTAGAACCTCATCCTTTTTTGAAGTCGGTTAAAAATAGAGATCTTTTACCAATACAGAAGTGAACATAATTTTAATGTCTCCAAATAATAAAAGCACCATACCCTCTGTAGAAGTAAAGCCTGCGGCGAGTTGTCCGCCGGAGTGACGGTCAACTGCAGTGACGGCGGGGGGCGCGTGGCGCGGAGCAGCGCCGTGTACGCGCTCAGGATATCACATTTCACGTTCTCTTCTCGCTCTGGTTGAACAGATTATCATCTTATCAACTTTCAGGAAAAGCTCAAATTACGAAAGGTTTCAAGATGGTTACAATGAGAACTTAACGATATTTACTCAGCTTAAGGTGGACTCACAGTTCATTAACATGAGTACATGGATGCTTTGCTTACCTTTAAACCTAGCAATCAAAGCAGGTGACACAGTGTGGTACATTTCGGCTAGTAATTCGTGTCGAGTTGAAATAACAGACTCCAAGCATTTAGCAGCGGCCCGACGAACCTGAAATAAGTTACCGAGTTAATATCGTATAGTCTAGTGGTTAGAGACCCTGACTATGGAGCTTGAGGTCGCGGGTTTGATGTTTGTATGATCAATATGAACGTTTATCCTTGGGTCTTGGACGTTTAATATACATTTAAGTATGTATTTATCTATATAAGTACGCTTATCCGTTATCTAGTGCCCATATTACAGGCTTTGCCTAGTTTAGGACTGTGGGAGTCGGACTCGCGCACCTTTTTCCCGCTTTTCGCTAGTTTTTTATGTTTTCCAGTGTTAGCAGAGCCCTGCTCCTAAGCAAAATGTACGCAGTGTGGGGTCATTTTATATTGGTCTATGACATATACAGATATAAAAAAAAATAGATTTACAGACTTTTCTGAATGATTGTGCTATAAAGGTGCATACGCATTAAAGCCGCTCAGGTCGAGCAGCCTCGTCGCGCACAGCGAGCCTGCTCGCGAGCATTTTAGTAGCGCATATGTTTGTGCGGCGAGGCAACGTGCACGCGGCGAACCATTATTTGTGCGTCGAAAAAAATGGCGTCGAACGCGATCACAGCTGATGCTGCTTTTATCGTGATTCAGTATTGTTAACAAAAAAAAGAAAACCATCTTGGTGGTGGATGAAACAGTTACTTAAATATACAAAAATCGCAATTCATATGGTGCACATTTACTTCACCAAATTACTTTCGAAAATTAGGCACATCAGAAAGTGAGTTTCCATCGTATGCCAAGCACAAGCACAGACATATGTGCAAGATACAATTATCGTTGTCCCACACCAATGCACAGTATCCAAATTGATTTTATACCTTCAATTATCCTTCTGATCAAATAACCCGCTCCACTACGTGACTTTAAGCTCAAATTGCCTCGCGCGCAAACAAGTTTGTTCGTGTCAGCGTCCATACTACGCGTGGCACGCACACCGAGACACCTTTGAGCACGGTCAAAAAACCGACTCTTGGCGGCTCGCCGTAAAGTGCTCGAGGCACGTACGAATTTGAGTACGTTTTTCCTTTTAAGGCGCGGAACCCTAAAGACCGGTCAAATGCGAGTTGCAGCGTTCGTCCGAGTACTCCTCGGAGTCGGAGTCGCCGCCGGCGTCGGGCGCCGCGGTCTCGTCCTCCGTCTCCTCGTGCTCGTGGTTGCCGTTACCTTCCACGACATGTCGTCGTCGTCCGAGTACTCCTCGGAGTCGGAGTCGCCGCCGGCGTCGGGCGCCGCGGTCTCGTCCTCCGTCTCCTCGTGCTCGTGGTTGCCGTTACCTTCCACGACATGTCGTCGTCGTCCGAGTACTCCTCGGAGTCGGAGTCGCCGCCGGCGTCGGGCGCCGCGGTCTCGTCCTCCGTCTCCTCGTGCTCGTGGTTGCCGTTACCTTCCACGACATGTCGTCGTCGTCCGAGTACTCCTCGGAGTCGGAGTCGCCGCCGGCGTCGGGCGCCGCGGTCTCGTCCTCCATCTCCTCGTCCTCGCCGCCGCCACCTTCTTCCTCGTCCTCGTAGTTGTAGTTGGGATCGTACGTGATCATCTTGAGGCACAGCTCGATGATCTGGTAATAAGCAATCACTATTTTTTTTAAAATATTTTTAATTAAAAATATCTAGCCCAGTCAGCTCTTAGATTCTGTGAGTAATTACTCACAGAATCTAAGAGCTGACTTAGGTAAGGTAGGGGTTGGTGTAACTGGCAGAGTACTCACCTCGGCACGGTAAGCCATGATACATTTAAGATACTCACTGAACCATGAATACACAGAAAAAAAAACAGAAAATGCTAGCCCAGGGAATCGAGTCCGGATCCTCGACATTCCGTGTCGCGTGCCATACCCTTACACCAAGATTTAGCAAATAATATTGATTCCCGGGGTTAGCATTTTCTGTTTTGTTTTTCTGTATATTCATGTTTCAGTGAGTATTTTAAAAGTATAATTGATATTCACGAGAAAACAGTAAAAATACAATAAATTGGGGAAAAAATACAAAAAGACACTCCAATTGAGATCATAAATTTAAGAAACAAATATACGTATAGCGTAAACAATATCTCAACCGCCACATACATACTCTACCACTCACAACTGTCGCGCGGGCCAATGTTCGAGGGTTTGCGGCACAAGATGAAATACATACAGCTTTTATTTTGCAAATCGCCTACCCTTTCAATAGTTCGTAGCATTTTGTTGTAATAGTATAATGGGGTAATGTCGTTTATTTTTAGTCATTTTATTACGTATTTAATTAAAGTCTCTGGTGAGGTAGTCAGGTGGACATGGGATAAACTGCGAATATTCTTTTTCTACCTTGTGCATGAAACCCTAAAAAGGACTTTACAGAAATAATTCAGTACATGTAGATCTTTCAAAAGAAACTTTACATGGGTGTTCAACTAGACTTGCTCTATCAGCCCCTGAGTTTTATCGTTAGTCACTGGGACACCCTGCATGATTAATTATATAAATATCAATTGCTGTTTGTTAGTCTCCCTGAAACTCAACTTCTTTTTTGTTTTGTGCCCTGTAACCCCTGTATTACATGGTGTAAATGAAAAAAAAAACATACATGCAGTGGAACGTAGAACCTCCTCTTTTTTTGAAGTCGTTTAAAAAACCGGACAAGTGCGAGTCAGACTCGCGCACGAATGTTCCGTGCAAAGATTTTAACGCTTTTCTCCAGTATTTTAAGTTGTCCAGTGTTAGCAGAGCCCTGGTCCTAAGCAAAATGTACATAGTGCGGGGTCATCTTATATTGGTCTGTGAAAACTAGACAGTCATCAAATTTTAAGATTTTGAGAATTTTCTCAGTGGTTGTGCTATAAGACCTACCTTCACACCAAATTTCAAGTTTCTAGGACAACTGGAAGTACCCTTTAGGTTTTTCAGGGTACGGCAATTTGTATGGAAACAACCTTTTTAATTACTGTATCTTTTGATTGTGTGGACAGACAGACAGACAACAAAGTGATCCTATAAGAGTTCCGTTTTTTCCTTTTGAGTTACGAAATCCTAAAAATAGGGAAATCCCAATAAATATTGTAGGTTAACACCATTTCAGATTTAAACCTGTTTTATTTTCTGCTGGCCTAATTGCAAACATATCCAAAGTCTAAAGGTTTTCATCCTTAGTACACACTAACATACTAATGTAATTAAGACAATAAAGTTCATTAAAAAGCCGCCCCTACAGAAAATAAACCCTTTACCGTTGGGATATGAGGCTGCACTTCCTTGGGGCACTTCAACACGAATGCCTCCAAAGCTTGCAGGCAATGCTCGCGCAGTTCCTCGTCGGCGTCAGTGGAGTGTTCTAGAACTTGGGGCGCCACTCGCCACAGTTGCTCGCCGAATCTGTGCCCGGCTTGACGGCTGAAACATTTTATAAAACCTTAATACATTTCTCAAGTATATTTTAAGCTGGCGCCTACCATTTCAATAGTTAGTAGCATTTTTGGTGTCAAAATAATGTTATTGTACACTAATTTAAGCTGTATACCTACAAACTATTGAATAAATGTCCTTTATTTTAATTTATTTATTTATTTAAGTCCAGGATTTGTGGAAAAGATGTGATGTATGATACAACATTGTGTGATGATATAATAGTAGTTTATGCAACTGCTACATAATGAGGGTCCTTAAAACACGAGTGTTTTTATGAAACGAGGCGAAACTGAGTTTCATAATAGGATCACAAAAGTGTTTTAAGGCCTAATTATGTGGAGTTGCATACATTACTTTATCTACACACATATTATAAGTACTCTAAGATGGATTCAGAAGCCGAAGGCATATCATACCAATACCTGTCACAAATTTGACTGTTTTTTTTTAATCATAGACAAACATACCGAGCTGATGTTTTGTACTGTTTTTTTTTTTTTATTGTAAATTATCACATTATTATTTATACATGTCGGACTGATACGTGATTGATCAGTTTTATTTCACTATGATTGTAAATTATGTTGGTTTTCAAATTTGAAACATCGAATGTGATGTCGTAATGACTATTACTTTACTGCTGGTGGTGGTTGGCAGGGGCTGGCTACGGTTTCTGAACGCACTATAAAGGACTTATGATATGTAGATGTAAGAAAGAAGATGTAGATAAACATGTTGTTTGCAATCTAAAATACCACATCAAGATTAACAGACAGGTCACAGAAAGTTAAAAAAAAAACAGAATATGGGGTTAGGTTTTTCTGTTAAATAAAATACCTATTGAATGTTAATCTTACCAAACCGAAGCAATACATTGAATGTGTGTGCGACTGACGCTTGAAGATGTTGATGAGCCCAGTCCTTCTAACAAGTGATCAATGAGCTTGTTATACAGAGATGCATTGCAAGACATCACTAAATGGGACAGTGCAACTATAGTGCGTTTACGAACAGCCTGGAAAAAAAAGAGTGATTTCTATTAAAAATCTGTTTCATTGGATCCTGATCCATGACAGCACTCTCTGATTCTATTAAAGAATGAGACAATATTTGAGAGACAAAAAAATTGCAGCTTGAATACATGACAGGGTATGCAGGGTAAATAATAGAAGGTGTTAACATATTAAACTATATTTATCTTACTATACTTTACCTGTCTAGGAGATGCTAATTGAGGCAGCAAGGAATTCAGCAACATAGGATGGAATGAAATTAACAGTCCCCCAAATCTGCTCAACAAATCAGCCAATATATCTAAAGCCTCCAATTGCACTGAAACATCTTCTTGCTGTAAATAATTTTTTTTTATAAAAAAGACACCATAAATACACTTTGCAACTTAAAACATGTGGTACAATGCACAGGCGTAGCTATAAGTCTCAGGGGGTGTTCAAGTAGGAGGTCTCCTGAGTGTCATAGATAATCTGTGACTTTCATTAAAAATGCCACATACCTTCTCAATAGCACTGCTCAGCCTGCCAGTTATCTTCTTGCATACATTAGCAGCGAGTGTATTAGAACCCAGAGGCAGTTCGGATATGACAGTCTTCAGGCCAATGCTACTAATGTCTCGGAGCTGCTCAGTGTCAGACAGCATGTTAGCACACAGGGTTTCCACAATACCCTCCACATGATATTCCTTTACTTTATTTACAAGGGGCCCAAGACTGGAAAATGGATGATTACTACAGCTATTTTGTTTTATATTAATGAACAAGTCATGCAAAAGGTAGTCAAATTTACACACATTTTTTTCCACATATGAATAAAATGAGAACAAGTATAAGTATCATTGATGGCATACATAACTGAAATAGGTACCTGTGGCACTGACCAAAGATAACATAACACACACTACCACTACTCTCATTTAAAATCTATCAAAACAAACCCATTGTTAATTTCTATAGAGGTTACTGATACTCAACTCACCATTTTACAGCTAAGTTTTGAACTTCACCATTTTTGTCTTCGAGCAGTCGAAGCAGCATCTTCACTACTTTTCTCTCAGAGTCATCATCAAGTTTGATGCTGTCCTTTTGCAGCTCAGTCATTAAGTCATTTGTAGCCATAAACCTAAAATCCTTGTCGTTGGAAGTCATCTAAGGGTACAATTGTAAGTTTACGTATCATTATAATTTTAAATATGGTAAACTATACCTAGAACGCGGACGATGCCGGCTTACCTTCTCCAGAAGATTCGCAATTTGGTAGGATACACTAGCCATTTTGACAACTTTGCGGCTCTTCCAACAGAAAATTTAATTACTCCTGCAACCAAATCACTAATAAACAATTCTAATTTTCACACAAAACAAGCGAGAAGTAATCATTTGAGCAATTACTAAATGAGGCAGTCGAAAACCACCGAAAATAATAAAAAGATTCCGCCTAGTGATGCCCCAATGACCAATGAAAATGAACAGAAAGAACAGAAAAATGCAAATGACATCCCGTCACTTGACTTGATTATAAAATAAATATATAGCCTAGTCTGTGGCCAGTTATTTGAGACTTTGTTTTAGACACCCAAGTGGACTTATTCTCTTCATGGCTAGGTTAGCTGTAAGCTGTCAATTCAACGTGCATAAATTTGACACATAACATAACCTAAAACCTAACCATACATTACGTTCACAAGGACCGTCGTATGTTTATCTGGTTTTTATTATAATGATTTTTAATTTCTCATAGAAATACCATGGATTTATTTGTTATTAACAGGTGAGTAATTACGAAGGAGAAGAAGGTAAACAAATTAATGACCTGGTGTAGCATAAATTCAACATTATTATTTGCTTTCAGGTATCGGGATCCAGAGGAAGACGTAGATTTAATTAACCAGGAATCAAAACAGTTGCAGAAACTTAAGCAAAAAATAGAAGAAAGAAAAAGAGCTCATAGCAGCATTAAACATCAAGATGTTATTAGTTTAAGAGTCGATAAAGCACTACCAATAGGTGCTGACGCAGAAAACGATCCACAAAGTAGCACTGAGGTAGAAGGCACTAGTAACATTTTGGAAGATAATAAAGCACCACAGGATACACAACATGCAGGTGTAAAGGAAAAATCAACATTTGAATTCAAAGTCTTGGGCACAGACAACTTTGAGAAGAAGATCAAAGTAAGGATAATTATTTTTTCGTATTGGCTCTTGTTCCTGATGTATTTATATATGCATTTTAATAATCATTTATCTGTTATCAGGTCCACAGAGTTTTACCATACTGGCTGTCACACCCCTATAGTATATCCACAAATCTACAAAAGTTATCATGTACTATAGAAGATCAGAACTGGTTGCATGACACTTTAAGAGCAACACTTCAGAGTGAAGGAGTCACACATTTCTTTCCCGTACAAGAACAAGTAATTCCTTTTGTCATAAAGGAAAATAAACGGCCTCATCCATTTTGGCCTCATGACATTTGTGTCTCAGCCCCAACTGGAAGTGGTAAAACATTAGCTTTTGTTTTACCAATTGTTCAGGTACTTTTTACTTTTACCAATTTTCTTTCATTTAATTTCATTATCCAACTATTGACTAAAGGCTGAATTTTGAATGTGTTTTTTTTTTCAGGTTTTAATGAATAGTATTGGTCATCATGTGAGAGCAATGATTGTTTTACCAGTTCAGGAATTAGCAACACAAGTATCAAAAGTTTTTCAAAAGTATTGCACAAATACAGGACTAAAAGTTGTGCTATTGAGTGCATCAACACCACTGCGCAAGGAACAGCAACGAATAGTACGATATAGTAAGTTGTGGTGCATATTTTTTTATTCAAACCTGCTTGAATTCTTCTTCCTTTCATGCTACCCTATGTGGATTTTGGCCACCTCAGAGATGTTCGTCCATGTCACTGTCTCTGGCCTTCCTTCTCGAAGATGTTACTTACTCCATGCCTCTTAAATCTTCCTCAATGCAACCCTTCCAATGTTTTTTGGGTCTTCCTACTGGTCTTTTTTACTGCGGAGTACATTTGGGATGGTTTTAACTGCTGTGGCACTATCCAGAATAGGTCAGAACTGGTTTAATTATGGTTTTATAGATCATCATCTTAGACTTGGGCTAAGTCACTTAGCAGTAGGCAGCTTGTTCTTTGACACATTAGACACAGACATGACACAAACTGTTCAATTTCCAAGTTCAATGCATCATCATCAATTCAAATTTCCAAGTTCAAATCATACATTATTTGTTTGAAGCAAGTCTTACTTAGCAGGGGTCCATATTCATGAACTAAAAACTGTATGTTTCCATACAATACCTCCTCCTCCACTGCTACAGAATCATCACATGTCACACAGACCCAACTATCATCACCACCACCACTACACTATATGCTGACGCGTTTTGGGACACTCTACAAACCTATTCTGAAACCATCAAAACAACCATTCAACATGCTTTTTACTCTACTGACATGTAAACCACATAAACTCAATGAAGTTAATTACAAAACCCAAGTACCCAACAAAACATATTTTTAATTTGTCATATCATATAGCTATTTTACATGTGTGGTTGCAGGTGAACAAATTAATTGTTGTGAAATAAAACGGATCACTCACGTTTCTGGGTCGTGCACTCCCAGGGGAAAGACTATGAATTAGTCTGAAACTCAACTTATACATATACATAATATGTGAGTGATCCGTTTTATTTCACTATGATTGAGTCTCACAGTAGTTCTATGTTAAATTAATTGTTTTAAAGGTTCCTTACCTCAAAAGGAAAAACCGGCCAAGTGCGAGTCGGACTCGCGCTCGTGGGTTCCGTAGAAAGACAGACGGACAACAACGTGATCCTAAGGGTTCCGTTTTTTCCTTTTGAGGTACGGAACCCTAAAAAACGGAACTCTTATAAGATCACTTTGTTGTCCTTCAGTTTGTCTGTCTGTCAAGACCCTTTTTCTCTGGAACGCGTAGAGGTGATGATGATGATGATGATGATGTGTGGGGACGCCTGGCTGGATCAGGCGGGCTGTCGATCGTCTTGTGCGTTCATTCAGCCCAGTTCCCCGTGGTTTGGAGCCGACGGTTACTGCCACAGCGGCGCTCCCACGCAGCATCTCTCCTCGAGTCTCCTCGTTCTCCTGCTGAACATAAGGACATCTTTTAGGTTGACATCCTTAAGTTCGTCTTCTCTCAGCTCATCACTTCCGAATGCCTCGCGTCGCGCGGCCGCATACATGAAGCACTCGGCTAGGACATGCTTGCTCGTCTCCTCCTTCCCACAGTGTGGGCAGGAGGAGTCGCTTTTAATTCCCATGATACTTAGGTGTCTGTTTAATACATTATGTCCAGTGATTATACCTGTCATAAGTCTTAAGCTACTCTTACCTAGGTTTAGTAGATACCTGGTTCTTCTTTGGTTGATACTACCCATCATCATCTTTGACTGGCGGCAGCCCGCCTCCTGTCTCCATTCTGCGTTTGCTTCCTGCTCCTTGAGTTTGTCATTGCTTGACATTGCATCTATATCACGCGTAGAGGTGCATGCTGAAATTAATATCAAATACTCAAGCCTGCAGTCCCTTGAAGCTGTGAAAAAATAAAACTTAAGTCAACACAATCAAAAGATACAGTAATTAAAAAGGTTGTTTCCATACAAATTGCCATGCCCTGAAAACTTAAAGGGTACTTCCAGTTGTCCTAGAAACTTAAAATTTAGTATGAAGGTAGCTCTTGTAGTACAACCACTCAGAAAATTCTTAAAATCTTGAAATTTTATGATTAATTTTTATGTCTGTCTGTACCAATATAGGATGACCTCCACACTGCGTACATTTTGCTTATGAGCAGGGCTCTGCTAACATTGGACATATTAAAACACTGGGGAAAAGCGTTAGAATCCTTATACGGAACCCTCGTGCGCGAGTCCGACTCGCACTTGTCCGGTATTTAAATTCATAATCATACTTTGTCTGTACCTGCTACTTACTTTCAGCTGAGTCTTCTGGATGGATCAGTGAAGCCGACATCATAGTCTGCACAGCAGGTAGATTAGTGGAGCACATACAAAGCACTGAAGGTTTTTCATTGAAGCACCTAAAGTTCCTTGTGATTGACGAGGCTGACAGAATAATGGACCACATACAAAATGACTGGCTCTACCACCTAGATAAGCACATCAAGCTGGAGAATGAGCTTATGACAGGCAAAGTGGCCAATTTGAGTTGGAACAGCCTCAGTGCACAGAATCCACCCCCTCACAAACTACTGTTCTCTGCCACTCTTTCTCAAGACCCTGAAAAATTAGAACAATGGGGATTGTTCCAACCAAAGTTATTCTCTGCTGCTCCAACAAATGAATTTGAGGATGAAGATAGTATCAGAAAATTCACTACTCCAGATGAATTGGTTGAACAGTATGTCCAATGCAATGCTGAAGATAAGCCCCTTATCCTTTATCATTTCTTGGTTGAACAAAAGTGGGATAAAGTCATCTGCTTTACCAATGCTGCACAGTCAGCACATAGGCTGACTGTGCTTTTAAATGTGTGGGGTAAAGGCCAACTCAAGGTTGCAGAATTATCAGCAGCCCTGGATAGATCTACAAGAGATATGGTCTTGAAGAAATTTACTCAATCAGAAATTAATGTGTATGTATTGCAGCCTGGCCTTTCTTCCTCTTGTCATTATTTGCCAGCTCATTTACTCTGAATTCACATTGTTTACTTTTCAGTTTGGTTGGTACAGATGCCTTAGCTAGAGGCATTGACATTCCTGACTGTGATTATGTGGTGTCATATGACCCTCCAAGGAACATCAAGACATACATACACAGAGTAGGCCGCACAGGAAGGGCTGGCCGAGTCGGTCATGCTGTTACTATTCTGCAGCACAATCAAATGCACTTATTCAAGGTATGTAGGTATTTGAATAATTTGGTATTATTGTTCTGTAAACTGTGCCGTAGTGTAATATTACTATGAACTTTCACCCTGCCAGATGCACATTAAGGTTAATCATGGACATAGAGAATCCATACATCCCTTACACATGCAAAGACTGGTTAGGAGAGGATATAATGATTTATGTCTACAACAAAAACTAGAGTGAGTGAGAGTAATAGTAGCCCACAGCGACAATAATAGTTTATGCAACTGCTACATAATGAGAGTCCTTAAAACACGAGTGGGTTTTTATGAAATGAAGCGAAGCCGAGTTTCATAATAGGATCACACAAGAGTTTTAAGGCCTAATTATGTGGAGTTGCATACATTACTTTATCTACACACATATTATAAGTACTCTAAGATGGGTTCAGAAGCCGAAGGCATATTATACCCATACCTGTCACGAATTTAACTGTTTTTTTTTAATCATAGACAAACAATTATCTTTTAGTTGAAATGAAACTAATTTCAATACTTCTTGCAGGAACTTCTGCAGTCTGGAGGAAAAGTCGCAATAAATCAAATACAAATACAGAATGATGTATTTGATCGGTTATCAACTGATTATGAATATGTTATACAAGAAACTAAACTCATAATAAATAATGAGCTAAGTTCGAAAGTCAAGAAATCTGTGGCATTAAAAAGGGGATGTAAAAAAAGGAAACATGAATAAATAAAAAAGGCTGTACATTTAATTTATTTTTGACTTTTCTTTAATAGGTAATAAACGAAGTCCAGTCGAACTAAAACTTAATTTCGAACAAATCTCGAAGTTATAGAGATGCGTCATGCGTCAATCCCACAAGAAAGCATGGATCATTTTTAACCCCCGACGCAAAAAGAGGGATGTTATAAATTTACCGCCATGTGTGTCTGTCTGTGGCACCGTAGCTCTTGAACCGATTTGAATGCAGTTTTTTTTATTTGAAAGCAGGTTTTGTAGCGATGGTTCTTAGACGTGTTTCATCGAAATCGGTTAAGCCATTTTTGAGTTATTACATTTTGAAATGAAAATGTCGGGGAAATTTGTCAAGTTCAAATCAAAAACATGAGAGCCCGTTGCTTACTTTAGTATGGCATCTAGGAAAGCGAATTATATGTAGTGACAAAAAAAAATCAACAATAGACGATACTTACATATCAAAAACATATTTTTTCCCTTTTATAGGCTTTGTTTATGTCCGGGGTTTTTTTTTTATCAAATTTGTAGAATCATCACTTGCCATCACACCCCCTAACACGGTAAATTTTATCGAAACAAAGAATTCGTCACTTTCCAATTTCTATGCAACTGCGAGATGGCCAAATGCTCCAAGTTGCACCGGAAACCTCATTCTATCACTATCACCTTTTGTTGGAAAGATACTTCCGCATGTAAATAGGGTTGTTTACTGATGTCAAAATAAATTTTCACTTATCAAGCTTCCGAAAACACTCGTAAAAAACCGATGCCTCACTTATTACTGCAATAAAAACTATTTTTAATTTAACAAAAACTTTTTTTAGTTAACTAATTGACTAAAAAAAGAGAAAAACTAGCTCATTGTAGTTTATACATAGGTAGCTTGAATATTATAAGGAGTGCGGGCGGGGGCATGTTACTGCTGCTGTTTCGTCATTTTTGTTTGCCCCCGCCTGCAATCCTTATAATATTCAAGCTACGAGGGCGGGATGATAAGTAACTAGCCTAATATAAAAATACTTAGGTTGGCGCGATAAAATTGATTTTATTTTTCAACATACTCTCCATGTACCTCTAACACTTTTTCCATCTTCGTTCTAAAGCTGTAATGCCCTCGATAAAATGACTTCTTTCAAGACCGGCAAAATACTCTTCTACGGCGTCAATAACTTCATCATTTGTGGCAAACTTCTGTCCACCCAAAAAATTTTTTAGCTTGGGGAAAAGGTGGAAGTCTGATAGTGCTAGATCAGGCGAATAAAGTGGGTGGGGCAACAATTCATAGTTCATTTCGTTGATTTTTGCCATAGCCTTGACAAGTGTGTGTGGAAGATGATTTTTTTTTTCACAAAACCTGGTCGTTTTTGCTGAATACATTGATAAAGCTTATCTAAAAGATTAGCGTAGTATTCTCCATTAATACCTTTAGGAAGGTATTCTATAAACAAAATTCCATTTGCATCCCAGAAGACAGAAGCCATCAGTTTTCCAGCCGACTTTACAGCCATAGCTTTTTTAGGAGCCGAACACCCAGATTCAGTCCACTGTTTTGATTGAATTTTTGATTCTGGCGTGTAATGGTGAACCCATGTTTCATCTGTTGTTATAAATCGACAAATAAAATCTGCTTTACTTCTCTGAAATTGATCCAAGCATGCCTTCGAGTTTTGCACCCGAATTCTTTTTTGATCGTGCGTCAGTAAACGCGGCACCCAACGGGCGGATAACTTTTTCATACTTAATTCGTCACTTAAAATATGATTTACCCGTTCTTTCGAAATACCTGTAGTGTCAGCTATTTCAGATAGCTTCATTCGTCGATCTGCTAAAACTATATCATGTACTTTGGACACCATTTCCGGAGTCGTGACGATTTTTGGACGTCCGGGGCGGGCTTCATCTTGGACACTTGTACGGCCGCGTTTAAACTCAGCCACCCAGTTTTTTACTGTGGCGTAAGAAAGAGCACATTCACCCAAAACATTCTTTAACTCTTCATAAATATCAAGCCCCTTCATATCCTTCATATAAAGAAACTTAATCACCGCTCTTTGTTTAATTTTATTTTATTTATTAAAAACAACAGACACAATGTATTTTCAAATGCCAAAAAATCAATAAAATATTCAAGCCACCAAATTCAAATTTGGAACAGAGATAGCCAGAGACATATTTTTAAAAATGAGAAAGTCCTTTTTTTAATCAAATCTTTTTAAATACCTAAGGCTAGTTACTTATCATGCCGCCCTCGTACCTATGTATAAACTACAATGAGCCAGTTTTTCTCTTTTTAGTTAATGGTTTTTGCAGTCGGGTTTTTGTTTTTAAATAATTTTGTTTTATTTAAAGCTTTTTAGTCATATGAACTGAACATATTTGCGAACCAACTTTAAACAGTTACCTATAGATCCTAAACGGTCACTCAAAATAAAAACCGGTCAAGTGCGAGTCGGACTCGCGCACGAGGGTTCCGTACAAAGATTTCCCTGCTTTTCCCCAATGTTTTAAGTGGTCCAGTTTTAGCAAAGCCCTGTTCCTATATTTTGCTTAGGATGTTACTGCCATCTAGTGGCGAGTAGGGAAACAAGCGTCAATGACCCCGCGCCCGCGTGTGACCCAAAAAGTTCTATTCGACGCTAGATGTCGTTAGCAGTGGAAAACGGTGTATACATTGTGTGTGTGACATACACAGCAGACATAAAATTTTGAGATTTTGAGACTTTTCGGAGTGGTTGTGCTATAAGAGCTACCTTCATACCAAATTTCAAGTTTCTAGGTCATCTGGAAGTACCCTTTAGGTTTTTGGAAATCTGCAATTTGTATGGAAATAGATTTTTTAATGACTGTCTTGCATTGACTTAAAAGGTTGATTTTTTTACGGCTTCAAGGGACCACAGGCTTGAGTATTTGATATTAATTTCAGCATGCTACGCGTTCCAGAGAAAAAGGGTCTTGACAGACAGACAGACAGACGGACAACAAAGTGATATGAGGGTTCCGTTTTTTTTCCTTTTGAGGTACGGAACCCTAAAAATGATGAAAGAAACCTAAGTTGATTTTCAAATACCTATTCATTAATACCCAACTTGGTATAGTTTGTCGACTTAATTTTTTTTATTTTTCACAATATGGCGTCTGGTGGTCGCCATATTGGATTTAAATTACTGTCTTTAGTGACACAAGATTAACACGAATCGATTAACGTAAGAATCATTAAAATCGGCAAACTCGTTCGGTCTCTAGAGTGCCACACAGGAACAAACATAGGTACATACATAGGCTGTTAAACACATTAAGGTGCATCGGGGTAATTCCGAAAACGGGTATATTCAGAAACTTCAAAAAATCTAAGTAACGGTAGCGATATATTTATATTTTCATCATTACTCTAGAGGCCAGCTTTATTGTGCTCGCCGCATCAGTCATCACGAGCCGCTATTGTCAACCTGACGTGCATAGCGTCGATTTATCCCAAACAAGTGCTTTTCAAGCCAATTTCGGTGATTCGTAATAACCCAACAACTTTTTCTCGGAATTTTGTTGGATTATTTGAACAGTTGTTTCTTTTTTTGATAAATTGTCGTTTTTTATGAATAGCTAAGAGGAACACAACGTCTTAGCGTTGATTAAAAAAAAATCTATATAACCCCTCCAGGGCTATTCTGATATATACTCAATTCGCAATAACCTCACTTGGCTTATTCATAGTAATTAGCAGCGGTTCTCAATCTGTAAAACAATTAACACTACAATTTAGACGTGAACAGAAGAATCCTTAGTTACAATAAAATTAAAGATAGACTAGTGTAGTTGCACATGGAATGGTAAAGTCAGTAGCGCATTGTATTTCATTACATACCTACTTAAACACTTTTTGAGTTTCATAATATATCATATCATCATGTCATAATTTATTCATCACACCAGCTTCGTTATATGCAGTTCTTCTCTCGGTTTTAATAAACTTTACAAAGAAAATAATTTAGGCATCATACATTGCACATTATGATAATGAAAGTTTGAGAACCACTGATCCTTCATGGGTTAATTCCGAACTAACAAAGCTGTATGTAATGGAATTAGCGGTTCCAGTGAATAAAGTAAACATATGTTCCGTGAGGGGTAAAGAAGGACAAAAAATAACTGCGAAACTTCAGTCAAAGTATAATAAAGTCCATTTTTAAATAATTTCGGAATTATCCCAAGGTAGTTCGTAATTTCCCCAATGCCAAAAAAATAGAACTCAATACTTTAAGAGCTTAATTTTAAAAACCCTACTATATATTCTGGATTATATTACATATTTATGATAGGTCTGTTCATTAAGTAAACAGAGGTAAAACAACAACGGCAGTAGATACAAAACTTCTTTGAAAAAAAATCAAAATATAGACCTCTAGTCAACTCGCATAAATTTCTGTCGGAATTGCCCCGATGCACCTTACCCTCCTTTGCGTTTCGCAGTCTGGTAAAATACATACATACATAGGCTGTTAAGCACATCACCCTCCTTTGCATTTCGCAGTCCGGTAAAAAAGGAGGCAGTTTGCAGTTTGATCACAGAAAAATATGACGTCATAGTTCTTAATTCCAAATATCAATGAGGTCATACAAGCTTCATACTAAATACTAACGGATCGTTTTGACATTTCATAAAGAGGTGCTGATCTGACTAATAGGAAACAACCCTATTGTAACAAGTAGCTTTATAAAACGAGGCCCTGGTTTCAACCCCCCAACTACGAAGTGCAAAATTCGAAATTCGTATCGTGCCATCCCTCTCAAGCTAATATTATTTAACACTGGGTGGTGACGCCGTAGACAGAGTAAGAGATAGACCGCTGGACATTTCTTACTCACTCACACACAAAAAGGACGGCTTAATACACAATTATTCATGGCTAAAAGAGACAAAGATATCTATTTTCTGTCCCTCATCGTATGGCCGGGTTTTCAAGGTTGCGCTTCGCAATGCTCAAACAAACTTTGACGTTTGTCGGAAGGAGCGGAAGCAGTTAATTGATTTTCACGTTTAAAAGTTGAAATTTTAAAATATTTCACGATTTACTTGCGCTAAAAAGTGGCCTGTGATAGCTTTTTAGCTTTTACATTTGTGATAATGGCGCGGTGTAGTGTTATTGGCCGTAAAAGCGATATTAGAAGGAAGGTTACTGGATTGTCTTTTCATTCGTAAGTAGACAATTTATTCTCGTATATTTTGTTACTTCAATTTTAAACATCAAATTAGAAGAACGAGAGTGGCTACAAGCCGACATAACCTTTTTGGATGAAGCCAAGAACGCGTGGCTGTTAGCTACCCCAAACACAGAGTTCCCCAAAACCACTTCATCACAAAGGCTGTGGGACGGGCCGCTCTGCGAGCAAGTACGGAAACAACTTATTCAAACGTGCTTAAGCTCCGCAGATCGAGCCCGTCTCTTAGCCGTAGCTGAGTGGGAATCTGGTTTGTGGCTTCAGGCTCTCCCTTCACCACACACTGGTACCTTAATAGATTCTTCCGCATTTAGGATTGCAGCATCACTCCGTTTGGGCGCCTCATGCTGTGCTCCACACCGCTGCCAGTGTGGTGCTCCTGTTGATCGGCTCGGTCACCACGGTTTGTCATGTTCCAAAAGTGCAGGAAGAATTCCCCGTCATTCCAGCCTTAATGACATCATCCGTCGGGCTTTTACTACCGCCCATTGTGCGGCCATTCTAGAACCATGTGGCCTCATGCGTGACGATGGTAAAAGACCTGACGGAATGACTCTGGTGCCGTGGAAGTGTGGACGGCCTTTGGTGTGGGACGCCACGTGCGTAGACACCCTTACGCAGTCCCATGTTCCAGGGACTAGCAATAGGGCTGGCGCAGCGGTGGAATCCGCGGAGACCCTTAAAAGGCGCAAATATAGTACCCTCGACAGCGGGTACATATTTGAGCCTTTTGGGGTCGAAACATTGGGACCGTGGGGACCGGGAGCCCAAAAGATCTTTAAAGATCTTTCTGGGCGCCTGGTCAGCGAAACACGTAACCAAAATGCTGGCCTGTATTTGGCTCAAAGGCTTAGCATTGCCATTCAACGTGGCAATGCCGCCAGCATTTTGGGTACGTTGCCCACTGGAAGTGGTTTATTTTTAGATCTGTAATTTTTAAGTTAGTTTTAGATATTTACTTTTTAGTTTATAGCATAACTTGTAAGGTGCATCGGGGCAATTCCGACAGAAATTTATGCGAGTTGACTCTAGTCAACTCGCATAAATTTCTGTCGGAACTTTGAATAAAAAATCGAAATATAGACCTCTAGGTCTATATTTCGATTTTTTATTCAAAGAAGTTTTGTATCTACTGCCGTTGTTGTTTTACCTCTGTTTACTTAATGAACAGACCTATCATAAATATGTAATAGAATCCAGAATATATAGTAGGGTTTTTAAAATTAAGCTCTTAAAGTGTTGAATTCTATTTTTTTTGGCATTGGGGAAATTCCGAAATTATTTAAAAATGGACTTAATTATACTTTGACTGAAGTTTCGCAGTTAATTTTTGTCCTTCTTTACCACTCACGCAACATGTGTTTACTTTATTCACTGGAACCGCTAATTTCATTACATACAGCTTTGTTAGTTCGGAATTACCCCAGGAAGGATCAGCGGTTCTCAAACTTTCATTATCATAATGTGCAATGTATGATGCCTAAATTATTTTCTTTTTAAAGTTTATTAAAACCGAGAGAATAACTGCATATAACGAAGCTGGTATGAGGAATAAATTATGACATGATGATATGATATATTATGGAACTCAAAAAGTGTTCAAGTAGGTATGTAATGAAATACAATGCGCTACTGACTTTACCATTCCATGCGCAGTTGCACTAGTCTATCTTTAATTTTATTGTAATTAAGGATTCTTATATTCACATCTAAATAATTGTAATGTTAATTTTTTTACAGATTGAGAACCGCTGCTAATTACTATGAATAAGCCAAGTGGAGTTATTGCGAATTGAGTATGTAGCAGAATAACCCCGGAGGGGTTATTCCGATTTTTTTTTTCACAGCTAGGACGTTGTTCCTCTTAGCTATTCATAAAATACGACAATTTATCGAAAAAAGAAACAACTGTTCAAATAACCCACACACACACATTCACATCTAAATAATTGTAATGTTAATTTTTTTACAGATTGAGAACCGCTGCTAATTACTATGAATAAGCCAAGTGGGGTTATTGCGAATTGAGTATGTAGCAGAATACCCCGGAGGGGTTATTTAGATTTTTTTAAATCAACGCTAGGACGTTGTGTTCCTCTTAGCTATTCATAAAATACGACAATTTATCGAAAAAAGAAACAACTGTTCAAATAACCCAACAAAATTCCGAGAAAAAGTTGTTGGGTTATTACGAATCACCGAAATTGGCGTGAAAAGCACTTGTTTGGCATAAATCGACGCTATGCACGTCAGGTCGACAATAGCGGCTCGTGATGACTGATGCGGCGAGCACAATAAAGCTGGCCTCTAGAGTAATGATGAAAATAGAATTATATCGCTACCGTTACTTAGAATTTTTGAAGTTTCTGAATATACCCGTTTCCGGAATTACCCCGATGCACCTCACTTAATTCTTTTATTATTAAATAAAATTCTTCATTGGCACAATCGTTTGTTCCGTCAACCCTGGAACTTGTATATTGCCACAAAAAAAAAAATCTTTGTCGGAAAAAAAAACACTAGAGTGAGCGGGACGATACGATACGAACTTCGATTTACGAATTTCGTAGTATGGACCCCCCTAGCCTAGCCCCCTTAGCCTAGAGTGATATTTAGTAGGCAACATGACGATGCTGCCAAACGATCTTGATAGCGATTCGCCATGAAATCTATTGTCGTCGAGGCCACACGTGACAATATGGCCGAGATATAAAAAACATTTAACTTCCTTCCGTGTATACTTTTAAATTCCGCCGTTTCCTCACTTTTGTCATTGGCACAATCGTTCGTTCCGTCAACCCTGCCCCCCGACTATGAAGTGCAAAATTCGAACTTCGTATCGTGCCGTCCCTCTCAAGCTAATATTATTTAACACGAGAGTGAGCGGGACGATACGATACGAACTTAGATTTTTGAATTTCGTAGTATGGGGGCAATTTTGTATCGCATTCAATTAAATGTAATTAATACATATATTTCAAGAAGTATAGTTTTTAATTTTTTTTGATTATATTTGATGTTTCAAAAATATTTTGCGAACATGGTATGCGTAGGTCGGAAAATTCCGAAAACTTTAAAGTGTCAGCCCCCCCGACTACGAAGTGCAAAATTCGAACTTCGTATCGTGCCGTCCCTCTCAAGCTAATATTATTTAACACGAGAGTGAGCGGGACGATGCGATACGAGCTTCGATTTACGAATTTCGTGGTATGGGGGCAACCCCTATATTACGAAGTGCAAAATTCGAACTTCGTAACCTGCCGTCCCGCTCAAGCTAATATCATTTAATACGAGCGTGAGCGGAACGATACGATACGAACTTCGATTTTCGAATTTCGTAGTAGTCCCTCAGAACTTTGCTGAAAAATCAAATCACTTGGAAAATACTATAAAAACATATTTGGGTTTGTTGTCTTTATGATAAATTTACTATCTGTAAAACCCCTTAAAACTCGCCATGTCAGATTCTGAAGACTCTGATCTTTTCGATGATCAACCAAAAAGGTCCTTCCAAGACATTCACGCCGAGATAGAACGATGCAAGAAAAACCCGGCAACTTCGGGAATGTTTGTGTCCGGTTGGGATGATCCAGATGAAGATGTCGAGGAAGTAAAAGATCCAAAAGGTAAAAGTTAGTGTAATGAAGTTTTTTTTTCATACTTTACCTTTAAAACACATGATTCTTCCTCGTAGCTAATCATATTGACCATGTACTATGGGCTGCCGAGAATGGAGAACTAGAAGAACTTGAAGGACTGTTAACCTCTCAGCCAGGACTAGTACATGCCAATGACTGTAATGGGTACACACCACTCCACCGAGCCGCATATGGAAATCACTTGTCAGCTGTAACATTATTGTTGAGTAAGGGAGCTAAGCTGCATGCCAGAACTGAATTTGGTTGGACACCACTACATTCCGCTGCTAATTGGAACAACTATATCATTGTTGCAAGGTTATTAGCAGCTGGTGCTGATCCTTTTGCAGTTTCTGATGGAGGTAACTAATAAACTTTACCAATAAAAAGTAGAATATAATTTATCATGTTCCGTCTGTACACAAAAATACACCTTCAATAATAAAACCTTCAATAACAAAGTATCTTCAAAACTAGTCACAGATAATCGTAATCACTTAAGTGTTTTATATTCTAGATCAAACACCACTACATTTAGCAGCAGCAAAAAGCCACAGCAAGTCATCATTACTTATATTACTCTTTAGAGAAGACAGTGTAGAAATAGCTCAGAGAGTCAATAATGTTGGCGAAACACCCAAAGAGTTGGCTCGAGGCCATGGTATTTATGCCCCATTGTTTGAAATGGTAATGCCGGCAGCATCATATATCAAAACACTAGGATTTACTTGCAGTCCCTATCTATGAGGAGAACAAGAGAATAGAAATGAGATGGAAGAATGGAACTAGGTATATAATTTTAAGACTAATTTCTGTTTTATATGTTTTATTTACTTGCATGAATTTGGTACACCAATACCTTATTCAGATTTTCACTGGACATAAGTACATTAAAAATAACATGCATTTGAGAATTTGTCAAAACTTACACCTTAAAATAATTTATGGATGAATAAACAGAAATCTTTCTTTTTGAATGCTAACAACACAACTCGACTTGTAGTGCACAGTGCACATAGAGGTAAGTAAGTTTGCTTTCATAAAAATTGGGTAGATAGTTTGGTGTTGTTACTTTCAAAAGGATGAAACTTTATTACAGACAATTATTATTATTAGCCATAGTGACTAACTACCATGCTCCACTCTAGACCTTGTGATATCACATCACTTACCAGCAGTAGTTGAGGCTAGGGTCAAAAGCAAGCCACTTATGATTATAACCTAATTATTATTACTATATCAATTCGTTATTCACTTTTTTTATCACTTAAATAGATTAGCTTTATAACTTACTTTAAATAAGGCACCTGTATTATAATGCAGACATTATTTTTCTTAATAAAATGGACATTATATCAATATGCAGGTGTTTTTGGAATCTTTCCATAAGATCTACTTGCCATACCCTCAATAACGTGCATAGCACCAGGGACAAGGTATGTTTCAGTTTGTAAATTTTTCAAGCTAGCGATTAGATTTCTTCTGTCTATTTTCTGCAGCTCTGATAGTATCTGTCTTGATTCAGCGGTCATGTAAGGCAATAATAAGCAACCTAATCCAAAACATTTACACCTAACACAATTCTTCCAAATCTCGATTAAATCTGTGTCTCTAATAACTGGGCAGACTGGCAATAAGTTTAGGGCTTTTAAACACTTGGCTTTCTGTCGATCAGTTATGGGGTAGTCTGCCTGCTGGAACGGCGACAATAGCACCGCCCTCCAGGCGTCACATACAGCTTTGTTGGGCGCAGCAGTAGTTTTAAATAACAGCGGAACTAATTCGTCGTGAAGGCCAGCCCGTAATAATAAAGAAATCGATTTTTGAACAGTTTGAACGTTACCAAACCGCCGCGCAAGTTCCGCTGTTATTTTTAATCCTTCTACGTTTCCTACGACAGCTTGAAGTAGTTGGTCAAGTGCATTAACTTTATTGTTCACAAAAGTAGCCACAATCCAAGGCATGTCTATATGTTCGAGATTCACAACATATAGCAATTCCAAGAGTGAGTCCCATAATGAATCTCGTTCCCTGTTTGTGACTTTCAAAGCAGTATCTGATTCAATAATACTCATAAGGCACTGAAGTGCTCTTAATTTCTTGCATTTATTGTAATCAATTTCATCATCCAGTGCAATTCGAGATAGATAAATGGCCCCCATTTTTGGACAAGTTGCCTTTAATATGTACTTTGCGGTCGTCAAATCCTTATTGTCAAGGCCAAAAGCAGTTTTGTTTTTATTATCCTCCCTTGATTTCTCCAGAATGTTTTCTAGAATTTCGATTCGAATAGTGCTTATATTAATGTCATTTTTATCAGCTATTTCATTTGCAGCTCGGTTAATATCATGGCGAGAAATCTTTTCCACGAAATTCGGATGAAGATATAAGGCTCTTATTAGTTGGGTTGGTTCTGTAGCCAGGCGAACAAATTCTTCGCAAGCCCAGTCGATCTTATGTAAAGCGTGCCGGGTTGAAAGTGTCGAATGTAAGCGTTCCATCTGGCGCACGGCGCGATTGCCGGGCTGGACAGCAGACCAGCGTCGAGCAAATTGATAGCACAACTGCGCCGCTGCAACTTGATCTGCTCCACGTGCACAACCTTGGAGAACGTAAAAAAGACATGCACCTGCCCATTCCATATTCGCTATGTGCTTAACACATCGGTGAGCCGCGCGGAGCAATGGTTCCTCGCGTGTAGTAAGTCGCCAAGGTTCGCTTTCTTTCTGTTCAGCTTCTGTCCCATCACTCTTCTTCCTTGCAGTCATAGTTTGTTTTAGGGCATTACTGCAAACCATATCCCTAGCCGTTTGTAAATCATTGTCCAGTGATAGCAACGCTACAGCAGGTAACCATTGCTCATATGTCTCCAACGTAATTTCTGATTTCAGATTAGCCCACATATCTTCACGCATAAAAAGGTGAAAGGGTAATCTGTAATGGCCAATTTCTGGGTACATACCTTTGACTGAAAATAGTTCAAATTCCTGTTGTTTCGGAGGACTTTTTCTATCATAATTCTTTAAAAAGTTTAGCAGAAAATATTCCTTCAAATATTGAGAATCCACTGAAGCACCGAAGAGTAAGTGATAAATACATAAATATACTTCATAATAATAGGGATTTATTGACACTACTCGCCCAAGTAAAGTCAATTCACCATTTTTCCAAAAATCATTCAAAATGTCTGTAACAAAATCCTTGTTATTAATGCTTTCCCATAGCTGTAAACTCTTCGACAGCAGTTCACTCTCATCATTTTCAAAAATTGTTTGGCAGCGACTAAGCTCGTCATTAAATATCTTGTATTTCAATTCCCATGTGGTTAATAAAGATATAAGTTGGAAGGACAGACCATCATTGACAGATACGTTTAAAGTACGACACAGTTCCACTAAGCGCTCTGCTGTAGTCTCAGGATACTGTTTCAAAAAGTAGAAAATAACTACTTTAGCATCCCACGTATCTTCGTTTATATTGGGTAAGGCTACATCGGCCAAGTTGAATTTGAACTTGGTCTTCAAAATGTATTGAGGAGAATATGGAACAGTATTCTGTGATAAGCAGTAGGACGCAAATGTGCGCCTTATGACAGGGCTAGAAAGATAGGCGACAATGGCATGTGGCAACAATTCATTCTGTCCTCTCAACATATCTATAATCCACATTTTGTTTTCTTCGCCGTTCTTCAAGATATGTAACAAAATTGTCGCTAAAAGTTCGTCAAATTCTTGAGATGCGGCAACTTTTGTTAAAAGCTGTTTAGCCATTTTGTTCCTGATTTGGAGCAAGTCATCAGGTAACTCTTTTCCGGAAGCAGTTATGTGTTCCACGATATTTACCATCATTCTAATCGGTATAAAATCGCCTCTATTATTACACATTGCAGGATTTAACGCCGAACAGTCGTGTTGCGAAATATAAAAATCTATTAAATCATTCATAGTCGAGATTGAAGACATGGGTAAAAATATGTAATGGAACTTCCATGCAACAGAAAGATTTTTAACGACTATATTAGCATTTACTAAAGCGTTAAGAATTGCTAAATATTTAATGACATTATGAATATGTTCTTCCGTACAATTTGATACCAGTTCAGTCAATACATTACAGCAATCCAAGAGTACCGATGAGTTGTTATTATCTTTAAAGTAAGATAGAATACTTGCAATTTCTTCATTTGCTTCTATGTTCCCGTGTATGTCATTTGGTTGAACAGATATAAGAGTTTCGACCATTTTACGTACTTCGTGATTTGAAGACGTGCGATGTAACAATGGCACTAAGGTTGTTCTTTGAGTTTGATATGCATGTGTAAGTTGGTCTGCACACCCTCCTATCGCTACACTGACTGAGGATTGGTTGTGAATAGATGCATCAGCTTTATCTGTATTCCTTTCACAATACATATTATTTATAGTGAATTTCATATCGAACGAATTTTTCAGATAGTACATATTTTCAATAGTATTTGTTTCTATCTCATTTAGCATCTTACTCCCTTTCAGAAAGTCTATATAGTTTCTTTCTGTGGTAGTTTCATTTAAAGTACCTTTAATGATTTGTTCATATTTTATCATTATGGATTTCAGTAATATCTTCTTTTCTTTATTTGATAGGTGGTGAAAATATTCTAGTGCAGCTCTTGTTTCACAGTCACGGAGACATCTATTTATATATAATAGGCTGCCGTAGTTTGTGTATTCGGTCAAGACAGTGGTGATGACTCTTAAGTCATTCAGATCAATGTTTGATGTGGTCATCAATTTATGCAAGACCAATTTGTAATCAGTGCACTTTAAAGAAAATTTATATTTTTTTAGTATCACTTTTACTTTCGCAAAGTTTAGTTCACGTTGTACTTCTTCCGCCAGAAAATGGTCGGTTGCAGTAGTTGTGAAATCTTTGGTAGCTGAAGATGCAGCTTCAACCGCAATATCGAGTACGACAGAGTTCCATGGTACATCCAAAACTCTCAAAACTTGAAGAAGACACTCTAGTTTGTTTGTGTGTAAACGAAAGGAGCTTAACAGTATTTTTAAACGTACGCCATCTACATCACCGCCACTGCTTGCAGCCTCGACTTCGATGAAAGATCGTAAAGTATCGTCCAGTTCGAATGAATGCCGAGCAGTATATGGGGGTAGGTAGTGCTGCAGGAACGATTCTAAATCTTCTGTGTAACAGCGCCGCAACATGATCAAAGCAACTTCGCTCGGGCTTTGAGAACTGAGCTCACCCAGCAGCATATTGATTTTATATTTTTCTTTCAATTCCATAATGTTCTTCATATGAGTTTTTAACATATCAAGGTCATCCATAGAAATAGGTCTCAAAGGAATTGTTTTTAGAGAAGTTTCCAAAACTACACCTATGTCTTCTATGAATTTCAGTCCAATTTTAGGCCAATAACCTGATTTTTCTAAGAGGAAAACCCTTTCAGTTACCCATCGCACAAATAAATCCATATAGAAAGGGTTTTGATCCAGAAGAGGTGGCAAAAAGTTGCGAAGCCAAGTTATGAGAGCACCCATTTTTATATTATGAGGAATTACATTCATTATTCCCAGAATATCATTAGGACCAATCAATTGCTTTTGAGCTGAATATTTCAACCAACATATAGAACATAAATCAAAATCTGCTTTTGAGATGAATGTGGTGCACAGTTCCACATAGCTAAGATCAAATATGTTTATATTTTCATAGGCATTACTTTCTCTGAAGTAAATGTATTCCAGGATGTCAATTTTATTCATAATATCGCATAAAGTTTGAATCAAGACATCATCTTCAGATGCAAAAACTTTTTTTTGGAGAAGGTAAACCAGTGGTTTGAATGCAATATTTTGCTGGCAGAGTTTCAATGCAGTATTGACAAGGAATGATAGATCTTCAATTGATTCGAAATATGGCTGCAATTGGGGCAATACCTGATCTGGTGCAATAGTTGGTAATATGTCATCTATAATAGATTTCAGCTGTAATTTTAGGGTTTCCTGTGATGAAAGTTTGTGGATGGAAGAGTTGCTTTCACGCTGCTCTCCATTAGTTGAGTCAAGTGCAAATGACTCTCTCCAAGCACAGCAAATGTAGACCTGAAAAATATTGCAATTGTTTCTATCTTCATCATCTTTAACAATTTCATCCTAGACATTTACACTTCTACCAACTACCTACAACATAACACGGAATCAGGTTAGACAAAGGTATTTTATAGGAACTGACAGCAAGATAATAATTAAAAACTGGTAAAGAGTGAGTCGGACTCGCGCACTAAGGGTTCCAAGCCACCGTTAATATAATATTTGTGCTATTTTACATACAATCCATTCACTGTATGATAGATGGTTAGTCCCATCTAATAGTCCTATAGTGAAACTAAAGTAATATTTGATGATTTCTGAAAAAATGTCACAGGCGCCATTTTTTTTTTCAGAGTGATTTTATTGTAAACATAATGTATAAATAACTGGTTACAGAGGTGGACAAGTTTGGTATTATTCCTATTATCTTTACATAAACATCTCTTGAATACAATAATTTACTTTCGTCATATAAAAAAATAATCTGATTTTTCTCTCAGCAAACTTCTTGGTCTTCCAAAAACTTTTATCTACATACATATCAGAAGTTCTCTATTATGCTTTCTGAAACCGTAGGTAATGACCATCATTACGACAGCAATTTTTGTCTTCAAAAACCAATACAATAAAAAAAAAAACCGGGCACGTGCGAATCGGACTCGCGCACGAGGGTTCCGTATAAAGATTTTAACGTTTTTCCCTAGTGTTTTAAGAAGTCCAGTGTTAGAAGAGCCCTGCTCCTAAGCAAAATGTTCGCAGTGTGGTGTCATTTTATATTGGTCTCTGAAATCTACAGACAGACATAAAATTTAAGATTTTGAGAATTTTCTGAGTGGTTGTGCTATAAGCCTTCATACCAAATTTCAAGTTTCCACGACAACTGGAAGTACCCTTTAGGTTTTCGGGGTACAGCAATTTATATGGAAACAGCCTTTTTACATGACTGCCCAAAGAAAGAGTGTTTAATGCCTGTATCTTTTGATTGTGTTGACTTAGGTTGATTTTTTTCGCAGCTTCAAGGGACCGCAGGCTTGAGTATTTGATATTAATTTCAGCATGCTACCTCCACACTTTCCAAGGAATAAGGGTATAAGGGTCTTAAAAGGCAGACAGACAGACGGACAACAAAGTGATCCTATAAGGGTTCCGTTTTTTCCTTTTGAGGTACGGAACCCTAAAAACAGCGAAATTCGTGTCTGGCTTACCTTAAAATCAGACAAATTCGTTACAGGCTTATTATTATGTATAATATGTGTGTGTGTGATCCTATTATATATACTCGTGTTTTGGACCCTCATTATGTAACAGTTGCATAAACTACTATTTAGAGTGTGCAAACAAAGCCCTTTCTTATGAAACCACAATATTATGACTTATTATTTTGAGACTTTGACCCCTTTCACACCTTGTTGCAATAAAAATAAATATAGTTCTAATTATTTTCCATTTGCAAATTGCAGTAAGCATTATCTAAAACTATTTCAAATTTCAAGTTGTTACTATGATCAAAGCAGTGGAGCAGCTAAGCGGGAAAGGGGGGGGCAGGCCGCGTGTCTACCAGTGTGGGTGACACCCAACCATGAACATCAGCAGTGCCACCTACAAAATTTCGTAAAACTGTGGCAGATTGCATAACTGCCACTAATAAAATAATAAATTAAATTATTATTATGACGACTGAAGAACCTAGTGGTTAGAGACCCTGACTATGAAGCTCGAGGTCCCGGGTTCGAATCCCGGTCGGGGCAGATGTTTGTATGATGAATACAAATGTTTGTTCTCGGGTCTTGGGTGTTTAATATGTATATAAGTATGTATTTATCTATAAAAGTATGTTTATCCGTTGTCTGGTACCCATAGTACAGGCTTTGCCTAGTTTGGGACTAGGTCAATTGGTGTCAAATTGTCCCATGATATTTATTTTTTTATTTTTATTTATTTTATTATTTTTTATTTTAACACTTTTGATTGATTTTTGGGGTGATAGGTGTATGTGATGATAAATATGACCTACAATATCTGCACTGGTCAACCTAAGAGCAGCTAAGTAGATCAGCATATGTAGCATGGCGCGCCATTTTGTCGCTTGTCGCGCAGTGCGTCCCTGTCATAGTGATGAAATCAGTGAAGGACGCACTGAGCGACAAGCGACTAAATGGCACGCGTGCTAGCCCCCCTCATAAGGAAACAGCTGATGTTGTAGATCAAGGGGTTGGTTAATTACTCCAATGACAAGAGTTCATTAACTCCTAAAGATGATGATGATGTAAATCCATATCCATCATCTTTAAAAGGTCATCTAAACTTATTTGGTAATTCAACTTTTTCTTACCTGATTTTGTTCCCAAAGCAAGTAGTAAAAGTCATTGTTATAGGCTCCTAGAGGATAATAAGTAGTTTCAGCATCTTCCTTAAACTCAAATACAATCTGAGAATATTTTATATCCACAACCCACATAGTGGCTCCATCAGAAATGATTGGTGAATCTCCCCAAGGTACCACATGAAGTATCTTCTTGTCCGAACACAAAACTTCATACAACCCAGTAATGGGACACTTCAAAACCAATGCTTCTCCTTCTGTACATGCATTTAAGCCATTTGCGAGTATATGCGATTCAACAGCTGAATAAGTACTACAAGATTTTTCTACTGTTATTGTGTGCTCCTGTTTTCCATCTACAATGTCTTGTTCCAATGCTTTGCTGGAGTAGATCACTAGCAGGCACTCTCCACTTTTACTTATTAGTAATACATTATTCTTGTGGCTCCTGAATTTCTGGATTTTATAGTTTGCTAGTTTTTCACATGCTATCTTGATTTGAGACCCCGTTACAGTGTTGATTACTGTTATTTCACCGGACTTTAAAAGAATCCATAGGAGTCGCTCGTGTAAAAGCGTATTGGAGATTTTTGTATCAAAACTATAAACCCAATCGTTTTCTGATTGTTCTTCATTTCGTACAGTGACATCCAATATCCGCACTCTACGAGGATCTTCAATTATTATCAACTTCGGATGTACAAAATGAGCGTTGAGTAAATCGAAACTTGAAAACTTTTTTATTCTTGAATATGTAATAGACATGGTGTTATAATTACCGCACACTACCTAGTTCTTCAATCACAGATCTTCAGCTTCAGTTCTCAAAATTGCATTGCATTGTATTGAAATTAAATTTTCAAATGAAAATGATCGTTTTCAACAATTTCAACGATTCAAAGTGCCACTACTGGTACATAGGGATGCTCGATATTCATCGATGTTAGATAAACCGATGATTACGACCTCGAAAACATCGACACATCGATGTTAAGAGAAATATCGGAACATCGATATTACGCTGGGCCACCCAGCGAGAATCAGGTGAATTAAGTACTCAATTACTTACATTTCGCTGACTTGTTAGCATTAGTTCATTTAGTAAAAATTAATGGCAGCTATCGCGACTATCGCGAGTCAAAAATCCGCGAGGGTTGCTAGTGTCGAGTCAGGTCTACCTGTCATTCTATACCAATGAGAGACAATGACTTTTTCTAGTTTGTGTATTAAATATCCGCTGCTGCCCAATTTGGAAATTCCCCCATTTGATCCAACCCATCAACAATCTTATGAAATTCCAAATCGAAACTATTTTGAACATACTCCTTAGCGAGCAGGCATGGACCCAAGCCGCTTTAGCGATAAGGCACGGCGGTTTGGGTACTCGCAAAATTTCTAGTATTGCTTTGCCGGCATTCCTGTCTTCCATTCACAGCACGTTAGATCTCGCAGGTAACATACTGAATGCCCCAACAGGTATAAACCGTGAAATCGCGTGCTTGGATGAGGCCACGAATGCCTGGCTAGCTGGACCGAACCCAACGACCCCAACTAGACCCAAAAGGCAAAGGGCCTGGGATACAATAGCCTCTTTCACCACTTTCAACTCACTCAAAGACACATCGTCAGGGAGGGATCTGGCAAGGCTGCTAGCAGTGTCCAAGCCAGAGTCAGGTCACTGGCTCCATGCCTATCCCTCGCCTAACACAGGAACATTTTTAGATCCCGCCACAATCCCTATAGATGTCGGTCTCCGGCTCGGAGCTGGAATTTGCACAAGCCACAGCTGCACTTCTTATGGGGCCCCTGTAGACCGCCTCGCTCACCACGGCCTTTCCTGCTCCTCGGGCGCCAGCCGCCTGTTACGCCACGCTGCTCTCAACGACATCCTCAGAAATGCAATCGTCAGCGCCAACGTCCCCGCTGCTCTGGAGTCCCAAATTGCACGGGGTGATGGCAAGCGCCCTAATGGAATGTCGTTGATTCCCGTGCGCTGGTGTGGGACACCACTTGCACAGACACCCTGGCAGTGTCCTACGTCCCACTAACCAGCAAACGGGCAGGAGCGGCGGCGGACGCCCGGGAGCGCCTCAAGGTCAGCAAATACAGTTGTCTCGGCGCTCAATACGAGTTCTTGCCGTTTGGCGTCGAGACGCTCGGTCCTTGGGGTAAGGGTAAGCTGAGCAAACGCCTGAAAGAGGCAACAGGCGACCCTCGCGCGGGCAGCTTTCTCGCGCAAAGAATTGCTATCGCAATTAAGCGCGGGAATGCTGCCTGCGTGATGGGCACCCTGCAAAGAGGTCCAGGTTTGGTAGGTATTTAATTTTTTAAGTAAGTTTTAGTATTCTTATTTACTTTGTAGTTTTGGTCCATTGTACATTTGTTTTAAATAAGTTATTATAATAAACGAAATAATAGATTATAATACCTCTTTTATTTTGCTAGATAAAACGTATATCGATACTCTTGAATCGATTTTAAGTTTTTAACATCGATGTCAACATCGATGTTTTTATACTATCGATCATCTCTGCATTATCTCTATAATCTGTTGTGCCATTCAACGCCGCCAAATAATTTTTATCATCGACAATTTTTTTTATATATACATATACACAGGTCGCACCGCACTGCTATCGCACTGAAAGTTTCCAGAACGACCACATATTTACAAGTATTTTAAAAGTAATAAGGTTGTTTCCTCTTTAGTCAAATCAGCTACTTTTTATGAAACGTCAAAGCGATCCGTTAGTACGAAGTTTGTATTCATTCATAGTGATACAAGGAACTTACACTAGAGCTGGAACAAGATGTACCAAGAAACGCCAGCCCCCCGACTACGAAGTGCAAAATTCGAACTTCGTATCGTGCCGTCCCTCTCAAGCTAATATTATTAAACACAAGAGTGAGCGGGACGATACAATACGAACTTCGATTTTCGAATTTCGTAGTATGGGGCTGATTATTTGACCTTGAAAATGAATTTTAAGAAAAGTGACAAGGATGATAGGCAAGTGCGGTACTGTCTCTTTCTGATTATGGTGACTAAGCTATCGGGGGACAAACAGGACCACCAAGCACAGTATTTATATATAAGCTAAAGCAGTGCAGAAACTAGGCCTTTTTGTTGAGATGATGACGTAAGCGCCAATTGAGCGTTAGGGTTGTCCTCTTATTTTTTGTAAAATTGAAAAAGTTTTTGTGTAGTTAGCTCTATATCTCAGCTATTTAAGCCTTTTTTGTGATAACTAGCTAGTTTTCATTAGAACATTAGGGTTGTCACTTTTAATTATTATAAAATTAATGGGTTTTTATTTACTATTTACAAAAACGTTTATTTGGGTTTTATAATGATCAAATCTTAGATTGTTTTTTTTTAATCCACTGATTACAATTCGAATTAAATTAATAAAAAGTAAATAAGTTATGTCACTATGCTATTACCATTATTCATCATTAAATTATACCTATCTAATAACTATTAGGTTTTAAACACAAAGTGTCGCCACTCGTCTCGACGCGGCGCCCGCGACTGACAGCACTGCTATTCCCGCTTATTAGCCCTGTAAAGACTCTGTCTGTGTGCGTGTGTCATTTCGAACGTTTGTGCGTAGTTTCTGTACTGCTTTAGCTTATATATATACTGTGCACCAAGTGCTTTTTAACCGACTTTAAAAAAAGGAGGTTCACAGTTTGACCCGTATGGCATTGAGCTGAAATTTGGTATGGGTGTGTAAGTTGGGTGACAATACAAATACAGACAACAATAAGTACCTACAAGTACCTTCTACAAAAAAGCTTGTATTCAAAATTATTTTTAAAGAAAAAATAATTTTCAAGTTTTTTCTTTTTGTATATCTATGTCAATGAGATTATGTCGTAATCGTAATTTAGTAAAATAAAACTTCCTGATATTAAAACCTTTGAACACAACCATATTCGAACATTCAAAATTGGTCCAGCAGTTTTCACATTATAACCGAACTTACATTCATACATCTGTGTAGTCATAGGTTAAAAAAACACACATGTGATCCAAATAAATTAATATTATAAATTGCAAAATAAAACAATATTATGTAGATTTTGCCTTGTTGTGGCTCGTCTTCCCCAGATGTTTAAACGTGGTCACCTCTGTTCACAGATGCACCAGTGTTGCCAGACCCAATTATCCAAAGTTACCCCGGTGTGGTCAAAAAGTTACCTTTTGCCTAGAAAAGTTACCAAATACTATAAACATAAATCGTCGGTGAGTGATATATCAAAAGACTCGCCATTATTAAAAACCGACCACCTGAACCAAAAAAGTGAGGGTGTGCATACAGTTCGAATTGCATATCCCTCCGATTTTCGATCTGATTTAATTTACTTACCCCTAAATGTCGATGTTTGCCGAAGTCCCTTCACTCTTCTGCATCATATAAGTGAAAGAGACGGCAAGATATGAACGTGTTTCGCGGAAGCTGAGCTATTTTTACGTCAACGCATGTTCCGTTTTACGTATTTAAAGCGTCAGCGCTTAAAATAACATTTGAAAATAAAGATAGAGTTCAAAAGTAAACTAAAAGTAGCCTTTTGAGCTGGGGAACCCGGCCGTAACCTGACAGAGCTAAAAGTAACCTAAAAGGTTACAAAAGTTACCTTCTGGCAACACTGAGATGCACACAAATGTTTAAAACAACTAACTCACAGGAGCGAGTTGCCAACTCCTAAAAAGTTTAATTACCCCTGAGCCTTTGCCTGAGCTCAAGTCAAATATAGGCCGCGCTGTGGATTAAGATCGCTAGGCGAAACTGGTGGGGGCAATTTGGCGCATCTGTACAATTGCGCACAAAATTGTTAAGTTCTGAGTGTATTTCTTTGAAATATATTTTTCCTATTTCGCATTTCTTTGTACCTTTAGTCACCTAACATATAACACTCGTTTTTGCTTGTGACTTATTTCGCTAGTATGTTTATTCAGAATCTGGGTAGTATTTTTACCTGCTTTAAATTACCCATGATTACTATTACCATTACCACAGACTTTTTCTGTAACATGCGATGGACCAAGGAAAACGCGAAATCAGCCGTCCTAGGTCCAGAACGTGCCGGAGGAAGATGTTTTTTTTTTCAAAAATCAACGACGCAATGGAAAAATCTCAAACTTTTATCAGGTAGTAAGGAAGGTTATTCCTATCATCAGAAAAAAATTAAGCAATTCTGAGATTTTCGTCCATCCCCAATTACTTCGTTTTCTTTTTAACATAACAATTCACGTCGTAAACCATTTTTCTGGCTTGTCATGTCCAAACTTTATATTTAGGCATTTTTTCACTAACTACGACATCATAACGTACTTACTACTAATACAGTAAAACAATCCGTACGCAACAGGCCCTAAACTATGAAGTGCAAAATTCGAACTTCGTGTCGCGCCGTCCCGCTCACGCTAATATGATTTAATACGAGAGCGAGCGGGACGATACGATACGAACTTCGATTTTCGAATTACGTAGTCGTCCCCCTACCCAAGAGACACGTGACGCGTGAACGAAACGAGGGAGGGGAAGAACGACTTGATCTACCAATAACGTGTCGGCGCCAGCGCGCACCCTCCCCTCAGAAGCTTGTCAACCTTTGCTACTACCGTTTTAGCTACTTTTCTTTTTTTAATTATTAACGACAAGACGTGAGTTATCATTGGTTTGCGCTGGAATGCTAATTACCAAACTCCTACAATCCACTAATAGTGGTACAATATTTTATGCTAGTCACACAGAAAAGTATAGAAAGAGATAGACCCGCTCGGTGACATCCCTTTCACACTTTTTTTTTTAATCCTAGGTTTAGGTACGACCACATTAATGTCAGAGAGACGTCATTCCAGCGCCGTGTTTTATAAAGCTACAAGTTACAATTTACAAGCGGAAGTCTCTTTCTAATAAAAGGTGATAGAATGAGACTTTCGCTTGTAAATTGTAACTTGTAGTTTTATAAAACACGGCCCAGGTACGAAGTACTTGTTATTTTCTTGGTATTAAGCAATCCTTCTTGTGTGTGAGGGAGTAAAAAATGTCTAGCGGTCTATCTCTTTCTCTGTCTACGCTAAACCTTTAAGTTAGCCAATCATAAGCCAATAGAATCACAGACCTAATAATAGAATATGATGCGTATAACGTCAAAAAAAAAGTTGCCAAATTTACTTGTTTTACTGACCCTTGCAGAAAAATTGTGCTTATTGGTTTTTTTTTGACCTAGCCAAAATCTTTGTTACTTATGCAGGAAATAATGTTAACATTATAGAAAAACTAAATGAGACCAAATAAACAAGAATTTTCATATATGAGCACACCAAAATGTCCGCCATGATGAATATAATTTCAACATGGCGCCCGGTTGTGCGAAGTGTGTGTGTGTGAAAGTGCAGTGAAATTATGTAAAAATATCTAATGTTTTTAGTGATAAATTTAGTGTTTAAGTGAAAAGTGTGTGCATTCATGCAGCGGTTTCCCTATAATGGCTTTGGATTTACGCCTGCACTCTCCTGCAGGCGCAGAACCTGTTGTTTATACATGGCCCCTCACTTCGGGTCATGGTTCGGTAAGGAAATCGTGTATATTTTACTTTTGTGTCTTGATGTGATACTGACTATGTGTCTAGTTTGTTGTCGCAATTTTCCTTCCCTCTAAAAGATAGTGTCTATGTGCTCATGGTCATAGATAACCCTATACTTAGCTGAAGAACACTCATTTTCCGCCATAAAATCTGTAAAGATTTTTCTTTTTAATTTATATCCATTAAGATAGTATTCGTACGTATAAATTACAAACAACAACTTGTTTGTCTCAAAAATGCGGAATAATGTAACGTACTGTTCCTAATAGGTATCACATGGGTCTTGCAGTCTGAGTGTATTGACCTCGTGTTTTGTCAAGGTGTCGGCTTTTTTTAGATGTTTCTTTATAGACTGTCCGTTGTAGTTGTAGATCATCTCATTTCCATTTTGAGCGTATACTTATGAAGTAGAGTATATTCGATGATTGGCTACACAGCTATCTCTATAAATCTCATATAGCATCTGCATAGTGTAGGTATGTTATGATACATTTATTATCATTGATGCTCTTTAGAATAGAGAAAGTATAAGCATTTGGAAAATAGTAATTGTAGTTGTTTATGAAATACACTATATGTTTATTTCATTTCATTGTTTTAAATATTGTCTTATTGGATGGGTGTCAACATACTCCTGCTCAATGGTAACCATTTACTTTTAACTGAATTGGAAACATAATTTAATGACTAGGTATCCATTATCAGTAGCAAAATAGTGGGTATTATTGTGAATCCAGTTCATCTGAGAATCATGTTATTGTAGTAGTGTAGTGATAAAAAAAAAATGTTTACATTCCACATACTTAGTAGTTGACCCTATCGACACATCTGCATGCAACCTAATAATGCGGGCAGATGTTTTTAATGCTTTTTGCTTTCAATTGTTTTCATTTCTCATTTCATTTTAATAGAATAATATAATTAGTTTTATTAGGCAATACACTGAATTTATCTTTATCTACACACATATCATAAGTCCTCTATAATGCGTTCACTGTGACCAGCATTTCAGCATGCCATTGACTGCTCGCCAATGGCCGCCGGCAGCCGCCGGCAGCAGTATGTATGTATGTCTCTTTATTGCACATAAAACAAAAAAATACAGATAACAGAACAAAAGCAAATGTACAAAGGCAAACTTATCCCTTAAAGTAATAATCATTATGACATCGAATTCGATGTCGTAATGACTTTTCGATATCGAGTTCAATGTCGTTAAAAGTTTCAAATTTGAAAACCAACATAATTTACAATCATAGTGAAATAAAACGGATCACTCACATATACAGGGTTGAGATGGGGCAGTAAGGGCAACTACTAGATCCCTTGCTGCTACGCGAAAATGCTCTTAGGAGACCTTTACTAACTTTTTAAGTGATGGCAGTCGACATTCACAGATTTTTGATAAAATGTATAGTCGGCGAGAAAATCGTCAGATTTGACTTTTTTTTTAATGCCAATCGGTCCCATTTCTATCAAGGATTAAAACACTCTTTGAGACCAACTGAGGTTAGAGTACTAGAACACCTACAAATCAAAGAAAACTTTTTCCATACATTTTGTTGGGTAATTAATTTCAATGTGAAATTTTCTTCAGCTTAAAAATTATTAAATTGTAGACAACTTCAATTAGGATATTAGAAATGAGAATAACCGGTATCATTGTAAAAAAACAACTAGTCTGTGCGGAAAAAGAACCACAGTTGATCACAAAGAGTATTTTAATCGTTGATAGAAATGGGACCGATTGGCATTAAAAAAAAAAAGTTGATTCTGACTATTTTCTTGCTGATTGTACATTTTATCATAAATCTGTGAATGTTCATTGTCATCACTTAAAAATTTAGCAAAGGTCTCCTGAGAGCATTTTCACGTAGCAGCAAGGGATCTAGTAGCTGCCCTTACTGCCCCATCTCAACTTTCCATCCTGTATAAGTCTACTTCAGTCCGACATGTATAATTAATGTGATAATTTACAATAAAAAAACAGTCTATGAAATGTCAGCTCAGTATGTTTGTCTATGATTAAAAAAAAACAGTTAAATTCGTTAGAGGTATGGGTATGACATGTCTTCGCGCTTCTGAACAAATCTTAGAGTACTTATAATATGTGTGTAGATAAAGTAAAGTATGCCTCCACATAATTAGGCCTTAAAACACTTGTGTGATCCTATTATGAAACTCAGCTTCTCCTCATTTCATAAATAATAATAATAATAATAAATATCATGGGACAATTTGACACCAATTGACCTAGTCCCAAACTAGGCAAAGCCTGTACCTAAAACACACTCGTGGTTTAAGGACCCTCATTATGTAACAGTTGCATAAACTATTTGAATATACATCATTGTTGAACTGTACAGTAGGTGTAGCTATAAATGAAGAATTATCTACAGGAAATTTATTTACTAATGTCATAGTATCAGTAATCATTTTAACCTCCACATGTTACTATGGCTCATTTAGGTTCCATGAAATGCTGCATATAGGTATATGCTGGATTTGGTCTTTACTCTTTCCTTAGGCATTGAACACTTTTTAACAAATGATTAATTGCTTCACCAAAAATATAAAACATTGAAATGGAGGCTTATGATATTGAAACAATGTCTAAATGGCATATAGGTACTCTTTTAAAGGCAAAGAACACAGACATTCTTTTCATAAAGCAATTCATAAAGGTTAAAGAATTAGGTACTTAATTACCCTATGAAAGGATATTTTCTTGGACCTTGAACTTTTGTATAATCATAGCATATAAGTAGGTACCGACCTATTTACATATTTAAAACAGTCTACCTACTTTACTATGAGAGTTTTGTTACACAAGTCAAAATTAACAAGAAAAAATATTATCTCTACTGTATTTCCCAGTAGTTGGGTTGAGTCTTAGTAATAAGATTGTTAAGGCGGAAATATATAATTTGCTTTTGTATCAATAGATCTGATGATGTATAATGCTCTGCAAATAATAAGGAGGTTGCCAGCCAAGATACCAATGAAATTGTTTTTAGTGACCCACTGAAGTGAGCGAGAGGTAGTTTATTCCCATTATATGAAGATGAACCCTTGCAAAATATAAACTAAATCATTGGATAACTAACACAACACACTATTTTGTAAACATTCTTGTAAACTAACTTATTTTTCTTTTACAGGACAAGCACGATGGGGCACTAGAAATAGTAGAAACAATAAGGTAGGAACCATTCCCCTTTTTTATCTGTCAAATAAGTATGTTTAATTTCCTTTTTAGGGTTCCATACCTCAAAAGGAAAAACGGAACCCTTATAGGATCACTTTGTTGCCCGTCTGTCTGTATATCAGTCTGTCAAGACCCTTTTTCTCTGGAACGCGTGGAGATAGCAAGCCTGCTGTCCCTTGAAGCTGTGAAAAAATCAAACTTCTAAGTCAACACAATCAAAAGATACAGTCATTAAAAAGGTTATTTCCATACAAATTGCCTTACCCTGAAAACCTAAAGGGTACTTCCAGTTGTCCTAGAAACTTGAAATTTGGTATGAAGGTAGCTCTTTTAGCACAACCACTCAGAAAATTCTCAAAATCTTAAATTTTTATGTCTTTCTGTATATGTCACTGACCAATGTAAAATGGACCCCACACTGCCATACATTTTGCTTAGGAACAGGGCTCTGCTAATACTGGTTTTTGTACACTGTCAGTAAGATTTCAATAAAAAAAACCGGCCAAGTGCGAGTCGGACTCGCGCACGAGGGTTCCGTAGAAAGATTTTAACGCTTTTCCCCAGTGTTTTAAGCAGTCCAGAGCCCTGCTCCTAAGCAAAATGTACGCAGTGTGGGGTCAACTTATATTGGTCCACGAAATCTAGAGATAGACATAAAAAATTAAGATTTTGAGACTTTTCTGAGTGGTTGTACTATAAGAGCTACCTTCATACCAAATTTCAAATTTCTAGGGCAACTGGAAGTACCCTTTAGGTTTTCTAAAAACGGCAATTTGTATGGAAACGACTTATTTAATGACTGTATCTTTTGATTGCGTTGACTAAGATGCTTGATTTTTTCACAGCTTCAAGGGACCGCAGGTTTGAGTATTTGATATTAATTTCAGCATCCTACCTCCAAGCGTTCCAGAGAAAAAGGGCCTTGACAAACAGACAGACGGACAACAAAGTGATCCTATAAGGGTTCCGTTTTTTCCTTATGAGGTACGGAACCCTAGAAACTTTATGTTTCATCTTATCTTTATTGCACAAAACACAAAATACATAATAGGAAAATGTACCTACAATAGGCAAAATTTATTCACTTAATGTCATAAGGCATTTATTTTATTATTGTTATTTGGCATTTAATTTGGAAAACTATGGCAAGACTCGAGGTTTGTTCAGTCTGTTGTTTGGTACATTGTTTATTTTACATCTCTGCATCATTTATTTTGTTACTAAGAAAACTCGAAACTTCAAGTAATCCATTCTGATTACTTTATTTAAGAGGTTTTTAGGGCATTGTAGGAATACCTAGCCAAGTCTATTCTGAGGGTGACGTGCATTGACTGCAGTGACTATGTTTATGTACCGTAAGGTTTAGGTTGTATGCATAGTAGAGTAGAGCAGTGAGCTGTTATGAATAGCTATGTAACTATATAGAATATGCTTTTGAAAAAACAAGAGGGATCTTGTTTTGGAGACAGCTGACTTCTACTGGGTACTATGCCCACGCAGCGTGTCACGTAGATATTATATTGATTCTTTGATTAATAGAAAAATACAGTAGCAGTAGGTATTAAATAAATATGTTTTTATTCCTTTTGCAGAACAGTCTTAGCAAGGTACTAGATGTTTTTATGTTAGGTCACGTCGGTCGCATTCCGTACTTCGTTAGTGTATCTTCTTCCAGGGTTACATCGCCACAGTACCTACACATTGACCTCAACTCAACAGGGAGACATTTATTTAGTGGTTGACGGTAGGTGTGCCAAAAAAACTGAAGTTACTGTTTGAAATTTTCTTAGTAGATAGGTAGGTAGGTACACCGCGTTATCGTTATCGATTATAGTTGTGCAGATTGTAGCAACCTATGTATGTTTTGGCTTGTTCTGATATGACGTGCGTGTGTAAAGCGTGAAGGACGTGGGGGCAATGACCGAGGTGGTTTCGCGCCGGATAGTAGGTAGGTATGAAATGTACTACGTTATGTATATACAAACAACTTGTACAGCTGTGTCGCCCTACTGCCCACACTCGACCTACGAAGTCTGCCTTCATAAAAGTAGGTAGGTACCTATGATATGAATTCAAGTATAGGTAAGTAGCTACCTACCTACTACACGATCTATCTTTCGTAAGAAAATCATAACAATAGTGTTGCCTTAGCGTACGGAGGAAAGGAAAGCTTCCGGGTTTGGTTGTCATCGTGTTTCTATCCGTCGTCCTTAACATACGTTGCAGGCTAGACTTACGCCATCGCCATCGACATCGAAGTAGTCTTTCATTAGCGTCAAGTCTTAAGGCCAAACCACATTCTAGATGCACGATGACAATGATGACATCCAATCCAATACATGAAGAAGCATAAAGATGGTCGAGTAGAAGTACCTAGTAGGTACCTACCTACATTTGTTTGTTTGGGTGTTTGGGTAGTAAGTGTTGCCTATCTTTGCACAGTTGCCTATATGGGATAATCGTGGTAAGGATTACAGAAAACAAATCAAGCATGTTTTTAAACTAATTGGAACATCAATATCCTGGGAAGTTTATTTTTTCACAGCCCGACGTAGTTTATTTTTTCGGCGGAAACCACTCATGGTGACCTACAAAAACGATAATAAAAAAAATTTTAGCTAGTGGGAGGATGATTTTTTTGTGATTGCTTAGTCAATTAAGTAATTGCGGTGTTAATTACAAAGAAATAATTTTGATTGCTCGTACAGTTTGTTTAAAATTAATTTTTTTATGTCAACTTTTGGTACCAAGTAAAAAATTTAGAAAAACTCGATAAAAAAAAACTATCACATATTGGACTAAGACATAGGTATAGGCTTCAAACAATTCCTAATAGTCCCCTGTATCACCTCCTAAAGTTCCTACATCGTTATACCAAACACCCTGTATAATGAAAGTGGGCAGTACCTACCTATCTAATGTGTAATTGCGAACTACCTACCTATTTAAAATACAAAATACAGAATTATAGGTTACAACGCGACGTTTTATGTCTAGATTGGCAATAACAAATCAAAAACCACATAGCTATAATTTTTAAATGTAGGTACCTACTAGGTACTTCTACTCGACCATCTTTATGCTTCTTCATGTATTGGATTGGATGTCATCATTGTCATCGTGCATCTAGAATGTGGTTTGGCCTTAAGACTTGACGCTAATGAAAGACTACTTCGATGTCGATGGCGATGGCGTAAGTCTAGCCTGCAACGTATGTTAAGGACGACGGATAGAAACACGATGACAACCAAACCCGGAAGCTTTCCTTTCCTCCGTACGCTAAGGCAACACTATTGTTATGATTTTCTTACGAAAGATAGATCGTGTAGTAGGTAGGTAGCTACTTACCTATACTTGAATTCATATCATAGGTACCTACCTACTTTTATGAAGGCAGACTTCGTAGGTAGAGTGTGGGCAGTAGGGCGACACAGCTGTACAAGTTGTTTGTATATACATAACATACAGCGTTTGTTGTTAGTCTTTTTTTTATGTATTTTATGATTTTATTGGTGTAATTTATAATTGAATTTTTATTTTAGTGTTAATATCGTATTTGAAATTTTGTGTGACTGTAATTATGAACTTCCATTGGATTTTTATTTATGATTAAATGTACACCTGAAAAAATCTAAGCCACGCCGATTTCACGCCGATCACGCCGGTCAAAAAACCATCGGACGCCGCCGCCGACAATTTTGCCATCGGCGCACATGTCTAGCTACGTGCTTGCATGCTCGCTCGCTTGCTTGCTTGCCTGCATGCTTGTTGCATGTTTGCTTGCATGCTTGCTTGCTTGCCTGCATGCATGCCTGCTTGCATGCTTGTTGTTTGCATGCCTGCTTGCATGCTTGCTTGCATGTTTGCTTGCTTGCGTGCGTGCTTACATGCTTGCTTATATGCTTGCTTACATGCTTGCTTGCATGCTTGCTTGCATGTTTGCTTGCAAGCTTTAATGATTGCTTGCATGCTTGCTTACATGCTTGCTCGCTCGCTTGCTTGCATGCTTGCTTGCTTGCTGCATACTTGCTTGCTTGCTGCATGCTTGCTTGGTTGCTGCATGCTTGCTTGCATGCTTGCTTACAAGCTTTAATAATTGCTTGAATTATTGCTTTAATGATTGCTTGCATGCTTGCTTGCCTGCTTTCTTGCATGCTTGCTTGCAATATTGCCTGCTTGCTTGCAATATTGCTTGAAATGCTTATGGTTCACGCGAGCGAAGCCGCGGGTAAAAGCTAGTTAAAAATTACACCATAATTGCAACAAATAAAAGAACTATCACTAGTCAACATATTGAACGCCACGACCGAACAAAAAACGTTTCCCGTACGACGTAGACAATTATGCGAGTTTATTCTTAGATGAAATATTTTTTTTACAATTTGTATTTTCTAAATAAATAAAGCCACCTTTGCACGCACTTTGTTTTAATTAACTATGCAATTAAATGTTTAATCGATAAATAAATACCATAGGATATTAATGGTTAAAACATCAATAGGTATCCTAATTAGTTTTTATTACGCAAACACACACGCACATGCACACGCACATACACACACCATTCATCATTTTGTTCAAATGTGATTTTATTTTAAAGTTGTATTTAGTGGTGTAACTGAGAGAATGGTATTTATTTATCGATTAATCATTTAATTGCACAGTTAATTATACTAATTATTATAAATACGAAAGTAAGTAAGTAAGTAAACACTTTATTGTACAAAAAACAGGATAAAACACAAGTTACAACAATAACAAAGGCGGACTTAAAGTTTGTGAGTGAGTATGTTTGTTACTTCTTCACGCTGAATTAAAACATAGGCTATAGTTCCCGCGGGATAGCGATAACGAATTCTAAGTGTGAGAATGGTATCACCCACTCAATAGCTACATATAAAAAAATTGTGTAGCTAGTGGGAGGGTGATTTTTTTGTGATTGGTTAATCAATTAATTGCGGTGTTAATTATAAATAAATGAATTTGATTGCTTGTACAGTTTGTTCAAAAATATTTTTTTATGTGAACTTTTGGTACTAAGTAAAAAATTTAGGAAAACCAGATTTAAAAAAAACTGTCACTTATTGGACTAAGACATATAAATTGCTTCAAACTATTCCTAATAGTCATCTGTATCACCTCCTAAAGTTCCTACATCATTATATCAAACATTCTGTATATTCGACTCCAATTTGTCCCTCTGTGCGTTCCATTTAAACGTCGCTAAGTAGGTAGGTACCTACCTACACACATGTAACCTACTAACCCGTAATTGACACTAAAAACAACAGTAGGTATTCAGCTGCTAGGTAGTAGGTAGGTACTTTGAGACGAATCGGGGTCAAACGTTTTTTGCGACCGAGCACACAGTTGAAAAAAGTAAAATCGCCTTCAAAAAAAAAACATCTCTGCGAATTTCCTCCTTTTTAACCGATTTCAAAAAAATTAGGAGATTCTCAATTCGTCGGAATATTTTTTTGAAGTCGGTTAATAAAACAAGAGCGAGTCGGACTCGCGCACTAGGGTTCAAGGGACTGCGGGCTTGAATATTTGATGTTAATTTCAGCCTGCTACCTCGACGCGTTCCAGGGAAAAAGTTCTTGACAGACAGACAGACATACAGATGGACAATAAAGTGATCCTATAAGGGTTCCGTTTTATCCTTTTGAGGTACGGAACCCTAAAAAAGAATCTTCTGCCATCCTGTCCGTCCGTAGTTTGCACTGGCCCTTACATTCAGGCGCCTAGTTAAGGTCTCTTACCTTGAACGAACTATGTAGGTACCTATTCAAATATAGCTTTTATCTATTTAGAGGCGAATCACAAAGTTAATCTGCATGCCAGTTAATTTGTGACGTTTGTTGCCCTGTTTGACAAATATTTGTGTCGCCTCTCTTATGGTTTTCACCTGTAGGTTAGACATACAATGACAAACATTTGGCAAATACGGCCGTGTGAAGTGCCAGCATTATATCGACGATAAACGGTTGGTCAGCCCCTGTAAGCCAAGAATGTGCTTAAGTGGTATACATGTATCACATCTTCGAGAACCATTGATTTTTGCGATCGTTCGACCGATATTGCTACGACCTCCATGAGCTCCATGACTTTGAGATGAAAATAAGTTCAGACAAAAGTGTACATATTGTTTGTAAGTGGCTACAGTCAGTATATACTCAAAGGCAAAATTAAGCGCCCACCATTTTTTTTCTTGATTAATGTAAAAACAACGTAAATAATATTTAGAATTTGACACTGACATTATTTTGGAATTTTATTCGTAAATATAATTATTACAAACCTCTTTACTGATAGGACGGGAAAAGTTAAATTTCAAATATAGAATGCCAGTAATAAACACACAATACCACTACATATGCAATTCCACAGTATCGGTCATTTATCTATACCTACGAAGTTAATTTATAGCGAATGGCATTCAGCGAACGACTGCTTTGCTTATACGATATTACCTTTTCGATTCTTTAGCTTAATGTGCCACTCGACCTTGAACTCCAGTTATTGACCTAGTAGGTACCTAACTGTTCTCTTCTATACAATAACTTTCCGCACTATGTAGGTACCTATTTTCTGTTTCTGTCTTCATTATTCGTCGTCTTCATATTACACAATTCGCATGTTATTAATAATTTAAAGAAAGTTAACGTCTTCATTGAAGATTGACCTTGACTCTATCACAGAATACATAATAGTACAAGTACAGAAGTCCGACTCCGCAAAATCATTTGAATAAATAGCGACTCTTGCTACGACACAATAAAGCGCAATTCAGGTCGCACAGCGCTAATTGCCTATAGTCATATTCACCTACAAGTTGCCTCTCTTTCTATCGTGTATCTCTTATCTCTTCTGACTACGTTAGGGTTGCCTTCTTGTAAAAATAATTAATATGAATATTTAATTATAAGTTATGTCACAGAATACATTACATACATACCTACCTACGTATGTACAAACATTGCTAATTAACATAAATACAAATAACGGTAGTAAAATTTTCGTAAATAGGTACCTACTTACTTAATTACGTGTAGGTTGACGTACATTTCTTAACCTTTCAATTTCCTTTGGAAGTCTGAAAAACGTGAGGTTATTGTTCAGGCAGTCGAATGCGGCGCAGTATGCCTTCATTTTGTGGTTCGTCGTAATTCGCACTCGCACGGACTATGCGATGCGCGCGGTGCGTGAATAAGCAACAACCGACATGCGACCGACCGCGACTGGCTGGGCGCGCCGCGGTCCTGTGAATTTAGTCCGCCGGGGCGGACTCGCCGCGTACTTGTAAATTCTTACCTAAACGCAGATTTGGACCGCCCTCACTCTACTTACTGAACATTTTTAATGTTAGTTCGTCTTTTTATCCGCGCATGCACTGCAGTCGCTGTCTGACGTGAAAGACGAACAAACAGATGGAAGAATCGAGTGAACAGACACGCTTTTTACAAGCTTCTTACATAACTTGCAATGCACAATGTACCTACCTACAGTCGAGTTCTCCAATATCTATACAGTCAACAGTTCAAAAATATCTATACACAGACCTTATTGCAAGTACATAAGGTATGTGTTTAGATATTTATGAACCGTTGGCTGTACATGTATTGGAGAACTCGACTGTACCTATGTTAGTTCGGGTGGAATCTTGCAACCTAATTTTGAAGCAGATAATTATCCTCGACCGATTGAGATAAAATTTGGCATACTTATGTAAATCCGGTGACAATACAATAATCTGGTAGTGAAATCCTGGTGGTACGGCAAGGGTCGTCTCCACAAGGGGGGGGGGGGGGGGGGGGACTCTTTAACGGTAATGGCATGGACTTGAAATTTGGTATGACTGTGTAAGTTGGATGCTTGGATGACAATACAAGTACAGACAACAATAATACACTCTTTTCTTTGGGCAGTCGTGTAAAAAGTACAGTCGGCAAAAAGTTTTGTTCTAATAATGATTTTTTTTAACTGAAAACTTATAATATTAGTATAAGTATACTATTCTTACATACTATTAGTTAAAATCTGCGTACCTAATCTGCGTTTTATTTTGTATGTAAATCCACATTCCGCAGTGCCATAATTATTCAAAAGTTTTAGAATCTTTGTCCAGCCATATTTTAAATAATTGATCGTGGGCACCCATTATGTTACATCATTTTTAACCCCAGACGAAAAAGAGGGGTATTATAAGTATGACCTGTGTATCTGTCTGTGGCATCATAGCTTCCAAACGGATGGACCGATTTTGATGCGTTTATTTTTAATCGAAAGCTAGTTAAATCGAGATGGTTCTTAGTTTCATTAAAATCGGTTCACCCTTTTACGAAATATTGAACTTTTAAACGACAATGTCGGGGGTTTTTCAACTTTTCTAAGTTGGTTAGGTTATAAATCAGATAATCTAATTACCAAACATTGTTTTATGCGGTGAACGCAGCATTGAACAAACAAGGCAAAAGTTGATCGCATGCGTCTAACACCGCGATTTCCGCACAAAACAACCGCGCGTTGTATAGGTATAATTCTACTTCGAAAATTAGCAGGGAACCAGTTTGGGCCGACCGATCGCTGGGCGTTAGGAGCCGAGGGCCGGGGACGGCGGTGCGCTGAGGCTGTGACCTCTTCTCGTCTGGCCGCACTGGCTAACCCTCCGTGACCTTGATACTGTCCTCAACCGGGATTGCTGGTTTAATTTCTGTCTCAAATATATAATATTTTGTAGCTCTGCTAACTATTAGTATAGTAAATTGCTAAAAAAGAAAGACGTTCATGTTTGTGCTTATTGCATAAACTCACTGGCAACATAGTACGCGTTATGTAAAGGAACAAGGTCTCTACTTAGAGACGACTACATTCACCTTTTATTAGACTTAAAAAAAGGAAGGGGTTAATAATTGATTTCTACCTAACCTACATACGAATATGTATAGTTTAGTTGTATGTAAGTTTAGCTATAACAAGTCGGTGCGGTGCGAGCGGAATAATTATTGAATGAAGCACCGAGTTCATATTTCTGCTACTTAGTGCTAGGCCATAAAACTTTAGGGTTTAGAGGATTATTTTACGTTTTTTAAGGTTTTTTTTGACGGCGGTTTTATTTTTGTTAAAAGGTTTTTTTACTTCACGATTTTATGTTGATTTAACATTTTCAGAATTATCCTCCAACTCCTAACCGTTAAATTGTTGTACCTTCCATCATCAACTCATCAAGATAAGATGATGATCACCAGACGCAAATACTTAAATAGCCTTTGAAAATATATAAAACACGTAACACGTTCGCCTATAAAATTTGAGGGTTGCCCTCGATTTCCCTGGGATCCCTTCATCAGATCATGACTTGGTGACAATGGAACCACCTCAGGAGTATACATTTTCGAATAAAAAATATATTTTGAAAATCGGCCTACAATTGACGGAGTAATCGATGTACATACATAAAAAAAAAGACATACATACAGTGGAACATAGAACCTCCTTTTTTGAAGTCGGTTAAAAAGAGATGAGATCTCATCAAAAACATTACATGTAAACGATACAAGTCTCGCCACGCAGTTCTTCTACAACAAAAAAAAATTAAGATGTAATAATGTTAGACCAAGTCGATTATTTTAGTCAGTACCGGGGGGATGTCCACAGTATTTGATTTCCATCGACTTGCCTATTATTTAACCGTAATTTGGCTTACTTACTTTCTATCTTCCTCCACGGTTAAATCACTACCCACTTTGAAATCAGTACTTTAATTTAAAAAAGTTATGATCTTGTTATCCTTGTGAAATTAAAACTTAAATGTTATATTAATAAAAACTTGTTATTTTTGTTTTATATTATTATTATTATTTATTACAAGTTATGTGCATTAACTACTAAATAATTTATCGAAAGCTTAATAAAGTTCGAGGGATGTGTGATCTCTTTTTTGGTATCGTCCGCAGGGTTAGTCAAATATTTAATACTTCAATATCACTTCTCATTTGTCTAACAAATAAATTATTTCTACTATTTTGCGTTGCAGAATGTCAATAAACATAAAACATGTTTCTATAGGTGGGTGTGCGACGACCTGCCGGACATGAAGGCCGCTCTGGAGAACAACATCCTGAGCAACTACAACACCCACTCGTACGAGAGCATGCGGGCTCTCTGCGACCGCTTCAACCGAGCCATCGACTCCGTCGTCGCACTGGTAATAAAATTACTATACTGATTGCTATTTATTATTAATTTATTTTTCCATTCACAATTATTAAAAAAAAAACAGGTAACAGGGGCGTTTAACCAGGATTAGTCGTGACACGATTCATGGCTGGTTCATGATTTTGACTAGTGTAATTGGTGTTGTTGGTTATATAATCTGGTTGTGTACGTCGTTGCGTCACCCGCGGCGTGACCTCCACGCAGGAATAAAGTTGTTCCAATGGCCGGACCCACCTCCGCGTGCCTCCGACCCACGCCCTCTCCCGTCCCGACCTCATTCCACATTTCACTCAATTCATATTTTAGGCGTTAGTTATATGAACAGCGCCTACCCTCGTCTCGAATTGGAACCGCGGCAGCCATCGAAAGTGAAAAGCTCCTGAATAGGGCGTGAGTTCACCCCGGGACTGACGCGGTCTTGCTTGACCTACATACGTCGCAATTGTCCGCTTAATTTAGTCACAGCATCCTTTTCACGTCCGTAATATCGTCGTTTTGAGTATATTTACGTGCTCAGAACATTTATCAAGTGCGAAGCAAAGAATATACTACTTGGTAGTAAAATTATATTGTCTTTAATAAGGTAAAAGAAAACCGGCCAAGAGCATGCTGGACCATGCTCATGCTCAGTGTAGGGTTCCATAGCCGACTAGCCGTTACTACAAAGAAATGGACTACAGATGAAAAATAAGTGCTTTAATACACTTATTACTACAGTCTCAAAATATAAAAATACGGTGACAAAACAGGCACCGGCAATAGTAGTTTATGCAATGTTACATAATTAGGGTCCTTAAAACAAGAGTGTGTTTTTATGAAACGAGGCGAAGCTGAGTTTCGTAATAGGGTCACACGAGTGTTTTAAAGCCTAATTATGTAGAGTTGCATACTTTACTTTATCTACAGACATATCAGTACTATAAGATGGGTTCAGAAGCCGACGGCATATCATACCCATACCTGTCACGAATTTGACAGTTTTTAGGGTTCCGTACCTCAAAAGGAAAAAAAACGGAACCCTTATAGAATCACTTTGTTGTCCGTCTGTCTGTCTGTAAAGACCCTTTTTCTCTGGAACGCGTGGAGGTAGCATGCTGAAATTAATATCAAATATTCAAGCTTGCGGCTGCGGCCCCTTGAAGCTGTGAAAAAATCAAGCTTTTAAGTCATCGCAATCAACGGATACAGTCATTACAAAGGCTATTTCCATACAACTTGCCGAAATCCAAAAACCTAAAGGGTACTTCCAGTTGTCCTAGAAACTTGAAATTTGGTATGAAGGTAGCTCTTATAGCACAATCACTCAGAAAATTCTCAAAATGTTATTTTTTTATGTCTGTCTGTAGATTTCACAAACCAATATAAGATGACCCCACACTGCGTACATTTTGCTTAGGAGCAGGGCTTTGCTAACACTGGACAACTTAAAACACTGGGGAAAAGGGTTTTTTCCTTTTGCGTTACGGTACCCTAAAAACAGTCAAATTCTTTATAGATATAATATATATGCCTTCGGCTTCTGAATCCATCTTAGAGTGTAGATAAAGTAATGTATGCAACTCTTTATAATAAGACCTTAAAACATGTGTGATCCTTTTATGAAACTCAGCTTCGCCTCGTTTTAATAAAAACGCACTCGTATTTTAAGGACCCTCATTACGTAGCAGTTGCATAAACATTTCATTTATTTTATAAAATATTTGGGTAACCAACCATCATCTAAATTTAAAATACCCCGGAAAAGCGGGAAAATTCTTCGAGACAGAGACACTATTCCCGAACGACGAGGACTATAGACGAATTATTAACATACTTACCTACAAATTAGTACGCAACCCTCTGTGCGCGAGTCCGACTCGCACTTGGCCGGTTTTTACTACAAAGATCTAGTATACAAATTACATCAATCTGCATTAATCAATTCTGCATTATATTTAGGGTCTTTAGGAAGCAAATTCGTTGAAAAAGTGTTAAACGATGCATGTTCAGTGAAAAATTACTAGTCATTTATGTAATTCTGTTGACTCGTGACAGGGGTGACGCCCTCGCCGTGCGATCGATATCGTTTGTACTATTATAAGCTAAGGGCAGCAGACGGCTGGCGGTCGGCCGGTGCACCCGGGGGCTATTCCCCGTACGACCGTGTCGAAAAACTCTTTTCTTAATAGATATTCGCCGCGGTCGGTCCGAAAAGTTTTAGGTAACGAATACATTTAACATATTGCTCTAAATTAGAAAGATGTTGCAGCAAATGCTCTAAGTTTATGAGATATCATTATCATTAAAAAAATACTAATGTCTCTTCAGTGTTTAAATAACAAATTAATCAGGAACTATGTTAATAATCTGTCTGTGGCATCGTAGCTCCTAACTAAACGGAAGAATGGATTTGAATGCGGCTTTTTTTAATCGAAAGCTAGTTTAATCGAGATGGTTCTTAGCTAAGTTTCATAAAAATCGATTCAGCCGTTTTTGAGATATTAAACTTTTAAATTTGTCAAGTTTAGATACCAGATGTAAGAGCCCGTTTGATGTCTTCAGCTAGTCAGCTTCAGTATGGCTAAGTTCGGGAATTCGAAATCCAGGAGCTTGTTGATATCTTGGGTTTTTTTGCTTAAAGTCAAATATATATAAAAAGTGTATAAAAATTAAAGTTAAAATTAAAAAAAAAAACCCCGACAGAAAAAAAATTATAAAAAGTAAAAGATTAAATTTCTGGGCCTGGTTCTTTAATTAGAAACTACATATTATTATGTTGACTTTTGCGCAGTCGGGCGCCATACCTACGGAGCGGAGGGCCTACAAATACAAAACCGGGCAAAAGCGTGACGGACACGCCCAGGATAAATCCCACCAACGAAACAGCATCGGACAGCGTGCCTACATAAACATACAAAGCGTAACTCAACATGAATATTCATACATTTGTTTGAGCACAGGTAGATAACCTAAGCATGAGCATGGCGAAGATTCTTAAACGATTACTGTACAAACTTTCTGCGCAATAAGGTCACTAAAGTTGAACATCGACAGCTAAGTCGCCGACTGGGAACTATGCTGGATAAAATAATTGTTTCGGTGTGGTAAAATAAACTGAAAAACCGGGCAAGAGCGTGTCGGACACGCCCAGGATAGGGTTCCTAATCCATTACGAAAAAGCCCCCCCATGGATACCTAATTTAAAGGTATTTTCATCACACCTATTCGAAACCAGTGTTAACAGAGCCCTACTCCAAAGCAAACTGTGCGCAGTGTGGGGTCAATTTATATCGGTTACTGACATAGACACACATAATTAACTATTACTCCCAATCCTGTAAAGCCTGCTTATCTCTGATAGTTTTCCTTTTAAATTCACTATATGTGCTCTGATTTTTTTCACATTTCCAAATATAACAGTTTCTCTGGTAGAGAGGGGAGGGGGGGGGGACACTGGACTCCAACAAAAATGAGCACTTCAAAGCCAAATATTTCGCAAACGAATAATAATTTTCGAGCACCCCTAATATTTTTGAAAGACCTATTCAACGATACCCCACACTATGGGGTGGGCGAGAAATAAAAAACTCGTCCTCACTTTACGTGTATTATCCCAAAAAAATTTTTTTTAAGATTTTTTGTCCTAATTTTTTTTTATCATGAGACAATTGACACCAAATTGACCTAGTCCCAAACTAGGCAAAGCCTGTACTATGGGTCAACGGATAAACATACTTATATAAACAAATACATACTTAAATACATATTAAACATCCAAGACCCGAGAACAAACATTCGTATTTATCATACAAGTATCTGCCCCGACCGGGGATCCAACCCGGGTACCTCAAGCTTCAGGGTCTCAAACGACTAGGATATCCGGTCGTCAATTTATATGTATATCTATGCAAAATTTCAGCTTTCTAGTACCTAAAGTCTCTGAGCTATGCCGCGGACAGACAGACAGACAGACAACCAGACGAGCATGACGAAACTAGGGTTCCTTTTTGCCTTGACTTTTACGACTTGTTTGATTTTTATGAAACTTAGCTAAGAACCATCTCGATTAAACTAGCTTTCGATTTTATAAAGCCGCATCCAAATCCGTTCTTCCGTTTAGTTAGGAGCTACGATGCCACAGACAGATACATAGATTCACAGGTCAAGCTTATAACACCCCCATTTTTGCGTCGGGGGTTTAAAAATAAATAGACAAATTTATGGCGCCGATGTTTCTGGTATGGCCACGGGAATAAAAAGATTTACCTGCCACGTGGACCCTGTTTGACGGATGGTTGGATAATAGGCAGTAATGAATGGCTCAGGTAGAATTGTATTCGAGATGTGCTACGTAACGCGGAGCCTTTGTCAAGGCGGGCCGGACGTACTTGCGCTAATTTGAACGGCGCGGCGTTACGTGATCAGCCCCCTAATTCCTTTGGCAACATTCTTGGAGTTGGAGCGCGATACGCAAATCAACTTACGTCACCGTCACTTGTGTTTTTTTAACGCCTTTACTTCCGCGCCGTTTGGCCCAAGGCTTTCCGTTGCCGCTAACGCACATGCGGGTTCAAATTACTGTGATTTTATGACAGGTGCACAGGTTACAGTAAGTTTTGAAAAAGCATATATATGACACGTGATCGGCGGTGGATGCGTTAAACAAAAGTTAGCTTATGGTAAAACTAGGTTTAGCCCGTGCAAAAGCGGCCGGTCGAAGTCGGGTGGATTGCTCAAGTAGTCACGTCTCATTCGCCTCCACCCGGCCGTTCGTCCCGACACCCCTTGTCAGTCTTGTCACGTGCTCGCTTATAAACAGGTTCATCGATTACGATGCCATTTACCGCTCTAGCTTTAATTAACCAATAGAGTAGTTACGTCTGTACCTCATATCTCGCTCGACTGATGTAATTTGTGGACTCTGGTTATTATGCTCAGTCTTCATTAAGTTACAATGCATGCTCATGTTTAACATATAAAACTGCAATGTGTATGTGCGTAGTTAGTCCTCTTAGGGTGTTATCGTGAGTTATTAACGCTGTTATCGCGGAAGGTCGACCCAGCTGATGTTCACCTTCAGCGCTATTATGTACCCAAGTCGTTTGTCCTAGCGAGACTAGGGCAACTTAGTAGGTACCTATTTGATGCAATATTGTTGTATAAATGTTTTAAATATTAACCTTACTTATAATTGTGAAATAAAAAAATCTTTTAACAAAAAGTAAAACCGCCTTCAAAAAAACGTCAGAAAAAAAAACATAAAATAATCCTCTAAAGCCATGAATTTTATGGCCTAGCAGAAATATGAAGTGTTTTATATATTTTTTCAAAGGCTATTTAAGTATTTGCGTCTGGTGATCATCATCTTATCTTGATGAGTTGATGATGGAAGGTACAACAATTTAACGGTTAGGAGTTGGAGGATAATTCTGAAAATGTTAAATCAACATAAAATTGTGAAGTAAAAAAACCTTTTAACAAAAATAAAACCGCCGTCAAAAAAAACCTAAAAAAAAATAAAAAATCTCTAAACCCTAAAGTTTTATGGCCTAGCACTAAGTAGCAGAAATATGAACTCTGTGCTTCATTCAAAGAATATTACGCTCCGACCGCACCGACTTACGACTAGGCCATAAAACTCATGGCTTTAGAGGATTATTTTATGTTTTTTTTTTCTGAGGTTTTTTTTGAAGGCGGTTTTAGATATTGGCCATTGACATATACGGACAGACATTAAAATTTAAATTCATTTTATTTTTCCTCTGATATATTTCAGATTTTTCTCTTTGCAAACTTCGGACGATTTTTTTTTACATTTTTCATCAAATGTCGAAATCAAAGCGGCCTAAAAATAAAATGTTTTAGAATGTGCAAACAGCGCTCTGTCATTTACCCCGGAAAATTAAAAAATGTATTTTGCAAAATTGTTGGGCAAGTGTCATCTAACACTACTTATTCCAGATTGTAAGTCGATAGCATTAGTAGTTCCTGAGATAACCAGCTATGACAGACGGACGGACTGAGTCGCATCATAACCATAAAGGTTCCTTTTTGTTACCATTTTGGTTCGGAACCATAAAAAGGTACCTATGTTCAAAGAACAGCGCGTCTGCCAAACCTTGATCTCTAATTGAGGCGCGATATAACAGGATATATATAGTTATATAGGTACTAACTAACATTCTAGAGTTCGATGCTGAATCTTCTATGATCCACGGATAATATGCAATCAGGAAGAAATCGTACTTAGAATCGAAAGTAATAAGGAGACCTTTTTTGCACACAGAGGGCCTTTGCCAATACGGAGACGATATGATATTGTATATCAAAAACCGAACAAGTGCTAGTCGGACTCGCGCAGGAGGGTTCTGTGCAAAGATTTTGACGCTTTTCCACAGTGTGTTAAGGTGTCCAGTGTTAGCAGATTCCTGCTCCTAAGCAAAATGTACGCAATGTGGGGTCATCTTATATTGGTCTATGAAATCTACACACAGAGATTTTGAGAAGATTTTGAGAGGATTTTGAGAATTTTCTGAATGGTTGTGCTATAAGAGATACCGAATTTTAAGTTTCTAGGACAACTGAAAGTACCTACCCTTTAGGTTTTCAGGGTACGGCAATTTGTGTGGAAATAACCTTTTTAATGACTGTAACTTTTGGTTGCGTTGGCTTAGAAGTTAGATTTTTTCACAGCTTCAAGGGACTGCTGGTTTGAATATCTGATATTAATTACAGCCTGCTACCTCAACGCGTTCCAGAGAAAAAGGGTCTTCACAGACAGACGGACAACGAAGTGATCCTATGAAATGATGTTTAACCTAACCTAAGAAAGGTTTTTTTTTGTTGAACTAGTAAACCAAATATCTGGGTTAGTCTCACGGTTACGAGTCCTACAGAACTAGATAATTCGGTTGAAACTTATTATACTTGTCCATTACGAATTTACAACGTCAGTAATACCTACCTAACCTATGTCGGTTATTTGTTATTTAATCAGTCACATTCGACACGCCTTTGTAAACTTGTAACTATATTAAATCACGCTTAAATAATTAGTAACGTCATGTTTTGACGTAGAGTGATTTAAATAAGTGCCTAGTTTATCAACTGGCTACTATGATGTCAGTCCTACTGTTGGCATTCCTAGTCGCGTGGCGGAAACATCTTCAATGTCACCTTCGTCTATTTACAGGCTTACCACATTTGTATTTCTACGTAGGTACCTTCCTACATTACGCATCGTTCGTTTTGTTTCTTTATCTACACACATATTATAAGTCCTCTATTATGCGTTCAGAAACCGTAGATAATGACCAGCATTTCAGCATTTGTCGTCGTCTGCTCGCCGACAGCAGTAACGAAAATCTTTTAACAATAAAACCGCCTTAAAAAAAACCTTAAAAACATGAAATAATCCTCTAAAGCTTTGAGTTTCATGGCCTAGCAGAAATATGAAGTCGGTGCGATGCGAGCGGAGTATTCTTTGATCAAAGCACCTACTTCATCTGTTGTGAACAGAAATCTGTATAAAAATATATTTCACAATTTTTAGTTACGTTAATGTTTAAAATTTTATCCTCCTACCCCTAACCGTTAAGGAGTTGTACCTTCCATCATTACCTCATCAACACGAGATGATGACTACCAGACGCAAGTACTTGAATAGCTTTCGAAAATATATGAAAACACATGATACGTGCCTATAAAATTTGAGGGTTGCCCTCGATTTCCCTTGGTTCCCATCATCAGATCCTGACTTGGTGACAATGGGACCAACTAGATAGTATAGTCCGTGGTCTCTGCCTACCCCTCCGGTATGTACGTAGATAGTATACCATTTCAAACAAAAAAAGATTTTTTGAAATCGGCCCAGCCGTCTTCGTTCGAGTGATCGGGGAACATAGGTACATAAAAAAAACTGGCCAAGTGCGAGTCGGACTCGCGCAAGAGGGTTCCGTAGAAAGATTTTAACGCTTTTCCCCAGTATTTTAAGAAAACCAGTGTTAGCAGAGCCCTGTTCCTAAGCACAATGTACTTACGCAGTGTGGGGTCAACTTATATTGGTCTGCCAAATCTGCTGACAGACAATTTAGGATTTTGAGAATTTTCTGAGTGGTTGTGCTATATAAGAGCTACCTTCACACCAAATTTCAAGTTTCTGGGACAACTAGAAGTACCCTTTAGGTTTTCGGATCTCTGCAATTTGTATGGAAATAAAGTTTTTAATGGCTGTATCTTTTGATTGCGTTGACTTAGAAGGTTGATTTTTTTCACAGCTTCAAGGGACCGCAGGCTTGAGTATTTTGTATTAATTTTAGTATTCTACCTCCACGCGTTCCAGAGAAAAAGGGTCTTAACAGACAGACAGACAGACGGATAACAAAGTGATCCTATAAGGGTTCCGTTTTTTTCTTTTGAGGTACGGAACCCTAAAAATAAAAATAAAATAGACGAATTGAGAACCTCCTCTTTTTGAAGTCGGTTGAAAACCATTTGCACCATTAATTTTCTTTGTAGCTTTTAAGAGGCTAATTTTCTTAAGATCTCTGTGAAGGATTATGTAGCACTTAGTAGTACCCCTCTTAGCACATAGCACCCGTCTTTGTTTACGTCCCACTTCTGGGCACAGGCCTCGTCTCAGAATGAGCTATATTCCCACGCGGGCCCAGTGCAGATTGGCGGACCTGTTGGATATTTCTTGTTTTATTCTTCCGTACAAGGAAGTGAGACCTTTAAGTGATGGACAAAAATAGTTAGCAACATTAAATAGACAGCAACAAGAAACAACAAACACGCCGTGCGCCTATAGCCATGCGAAACGATGCGGTGAATGTGGGGCAGTGAGGGGCGTCCGCGGGGCACGACGCGCGGGGCAGGGGCGACACGAGGGCCAAGATGGCGGCGGCGACGCAGCGATCGATGTCCGCTGCAGACGCCGCGCGAGGCTAACTCTATTTATACACGTTGCACATACCATTTCTCATCGTGACATGGAAGTTCTTATAACCCAAAACGTACTTCTTGGGAGTTAGGATTAGGACACTGAAATTGAATAAACTTACCTACCAATAAACTTCAAATGGGTTTATTCTTATTCATAGCAACATTCCGGAATGAGGAACACGCGTGATGAGGATGTAATATAATATCTATGCAGCTGTTCTCGTATCGCTTCTTATTATTTGCTATGTATCTAACAGTTTTAAATAAGTAAATAGCTATCTTAGAGATAGGTGTATCTACCATTTATGGGCTTTAGACATTATCTATAAAAATGGTCTAGTAGTATACCTACTTACTAACAAAACTAAAGTTTGTTTGTGGCAACACTAATTTAAAGTGCTAATAAAATTAAAAAAAAAATCGAACGACACGTTTTAAACCTCTGATAGTTCTGATTGATTAGATTAAACGTAAACAGGTCATCGTTCATCCACCATCAAAATACCTCTCATATTTCGTTTTTTAGTTTTTTTTTTTACCGTACAACCGCAAAACCTACTAAACACTGGCAAAATTGTCCTCCAATGGACAGAACCATATTTAAAAAAAAAACCGGCCAAGTGCGAGTCGGAATCGCGCACGAGGGTTCCGTAGAAAGATTTTAACGCTTTTCCCCAGTGTTTTAAGAAGTCCAGTGTTAGCAGAGCCCTGCTCCTAAGCAAATTGTACGCAGTGTGGGGTCAACTTATATTGGTCTGCGAAATCTACAGACATAAAATTTTCTTTTCATAATGACATACTTTCCGCACTTATATCAAAAAGTACTGTTTTAATTACTAAGTCTTTTGATTGCGTCGACTTGGAAGGTTGATTTTTCACAGCTGCAAGGGACCGCAGGCTTGAGTATTTGATACTAATTTCAGCATGCTACCTCCACGCGTTCCAGTGAAAAAGGGACAGACAGACAGAAGGACAACAAAGTGATAAATAATAAATAAATATCGTGGGACAATTGACCTAGTCCCAAAGTAAACAGAGCTTGTGTTATGGGTACTAGACAACGGATAAACATACTTATAAATACAGATAAATATGTACATAAATACAAATTAAACATCCGAGACTCGAGAGCAAACATTCGTATTCATTATACAGACATCTGCCCCGACCGGGGATCGAACCCGGGACCTCAAGCTTCGTAGTCAGGTTCTCTAACCACTAGGCCATCCGGTCGACAAATCCTATAAGGGTTTCGTTTTTAGGGTTCCGAAGCCAAAATAGCAAAAAGGAACCCTTATAGTTTCGTCATGTGCCGTCTGTCTGTCCGCGGCATATCTCAGAGACTATTGGTACTAGAAAGCTGTAATTTTGCATAGATGTACATATTAGTTAGACCGAAAAAGTGCTGAGATGAAATCTTGAAAAATCCAGTGTCCATATATACATATATTTAGAAATATGAAAAAAATCAGATCAGTCAGAAAAATCAGAGCAGTAGTGCATATATGTAGTGAATTTAAAAGGAAAATTATCAGAGATAAGCAAGCTTTACAGGTTTGGGAGTAATAGCTAATTATGTGTATCTATGTCAATAACCAATATAAATTGACCCCACACTGCGTACAGTTTGCTTAGGAGTAGGGCTCTGTTAACACTGGATTCGAATAAGTGTGATGAAAATATCTTTAAATTAGGTATATATGCCAGGGCTTTTTCGTAATGGATTAGGGACCCTATCCTGGGCGTGTCCGACACGCTCTTGCCCGGTTTTTCAGTTTATTTTACCACAGCGAAACAGTTATTTTATCCAGCATATTTCCCAGTCGGCGACTTAGCTGTCGATGTTCAACTTTAGTGACCTTATTGCGCAGAAAGTTCGTACAGTAATCGTTTAAGAATCTTCGTCATGCTCATGCTTAGGTTATCTACCTATGCTCAAACAAATGTATGAATATTCAAGTTGAATTACGCTTTGTATGTTTATGGAGGCACGCTGTCCGATGCTGTTTCGTTGGTGGGATAAACTAGTAATAAATCGAAATAAAAGTAATGTAGCGATATTGATAGACTTGATTTCGTTGTGGGCCGCGTGAGGGGGCGATGACCGCAATATTGAGCGAACGCGAATGTCTCACGTAGTGTTAATGACCTTTTTTTTTGGCTGTGCCATTGTAACTTCAGCTTACCCAGAGATTTGCTTGTTATAGAATTCTTGGAATTTGTTCATCTTAGATGATATATCTAAATTTAACTTAGCATGGCAATAACACTTTGTAGATGCTTAACAAATTATTTAATGATAATAACGTTGAATTAGTACCTACCGTTTGTGGTGTAAGAAACTGTTTTGGTTTCAGTAGGTATGTACACACCGTAGTTCTAATCTTGCCTCAAGTATTTGTTTGGGATGGGACAGGAGCATAGTCGAAGTCATCCATAATAGTTTCTACAAACGTGCTACCTATTACCATTACCAGTCCTTCTGAAATAAGACTTTTTTTGTAGATCTTCGAGAAAAAATCCTCTTCACGCAAAGACCTCAATAATGTTAAATAAAAGACGCAAATATGATGTTAATTTATTTTGAATTATTGAAATGAAAAATAGACAATTAGTAGGATGTACATGTACACAGTACCTAAACATATTATTAAAGCTCCCGCTATGGTGCCAAAATAATCTGAACTCAAGTTAAGTGGCAAGAAATATCTTTTAAATGTATCTCCCGCATAGTTTTTGTGGTATAACGTCAGACACAACCAAAAATACAATCGAGCACTAGCAGATAGATATAAATATACGTCTAGTTGGGTCATGCGTGTTGTAAATTCTGTTCATAACACCTACTGACTACCACATTTCCTGTTCGGTTTATATGTACCTATTTCCTTGCATTCAATGTCTATAACCTTACACAGTTGTGCACGCAGTGATGATTTGACGTGAGAGCCGCTTTCTAATTTTCATCGGTAAAGAGTGACGCAATTCTTAACGCCAACCATATAGAATGAGCCATTTGGGCAACGGCCCTTCGAGTACTACCACCTTCCTATAGTTTTGATTGCGTCACTAACTAGCGACGCCTTACCGTCAAACTATTCTGGTATCAAACAAACTGCTAGTGAAACGTATATAATGTAGGTGGAAATAAACTTCCTAACGTACTATTTCCAAGTAACGCGTCCACAAGTGCATACGCAATTTAATATGTAGGATATGCACTGTTAATGAGGCAGAAATAGACAATATGTACTCTCAGTGTGACATCGCACGCATATAAGTATCTACCTACATTACATGTTTGCATGGCGGTGTAGTAGATAACCAACTTAGAAAAGTTGAAAAACCCCCGACATTGTCACTTCAAAGTTCAATATTTCAAAAACGGGTACACCGATTTTGATTTTTTTTTAGTTTTTTTAATTATTTATTCATAAAAAAAAGTTCACAACAAGAGTAGCCTAGGAAGCGAACAAAAACTGGGCACGGTTTATCTGTCGCTGCGTTGCTTAATACTAAACTACATCATAAATAAATTATGCCAAACATAGCTAAATATCAATACAATCCGATTTTGATTTTCAATACAATGAAACTTAGCTAAGAACCATCTCGATTAAACTAGCTTTTGATTAAAAAAAACGGCAGCGAAATAGGTCCATCCTTTTGGGAGATATGATGCCACTAACAGATACACAGATACATAGATCAAACTTATAACACCCCTCTTTTTTAATTTTTTTGGCATCATAACTCCCAAACGGATGGACTGATTACGATGCGGTTTTTTTTTATTCGAAAGCTAGTTTAATCGAGATGGTTCTTAACTAAGTTTCATTAAAATCGGTTCATCCATTATTGAAATAGTGAACTTAGACATGACAATGTCGAGAGTTTTTCAACATTTCTAAGTTGGTTATTGGTATAGCTCTAAATCTAGTGAAAAAATAAGTTGCTTTCCTTAAGTAGCAAACGCCGTGATAGTGTAGATTATTATTACGCCGTATTAGTAGTAATAGTACATTACTACAGAGGCCGGGAAGTAGGGGGTTGCCGGCCGAGTACTTACATATAGACGGCCGAGCGTAGCGAGGTCGGATAGTTAAGAGGCTGGCAACCCCTTTTCACGCCGATGTATAGTGCTTTTCTCAAACATGCAATGAAATAAAAAAGGAACAAAAATACGTCAGACCGGCCTCTGTAGTAATGATTTCAAATTCATGATTTCATATCGTAAAGATTTGACAATGACACTAGTTTCCCTAACCCCTTACCTAGTTTCGTAACCTTCTAACGTACGCACAAATTTTGTAAAGGGGTTGTTAATGCAGGTTAACACTTGTCGTCAAATCTAATAAGCGTTGTGGAGATCCGTGCCTTAAAACAGGATCCATTTTATCTGATGTTTTATATTTAAATGCTTTGAAATTTGGAGTCCAGTTGAAAGCACTAGTGTGTTGACAAAGACGAGCCATCGCTATGAGAAGTAACATGTTGGCGCGACCGTTTGCTCACTCCAAGTCAAAACAACTCTTTGGGGCTTATTGTCAGGCGTTCTACACGAGTCACCTGTGGCATCAGTACACTAAAAAATCACTTAGCAGACTCAGAGTACAGTACAATAAAGCGTTCCGTACTATGCTGCGATTACCATGGCGGTGTAGTAGTGCGTCTGGCATGTTCGCTGCGAATAGAGTACGAGGGCTGTTTGATAAGTACCCGTTTTCTAAATATATTAATATCACTGGCCGCAAATAAGTATACCACCTTTTTAAGCCATTTTTCAGAGGCGGGAAAATTAAAATGGCATTCTTTTGTTTTTTTTTTTTCTCATTTGACAACGATTCAGTGAAGGCGTGAACTTAAAATTGTTAAAATGGAGAAAGAACAGTATCGGTCAGTAATAGATAGTATAGAGTTAAAAGGTGACTACGTAGAAAAATAAATGCATATATACAAAAAAAATATGTCTTTTTCCATAAACGGGTACTTATCAAACAGCCCTCGTAGACAGCTTATTTGTTGTCATAAGAAAGAGGCACTGGTCTTTTGTTGCGTGGGTGAGCGGAGCGGTCAACAGTATAGTGAAGGTGGTAAGCGCGACATGTTACTTTAATAGCGAAATCTCGATTCTACGCGTATAGGCTCGATTATTTGGGTTAAGTGGTAGGCTATTGAGATTTAACTTAATTGAATTGAATTGAATTTGGTTTAATTTCATTTCATTTCATTTTTTATTGTAATGTATTAATTGTATAGGTTCACTTAATGCCTAAATAAAGACATTTATTATTATTGTTATTTCTGTATATTTATTCTGATCTCGAGTTAGGTTTTTACAATATTCATATAAAAAGTAATAAAACAATATTAATACAGAATATAAAAACATTATAAAAACCTAACCTAGGGTGCCGCCGGCAGTGAGGCGAAGCCTAAGCTACCGGTGGTCAGGGCGACAGAGAGAGGAACCTCTTGACTATCCGAGCCGTGTCCAGGAGTACCGCCTTCTGTATCTCACCCTTGACCCAACCACCTAGCGAGAGCCTTTTATGGTGATGTTCAAGGCTCTTCGCTATTAAACGGTTCGCCGAAACGACTATCGGGACAGTGATCGTCGAATAATTACTACTTAGTCAAAAACTCGCGCCGCTACATCTGTTTTATTTATCCCGAATTATTGGACTGCTTAGTAAGCCAGACCGAATTGGTTTATTTCAATTTACATAATGAGATCCCACGCTTCTGCTAACGCGACTCCCATGGATCAAACTAAAGACTTACGTCTTACGTGTTTAAGACTCGCATTTAAACAAAGTAGACTAACAGAAAACCTAGAAATATCCCATATCTTAAGATTCAGATTGTTCAGATAAATGTAATGTTATACAATATAGGTAAGACCGCTCCGCTGCTGAATGAAAATGCCCGCGGAACGTAAACAAACAAAGAATATCGCAAGGCCGCGCGCCCACCGACCGCCGCCCGGGCGGTGGGGAAGGAACCTACCGCGACTTTACGCCCGCAGCGCTTATGGAGGCCGTTATTGATTTTCCTCAGCCCTGGCTAAATATAGTACATACCTATCTATTTTGTGACTTCAACGTTTTACGCCTAATTATTTAACAGCTTTCCGAGGTTTTGTAAACAATGACTTGATCTCACCTTATCAATAATGATGTCTATCGGTATTAGACAAGTAGCAACGGCTTTATAAATGACATGGCTACACAGCCGCGGATAATAGAAAATCAGCATCAGCACAATAAAGGCCAAACCTTGGAAAAGGCACTTGTCTTGATTAACGTCTAATTCTACCCGTCGTTTACGGACTGTTTTTGTATCATATTACTGTGTCTATTGTGTTAAAGAGGGTGAATGAGCAATCCTAGTATAAACAGCTCGCTCAGTGCGACTAAATCAACTGTCCTACTGGCCCCGCTGAACTGGGGTCACGATCGCTTATGTAGGTGTAGATATAAGCTTTTTGCGCCTGTTGATTTAGATATTATGTACAATGCAATACTGACTTCTACGTTACAACAAATTGAATTTAAATTTAGTCAGGGTCATGACTTTATAATAATCTTGAATAAATACCTTACAAATCATAGGGAATAAAACACGTGGTTTGCTTATATAGTCTCGGCATGATTCCACTATTTTCTGGTAATGTTAATGACCTACGTCTATATATTAAACCTGTACGCAAACGTTGGTATCACAATGATTAATAAGATACTGCATAACCTTGGAGCATTCAAGGCAATCTTCATTGCTCTTTAAAGAATTATATGTATTGACCCAGACAGGTTTATAACGTCACAATATCAATGTCAAGGCAATATAAACCTTTTTTGTGGGAGAATTACCTATTAAGCGGGTATAATATTATAGCTTGTAGCGTCGCTGATTGATTACTTAGTGATTACATTCACCTTTACGAATTTCTCCAATTCAAAAAGTCCCTTATCACAGTTATCACAATAAATTAGGTTTTATTTTTAGCTTTAGAAATTTGACTGATTGTATAGTTAAGTCTGTGGCTGATGGTACGTATTTCAATCTAGGCGAACTTCTGCATTGCTTTTGTCTACATAATTTGGGCGGATATATTGATGAGTCTTTATTATACGTAATTGTGGGTGCGTTTTAATGAACTTTCAAGAATTCAACCAGGGGTTGAGCATGTCCAAGTGGGCACTCCTGTTAAGTTTTTTTTTTATAAAAAATCTTCCTATAAATATCGTAGGTACCAGCTGAGGCAACGAATGTGTTGGTGAATGTTTTTTTTATTTAATTTTTCAAATTAAAAACTTTACAGGGATGTTCGCTTAGACCTATTCAACCCCTAGCTGAATTCTTGACGGTTTATTAAAACGCGCCCTGTATAATCCCAAATGTCCAGGGTAATCTGTACAGCTTTGTGATAATCATATTTCTGTTTCAGGAGAAAGGAACGTCATTGCCAGTTCAGCGTTTAAACAAATATCCGTCGCGGGGCCTGCTGAAACATATCCTCCAACAGACGTATAACCAAGCCGTCGCCGACCCGGACAAGCTCAATCAATACGAACCCTTCTCACCTGAGGTCACTAATATTTTTCAATATGCTGTACAATGTAGCTACATATTTATTTATAATGGTTGTTTAAGAAAAACAACTGATGATTAATTTATTCTACTAACTTTACTGTTTTGAAATACAACTTAATTTAAATGCATAACTACTAACAGTTCAAGAGTTTTCCATGTGTCATCAAGCTCTAAGTAGACAGTTATAGGGATAAGTCCACCTTTGTACTTGTATCTCATTGTTTGTAACTTGTCTTTATTTTTGTATTTTCTGTACAATAACTCGTTTACTTACTGTTAGATGGGACCTATACATAAAACGTATGGGTGTTACTGTTGCACAATAAACGCGAATACAAAAGAAAACCTATCTACGGCGTCACTACTTGTATTTAAATTAAACCTTTGTTCTCTGAACACGACATATTATATACATAACGGTATTTTGTCCTAATGATATTTTTGATTTATTCGACAGGTGTATGGCGAGACGTCGTTCGAGCTGATCGCACAGATGATTGACCAGATCGACATCACGTCTGAAGATGTGTTCGTGGACCTTGGCTCGGGAGTGGGGCAGGTAGTGCTTCAGATGGCGGCCGCGACGCCCTGCCGTATCTGCTTCGGCGTCGAGAAAGCGGAAGTGCCTAGCAAATACGCTGAGGTGTGTCTAAATACGATAGCCATATTGGTTTTATTTCAAAATTAGTGCATTCCGCCTAGGTGTGTTGTTAGATAACTCAGACAAGTGCTTTTCGCGCCATTTTACTTAGTCTAGTACAAGGAGGATAGTATATGGAGTGTCAAAGCCCATACTTCGAATCGTTCCCCGCAGTCTTATTAAATTTCAGGCAATTTCTAGATGGCGCCAAGGTCGTAGCCAGCGGGTCAAATAATAACAAAACAGCGGTTCTAATGTGTCACACAAGCAAGGTAGATGGCGCTGAATGTAAATAAGAACGATTCAAAGTATGGGCTTTGTCAATCCGTTTACTTTCCATGATCCTTGGTCTCAAAGCTAAACCTTTATTGAATATTTGAGTCTTATTTTTCACAAAAAAACTAAATACTTACCTTAGATATGATGATCTGCTAGAGTTCATTTTTGTGAAGCCTGATTGTGCTGGTGAATAGTGAATACTGAAATTAACTCCTTTTTTTTCCTTATTACAGAGTATGGATTCAAACTTCAAGATGTGGATGAGGTGGTATGGCAAAAAGTTCGGAGAGTATAAATTAATAAAAGGCGACTTTTTGATGGACGAACACAGAGAAAAGATTAACGCTGCGACGATAGTCTTCGTTAATAACTTCGCCTTCGGCCCGCACGTGGACCACCAGTTGAAAGAGAGATTCGCCGATTTGAAGGATGGGGCAAAGATAGTCTCGTCGAAGAGTTTCTGTCCGCTGAACTTTAGGATAACAGACAGGAATCTTAGCGACATCGGGACCATCATGCACGTCAGAGTGATGTCGCCGCTGAAGGGATCCGTCTCCTGGACGGGGAAGCCCGTCTCTTACTATTTACACGTTATAGATAGGACCAAATTGGAGAGATATTTTCAAAGACTGAAAAATCCGAAACTCAAGGTCAGCAAAAGGGTCTGTTTCCAATCACATAATATTTCTACATAGTATATTATTTTATTATAATCTGTATGTATTGTTTTGATTCGCGTTCTTATTTACGTATTAGTTGCGCACAGTGCGTCATATTTACTATTACTATTATTACTAGAAATTTTATTAAATAAATTAAGTTTATTCATTTTTATTTACATTTTGTTATTACCTTGATAAATATTTTCTGCTTACACAAACTTACATTCGTTGCTTTTACATTATTAAACTTGTTCATCAATCTGTATGTATTTTTAAATACTACTATACTATTATATTTTATCACATCACTCTTTAAATTTAAGTAATTTTAACGAACACGAAGTTTGTAAGTATAAAATAGAATCTCATTTCATGTTGTTATGCGATTGCATATTATCTTTTTGGTAACTTGATTTAATGTTGAAGCGCTGGTTCAATTCCCACCAAGTCAATTGCTTGCTTTACAATGTTTAAAAACTGTGACTTTAATATGCTATTGAAACCAGATAAAAACTATTCAATGTAAGCCAGAATAATGCAAAACTTCGTCTTCCTATCTGTAGAAGAAGATCTGTATGTCACAAAAACTTAAATTAAGTATTAAACAAATAATCACAAATTAAGTTGAAGTTCGGAACTGAAAATCTCTATAACATGACAAAAAGTAGATATACGTAATTTTTTTTATACGACGAGGAAGGTAAACGCGCAAGTGGGTCACCTGATGGTAAAGTGATCACCACTGCCCATAGACACCCGCAACCCGGGAGGGTTTGCAGATGCGTTGCCAACCTAGAGAGCTAAGATGAAATGCCTCTTGTGCCCGTAATTACACCGGCTGATAGTGATTGGACGACATTTTGTCCCTGAACGCTAGCATAAAATGAAGATAGTCTATTCTATTCAAGGCACTTTCAATGAGTCAAAAGAGCTGAAGGTCCAATGCCCTTGACAATATTTAGTATTAATGTACTTGTAAACACCTTCATTGATTCAATATATCTGATAGCAGCCCTTATTTCCTAAACCGCCTCAAGTTTCTCTTTGACTCTCACCAGACCACATCATCGTTGGTTACTGCGACAAAATTCCGATGTTCCATCTTTGGATGACTACCTCCAAATGTCCCCTACTTGTACCACCGGTTTGAGTTGTCTCCGCTCGCAGGGCGCCGGCAACGACGACGGCGAGCCCGCCGGCAAACGGAACCTGAGCGCGCCGCCCACCCGCCAGCCCACGCCCGACCTGCTCAACGGGAACAGCAACCACAGCACCATATCCATGCCGGAGCGGAGGCGGAAAGTCACAAGGCCGAGGGCTGTTCGGTGAGCATGCCTACTTATTACAGTAGTCAGTCCGTGAGGCGCCATATTAAGTAATGACAACAGCATCACAGGCACAGCAGTTACAGCATCATATCCATGGCCGAGCCTTCCAACCGCAAGCTATTCAATTAAATTTTCTTTGAACAGTCTTATATTAGGCCGGTACCATAAGAATAAATAATAACATATTAGAGTATTTGTTAAACAGACTACTCAGACTGTCGCCGCACGCGCGGTTGGTTGTTTATAATTTGGTTGTAATAGTTTTTTACGTGAGCCTGTATGTATTTCATTTTATATTTGTAGATAAGTAATACTTACTTAAATCACCTTAAATGGCTTCATTTGGTATGGCACTTATAATAACTTCTTATTTAGAAGTGTCTATAATATGTAGACCTTCGTAATGATTTATAAACATCATATTTTGTAAACCAGAATAAAAATAATGATTTCAAAGTAAAGAAAAACTTATATTTTAGCGATATTATCTTTAGACGTAATCAACATTTAACAGCAATCAACCCTAGCAACACGCCTTGACGACAGAGGGGTGTAAGGACGTGAAGGGGGAAGTAGGTATATAAATGGCGGCGTTTTGGACTCTGTCAAAAGAGATTCCGTTCTACTATGTTATTATTTATTCTTATGCCGGTATTGTAGCGAGTGCTACGGGAAACCGCCATTGAAAACCAGTTTCATGATTCGTTATACTATGCAGGTTTACAGCATCGACGAGTAGAGAAATAAGTGTAATCGGTGTAATTTTGCGTTCGATTGTCATTCTATTCTGATACTAAACATTTTTCATGTGTGATCTTAAGGCAGTATTACCTACTTACCCGCCAAGGATATTTCAGAGGCGAGAACGGGCGGACGCGTGCCCGCGCGGCGGCCGCGAAGCGTCGCGTGGCGGCGCGGCGCTCCAGCGACGAGAGCGACGAGGAGTCCAGCGGCACCGACGACGCGCCGCCCGGGCCCGAGCCCGCGCCGCGCGAGTGGGGCGCGCCCTGGGCCTCCAGCTCCGACTCCAGTAACTATGCACACTCATGTTCAGCAATAAAGATGCCAAACCCAGCATATGGTCGTGTTGGAAATAGAAAATACTTCCATGCAAAAGCTAATCTTTTTTTATATATTTTGTTTTGCATTTGACGGTCTACCTCTTTTTGGGATTATGAAAACAATTTTTGAAATTTATTGAATCATAATACACTCACTGGCACAATTAATCGCCCAATATTCTCTGATTATACTTAGTTAAAACTTGGTTGATTATATGGTTTCATCAATGAATGTTTTTAAAATAGAAATTAGAGTGGGTGGTTAATTGTGCATGTGGATATATTAATAGGAATAGACTGACCCGGGGGGTGGTAAACCAAAATTTTGCTGTCAAGTTATGGCATTTATCCCTTTTTAACCAATAAGGATGTTTTTTTTTACGGTTGGTGTGCTCGTAGTGCGGACTGCTGAGTTTGTTCTTCAACTGTTGTCATTTTGTGTCGTGTAGATCGCAGCCGTCGCACGGGGAACAAACGGAGCGCCAGCGCGGGCGGCGCGGGCGGCGCGCGGAGGCGCTCGGCGCGCAGCAGCAAGCGGCGCCGCGCCGCGCCCGCTGCCATCGCCGGCCTCGATCTGCTGCATTCTACCACTCTCGCTTCCACTCTTCGCAATGGAACGGTCAGTGCTACAGTGCTCCACAGTTATATGCTAAAGGCAATGTGATCCTAAGCTTTAATTGATACGCTTTTGTATTTATAGGAACCTCGACCCAAATGTTTCCTACATTCATCAACCTTAACTCTACGATAAATAAATCTCAACCCTCGTCGTGAGAGACATTCTTGAGAACGATCGTAAAAGTCTGAAACCATTAGCTACGGTAACACGTAATAGCTTTTCTACGATCTTATTAATTGTGGTCAAATTCCCCGCGAGCCAATGTTTGATGGTTTACTTCGCGTGTGAAGTGTTCACAACGTGTTGTGCGGCTCAGGTGACGGCGCCGCCGCCCGGCTGCGTGGGCCAGCGCCTTTCGGCCCTCGGCGCGCTCCAGCCCGAGCGCTTGCACTCCGAGCTGGACATCCCTCGCGCGCCGCACGCGCCCTACAGCCTGCAGCTTCTGCTCGACATGTTCAAGGACCAGTACCTCGCCTTCATACAGCGCATGAACTCGCCGGACTTCGCCAAGCAGATCAGACAACAGATTGACAAAGAAAAGGTACTAGGATCATTTTGTTCAGTTATGTAGTAAATCATAATCGGGTAGGCTAGGCAGATCATCAATCTACTCGCGGCCGAGGCCGTAAATTATGCTTGGTTATATATAACTTTATAATAATTTTGCATAGTTTGGTTTTTACGATATATCCGAAGCTTGGATTTTAATTGAGTTCGATTGCGATCTGCTCTCGTTTTCAGAATTAGCATAGGTATGTTGATTTGTAATGTCTGCGGCGTATTTGAAGAAACGATTGAAAACAGTGGCGTCAACAAGTTACCACCACTAGTGACCTAATGTAGCAATGCACCAATAATATCGCCCATGAATTGTGACGAGTTCCTAAGAGGCTTAGATCTAAAACTGACCTAGTATCAATTTTAATACAGGAACGGAACCAGAAGCTGAAATCGCGCGCGTCACAGCTAGACAAACAGATCAACGTGCTGATCAGCGACAGCGTAGCTCTGCTCAAGGCGCGCATGACGGAGCTCGGCATCCACGCCAGCAACACCGTGGACCTGCTCGCGCGCGCCAAGGAGATCGTCGGCCGCCACAAGGAGCTGCAGAGCAAGGCTAGCAAGCTGCAAGCACAGGTACGTGTACTAGAGTGACTCGTGAAGCGGAACGCCTAAAACTTACCAATTTACGCCTTATGCATTAAATAAAGTTTCGTTGTTTCATCTTGTTTTTGTGTCCGATTCAATTTTGTTCACAATGGCGGATGCATCGCTTATGTGTTGTTGTTTCAGGTGAATAACATAGAATCCGAGCAAGCTATGCTCGTTAAGCAGAGGACGTTTGAAATAACAGAAAAGTACCGCCAACTTGGACACATACCGCCTGATGTAGAGATCACGCAAAACATGGCGCACGATTGCATACTCAAGGAGATATCAGCCACGCTAGCGCACCGGAAACGATTACACGCCCAAGTCGGCCATCTCCAGAGCGAGATCATACAGATAGAGCGAGCGAGCGAGCATCAGAAAGTGACACCTTCCGTGCCCGTCGCCACGGTCAAACCTCACACGGTCAACTCGAAGCCGCGGAAATCGCGCGAACACCGCTCGCGCTCACAAGAGTGGCCCGACGTGCCGGACATGGGCAAAATTGAGGAGCAGAACCCTGAGTTACTGGCCAGAAGATACTGGAGACGGGGAGGCAGATCGAAGCTGGCAAAAACAAGCCGAATGTCATAGTGAACGGGTATTTGCGGGAGCCGGAACGGCACAAGGCACCGCCGGTGCACCGCGCGCCGCCGCAGCCGCCGCCCGCGCACCGCCTGCACGAGCCGCACAAGTCGCAGAAACCTCTCAACGTCGTCGGGAAGGTGCAGGAATCACCTAAAGTTATCAACTTTGAGGATCGCCTCAAGAGTATCATTACTTCGGTGCTAAATGAGGATCAGGTATGTACGGTTTCTCACGAGCTATTATTTAACTTTTTTACTTCTATGTACGTTAGTAAATTCTGCAAGTCGAATTTCACCTACTCGAATTTGACCACTGGGTTGGTTACATTGCCTTGAAATTGAACATATCTAAATTGGATAACAATGTAAGTGAAGTCGACAATAGGTATCTTTAGTTGCTTGTACTGAAGATGATGTTTTTTAACATTAAGGTTTTAGAGCTAGTGAAGTATTTTACTTTTATTAACAAAACAACGTTCCGTTTTATTCCAGGAGCAGCGGAAAGCTTCACGTCAACCGACGCCCAACCACGCGTACACCAACGGCTACGTGCGCCAGCCGGGGCAGCCTCCCGCGCACGCGCACGCGCCGCACGCCGCGCCGCCGCACCCCGCGCACACCGCGCCGCACGCCCAGCACTACGCCGCGCGCTCGGCTTTCCCGCGCTCGCGCGACTACCGCCGCGACAGATACTCGCACGCGCAGTACGAACGCCGCCCGCAGCATCTAGATCGGCCTGATCTGCGGCACGCACAGCCCGACTACACGCAGGTAAACATACTATTCATTGCCAAATACGCCTTTGGACTTGCTCCACTTTAAGTTGCTCGGTGCCAGCCTCTAGTCGTCCTAATTGGGGGCAAGGGCAAAGCACTAGGCGAAGCCAACAGTCGTCGTCACTAGTAGCTAGACGCGACCATTTGGACACTTATTTTGTGTGGAATGTATGAAATATCACATCACCGCACGGCTAGCCCGGTGTACGGTGGCTGCTATACGGATAACTAAACTTACAATGTTATATGTAAAGTTTCTCTATGACGATTATAAAAGATAATAACAAAGGTTTTACCACGCTCAGTCAATCGACCTTATCATGCGGACTCATGCCATTTTGAACTTCAAGATTGGTTCTCTGTAATTAGCCTGTTAGACCACTATTCATTATCCGTTTTGTTGCAACACTCAGCTGCGACCAGATCATGAATAGTGTGCTCTTAGGCTCGATTTAAAAACCCAAAAGGGCACGCAGGTATCGCCAGCGAAGCTAGCATTGCGGCGTCACTTGTCGCAGGAGCGCCTCGCGTCGCCATCGGCGGGCGGCGGCGGCGGCGCGGGCGGCGGCGGGGGAGGGGCCAGCACCAGGACTATTGGCGACCTCGTGAACGGGGAGATCGAGCGCACGCTGGAGATCTCAAACCAGAGCATCATCAACGCGGCCGTGCACATGAGCGCGCGCTACCAGGATCCGCCGCCCCCGCAGCACGGCCCGCCGCACCAGCCGCACCAGCCGCACCAGCCGCATCAGCAGCACCAGCAGCACCAGCAGCACCAGCCGCTCGAAGGTAAACATCCTACAGAAAAGTTACGTACCTAACCCTGTTATTCATAAACCTATTATTTTAACTAAAATGCCCTTAAAGTTCGTTTGTCCTTTTTTGTCACATTGCCATTTCCGTTAGTAAGAAGAAGACAAAACCTATTTTAGCTAATGGAGGCTTGAGTGATGTTTATGAGTCCTTACTCATCACTTACTTACCCATCCTTATGCCCGTTTTCACCAACGACACTTAAGTCATCACCTAGTCAGGGGACCCCTATCCTAAGTGGCCCCTTATATCTCTCCCTAACCTAATTTCGTTTTCACCATCTTAGGTAACGCCTTAATAGGGGTTACTTAACTAAGTGACGGTTTGTTTTAGCTATAGTGATTTCCTAAACCGGTTTTGTATCGATAATTTTTTTTAAGAGAAATAACTTCAAAAATCGTCTGTAAAAAATTAAACCAACATTATAAAAACATAGAAAAACTATACAGATATATAATTAATACTAAATTGACGTCTTATTTCTTATTTTTAAATGTTGACTAGGCTGTATGGCATTATCTTTGCCATCCAGAAAAATCAGAACAGTTTATAACTATAATTTTTTTTTCGAACTTTCGGTGCGATGATTGTAGTTTATTAGCGAGCATTCATTGACTGAAACTGGAATGATTAGTTATCTGATAATTTATTCATGAACTGTACATATTTTCAAAGTATTGTGTTATTCGATGTCTTTGAAACCCGTATAATACAGAACAGACCAGAACCCTCGAGCGCGCATGTTAATTAATCGCTTCTGATGTGGTTCCTACATGCAGAAATGCCGTTGGGTTTATAAAAAAAACAGAATAGGATTATTATTTTAAGTGTAAACGGATAGCGAAATCAATAATAAATTGACACAGTGCGCGGCGTTATGATTGAACTCGGCTTCTGGTTTGTTTTGTATTCTGAGGGTCAAGAATAGACTGATGATGGATAATTAGTATTAGGCATTCGTCCAACTGCGATGAGGTCTTCCTTTATACAGAACTATTCTTCCACTGTTTTGGGTTATTCTTATATTCCAAATACCTCTAATGTTAATTTTTTTCAAGTATGAAAAGCACGTTTTCTTTCGACATTCTGCGAGTAGGTATATCTTATGAAAAATCTTTAGTACCTATAAATATAAATATAAATATAAATAACTTTGATGTGAATATTAAATCTATTTATTCAACAGCTTCCAAACTCTACAAAATCATTTAAATAGCCTTCCATTTTATATAAATATTATCAATCAAGTTAATTATTGCATAACAAATGCACGATAACCTATAAAAATTAAAACGCATCTGCGACTGCGCGAACTGTCACTTAGCGCTAGGGGGTCAATATTCGACCCCCTAAACTTACGGGACCCCCTAAGCAGTTAGGTGTTACTTAAGCGTTGGTGAAACGGAAATTGATCTTAGGTGTCCCCTAAAAGAGCTAAGGGAGAGCCCTTAAATTTTAGGAGTCGTTGGTGAAAACGGGCATTAGTCCCTAAGTGACGTTGGAACAAACGGCTAGAACGAGCACAGTTTTTTCACTTGTTTGCAACTCGATTTTAGTATTTTTATTCTTGTATCTATCTATATACAGTGTCCCTAAAACCAAAACCAAAGCCAAAATGAAGAGAAGCGATAAAACAGCTCATTACTCGCAGAATGTCAAATTTTAGGTATAGTTAGTAATTAAAAAAAAAACCGGCCAAGTGCGAGTCGGACTCGCGCACTTAAGTTGTCCAGTGTTAGCAAGGCCCTGCACCTAAACAAAATG